>JAQJVL010000063.1:0-462500 GCA_035578905.1 Stictocephala bisonia | reverse complement strand
GAGGAGTCTATCCAAAAAATTACTGGAAACTATGTGTGTGTTTAACAATGGATCACATGGTTAAAGAATGCCCCCTGTGTTCTTTACAGAGGGATCAGCTAGCATAAATAGAATCAGTAAGGCAATTTTTAAATGGCTTGATGGATTGGATTTAGTTTTGTAACAGGAGATCAATTTACATTTTAATTAATATAACATGACTTTTGGATCTTCTTACAAATATTATATATATGCCGTTTACCATGTATGCTGCCTTTCACTCTACTTTTTACTTAAATACTTGGTCCAATGCACTGACCTACTACAACCTATACTACAAAAAATATGTGACCCATTGTAGATGATCTTTGCTGAAAAGGGAGGCGAGTGTTTGTCATAGGTAGCAAGTGCAGTATGCTTATCTCACTCTTAGATATAAAATTAAAATAAAATAATTGTAGACTTATGCTTCTTAGGTTGAATGAATGATTGAGCAATTATTTTTAATTGCCATAACCATACCATAAATTGTTTTCCTAATTTAACTAAACAATTCTTAGCTTATTCCTTGTTTTTCACAGGATCGTTAAGTTTAACTTATTTTATGTTTTATTGTTCATTGTACGTTCTGGAAAGTTCTGTAGGTATGAAAATTTAAAGATTTATTAAATGGCTTAGTTTCATTAGATAACTTTAGCGATAAGTCAGTCTGCCAGCAGAATTATAAATTTATTGTTAATATTACCATTGATTTTATACACAAATAGATTTCCCATCCAATGTTAAATTTTGAGTCTCAAAATATCAGCTGTTTTTGTGGTCCATTGTGGAGCGCTAGTTTAGTCCCATGTAAATGTAATGCAGATTAAACCAGCTGTGGTTGCGGGCCTCACTAACTAACAAAATTACTGGCACAAATATTCCTATTGGATGGTTTATCTATTGTATGTTTATATAATCAATGATATTACTGTCGAGGATATCAATAGCTCGATATTGTCCTCACAGTTTTTATTTAAGATTTCTAAGACATATAATTGGATGAGAATTGCACACAACATTGGTTTGTGTCTAATTGACTTAATGATCTTATCTACGTTGAAAATAGACAATGAAATTAGTTTGAATTCACAATTGCTAACCTTTGAAAATCACAAATAGTAGAAACATTGTTTATCATGCTTTGAACATCACAGACTCAGGCTGGATTGTTTTGAATAACAGCAAACTTATAGTGGTCCGAAGATCTGATCCAAGAAGTATGAACATATTATCATACATGTTTATTACTTGTAACATTTGATATTGTAACTCTTATAACTATAAACTTTTCAGGAATTAAATGTTGTAACTTGCCAAACATTGGGGGATGACTACGTTCCAAATGCTTTACTGCCGAGTTTCATTGAAGATGTGATTAATGCATGCTGCTTCCAACTCTGGACTGGTCTTTTGTGAGGCTGATCTCAAACCATTAGACTTACATTCCTAAATGGATTTTATTTTAATTGCCTGTTTTATTTGTTTAATTTTATTTTAAATAGCTCCAAATAGGATATTAGTGTATTTTATAATTTGTCACTTGTACAAATGTTGTTAATTATAAGACACAAGTGTTTAAACATTTCTAACTGCAATCTTAGACAATTTAGGATTCATGGCATAAAAGTGTTAAATTTATCTACAGTATGAAAAAAATGACTCTATGGGGTAAATAAAACAAGACAATAGGTACATTAAAACACCCCCATTTTTATTTCTGTAATGGTTGATCATTGACTAAGGCTTCAGACTGTGGAGAGCAAGTTTCAAGGTTCGAATCCTCAACTGAGCTAACTAACTGTCTGTACTTCACTCGTTGAATAAAGTTCACACACAGGCCCACAAGCCCATGTGAACTTGCAAGTGAGTTTAAAAAAGAAGGATAAAAACAGTAAAATATTTCATTATCACTTGAGCGTGATTTATTTGTTGTTTTGCAACAGAGTTTATAGTTTATAATATTTTTTAAATTGCACATATTATGTTTATATATTGTACATCAAGCTGTACAGATTTTATCTGCTTTCCAGGTTTATACCATTTGTATATAGTCTGTATTAACCCATCAAGCTCAGAACCTTTTTTAAAAAAAGTTTGTCGTAAAATCCTTGTTGGACATGTCTATACTTGAATAGAGTTTATTGTAAAATGTCCCTTCAAATTGAGTTTGTGTTCTTATATGTTGAAAAATACTATAAGCTTTTTACAACAATGCAAATTTCTATTTTATCATCATGTCTACAAAGATTACTACCGATCTATTTAAAATTATTTTATATATCAAAATTTAAATTTTCAAATAAAATAAGATTTGGAAGAATTACAAAAATTGATGCATCTATCATTACAAGAGTTTGTTTAAGGTTTAACACGAAATCAATAATAATTACATACAATATTTGAATCATCTAAAATTAATTTTATTTTGATGAGGCACCCACTAGCTGCTAAGCCCACTGACCAATGACACCGGCCGGTTGAGCTGAACTCCAAAGTGTCTGCAACAGCCCTAAAGTCCAAACATGTAACATCAATAAATTGGGTTCAACTAACTGAGTGTGAGATTAGTCATAGAGTTTAAAATTATAAGCTAATTTCAGCATCATAAGAAACCAGCAATAATTGTTACTTAAACCCATTGGCAACCCAGTTATCATGCATTCAGCTGACCCTAAGGAATCCCATTAAATATACTGAAAGGGCAATGTTTTACCATAAAGTATATAAATATGTTAATTATTGTTTAAATATACTAAACCCTTATATTTTCATGATCCCCAGCAAACTGTCTACAATTTATACTAGTTTTCAATGTTTTCAAACTAAATATTACAATATTTTGTGTATATAAAACAAAGATTTTTATAAAATTTTTCAATTTTTTGAAATTAGAATATATTTTTAAATAATTATTCGGTTTTATACCTTGTTTTGATAATATGTTCTTGTACAGAATTTACTTTTTCCCAGGGAAAACTTTTATTCGTTTTGGTTCCTCATTTAGTTATATTTTTTTAAATTATTTTATAAAATACTACAAATGTCAAAAACTGGGTTTTTAATACAATTTTTTTTTTTTTTGTATATGGGCATGTGTGTATTATAATATTTGTTATGGCTATATGTTCTCTAATTTATATGGAAAAGTAATTTTACAATATTATTGAACAAATAATATTATTTAGTGTCAAATAATAGTTTCTTAATATAGATTGTCAGCATCACGTATAAACTCGTGATCGTGGTTTTGGGTCCTGGCGGACCGTCACGAGTTATCTCGTGATGAGTCGTCAATGGGTTAAAAATCAAGGTTGTCAAGCCTGTTTGCAATGTAGCACTTCTGATGATCACTGGATCATATTTTCCAAAGCATATCAAGTGGTTTTCTTCAGTGAAAAGTGAATCTGAAACTCTTAGACGAATAGCCTCCACCAAACAAGTGTGGCCTTGAAGCATTCTGTAAAAAGGTAACAAGTCATGATTGTTAAAAACTGTTGAAGACAACAGTAGTTTAACTATGGCGAAAAGTTTGTTTTTTTCTTAAAAACATTTGAAGGGTTGGAAATCTTCAACAATTTTGACCAATTATGAATAATCTAATGCTAAGGCTTCGGACTGCGGAGTGCAAGTTCCAAGGTTCGAAACTCCAACTGAGCTAACAGTCTGTACTTAACTCGTTGAATAAAGTTTACACAAAGGCCTGCAAGCCCATGTGAACTGGCAAGTGAACTTAAAAAAGATTGATAACAAAGTCAACGTATTCTCCAAACTTCGAACACAACACAGTGGCATCAGTGCAGATTCTATCGTCAATGCTTACTGCCAGGATTTAAAAAGAAGAATCTCCATGGTAGTGGGTTTCAACTTCAGGTTGCTTTCAACATTGAGTGCATGCTCTCCACTATAGTGATCTAATCCACGTTCACAGCTATTATAAACTTCGTACTCATCTATTCCTCCTGACACCTATATTTCTTTTGAGTAGAACATTTTCTCTCAAGTAACCTTAATAAGTCAGATAATAACCACTTGGGATATTTTAAAACGTTTGTTTCAGTGGTATATTATCTTTGATTGACTCAATATTAGCTGAATTAAAAGAATTGGCAAGAGCACTAACAGTTGTGCAAAGAAGAACATCTGTCAAGTTGTCTAGTGAGATTGTGCAATAGATGGTATAATACCAAGTAATTATTAAAATGAACTTGAAAAAATTCCTTCATAGAAGGAATCTTGCAACCAATTCATTCCAGGAATGAAAAATTACTGTAGTCCCTATCTTCTCTGACTACTGTGAAAGCTCTCTTAGCTTAAATATGTTTAAATGAAATATGTTTAACTGAAATATTGTTTGACTGAAACTGCCCCAAAACAAATTTAGAAAAATCAATGTACAGCACAATTTAGGGAGATGTGCAGCCAGTCCCCATACATGAGATCAACACCTGTTTAAACAAAGAAGGTGGGGGAAGTTTGAGTTGATTAGGCGGGCTACTACTATGCAGTCTCTCTTGCACTGTTGTTGAGTTGTGTTCAATAGCTTCCATCAAATTAATTGTTAGTGTTACTCGCTAAATAACTGTGACCAAGTGTTGTGAGTTGAGTTTTCACTGGGTTAATCATGGTCATGTCACTAAAATGGGAATGATTAGTGATACTTGCTGAAGAAGAGCTAGCAGCAGTTAAAATATTGAAAAATAGAGATCTTTTACAATAAGTCGCAGCTGATTTTGGAGTCAAAGTGTCAACTGTTAGTGAGTGAATGAAAATTAAAAATAAATTTTATGAGCATTCTTCAAAACTAATGAATAAGAAAAATCATAAAAACATGTCAAAATGATAACGTTAACGAGGCTGTTCATTTATGGTTCATGAAACAGAGAAATAAAGGAAAGCACTTACAGGACCAATAATAAAAAAATTAATAAACAAATAATTCAGAAAAAATAAAAGATTATTTCTGAATTCTTGTATGAGGCAGGCATGAAATTTGAGTCTTCTTAAGATTCTGGTTGGCTAGTGAAATGGAAAAATAGGTATGGCGTGTGTCTAGGTATGTGGGGAAAAGTTATCTGCCATTGTTGATTCAGTGGACGTTTTAAAAACTGAAAGGAATGAGTTTTTAAAAGACCACACAAAAGATGCGTTTAATACTTATGGAACAGGATTTGACTTTAAAATGTTGCACAAAAAATCCCCTACTTGTAAATATATATAGAAAGTTATTTAACGCTTGCTTTATACGTATAACGTAACGGTGTATTTTCTTACATAATTAGCTTCCCTTTTTTACTTCGAGCTTTAGAAAAAATTAAAATGTTTAACTAAAATGTTGTTTATCTGAAACGCCCTTAAGGCATATCTCTTATTTCCTGATTTATGAGGACGAGATCTTAAATGTTCCAATCTCAATGGGTCTGTGATGGATTCAAATAGAATTCTAAGGAAGAAACTTACAGATATTTATATTATTAAGCTTATTTTTTTTAATTCTAAAATATAATATAATTTTTTAGGGTCACAAAGACTTATTTGATTTAAGTGAATGAATCTATAACTCCAAACTGTTTATATCAACATATCTAGTGAACCAAACAGTTCTTATAACAGCAGCAATAATTTTGGGTGCCACAACTTATAAATTATGATCTATCCGCAATCTGCAGCAAATGAATGAGATTGATGGTTAGCTGTGGTCTATGTCTATCGTTTGCGAAACCTCTATTCAATTTCATTTAACCTTGACAGTCTAACATAATTTAAAATTGCAACTGCATGTGGGCAGCAACAATTATCACATACACACCACAATATACTCAAATCATTGTCAACCACAATGAACTGCAGCCACACTAAAACTTACATCAATATATTAGCAACAAATTTCTGATCTTTCATTCCTTCGTTGGATATATTTCAATATAACTAAAATTTGGATTTAAGATGTTCTATTTTTTTAAACTTCTCCGGATATAATGCTCATTTTAATGGTTGTCATTGCTTCAGCCCTTTAGATTAATAGTTATTATATAACTTTTCAAGTTCTAGGGCTAATGGGTTAATCAGGTCTGGGATTAGTAAAAATGTGTTTCTATTTCCCAGATTTATATGTGCAATGAGTACATAATCTGCACTAGACAATACTGGGATCAAAAACAGATTGTTCTCCTATGTTCATATGTACAGTGTGTATATAATCTGTATAATATAAATGTATCCTTCTCCCAGATCTATTTGTACAATGTGTATATAATATGTAAAAAACAATGGATCCTTCACCCAGTTTTTATGTGTATATAATGGCTACTGAGTAGCTGTGGTCAAAAAGGTATAAATTCTAATGGGTCATAGCAGGTGATAAAATATTCAGAAAACAGGATTATACAAGTATTTAAATAACACAGCACGTTTAAATTTGTTTAAAAAATAAGATACTATGAAATTATTGAGGATGCATATTATTTGAAAATGTGATTTTGTCTCATTAGAATATTAAATTAAGGAGTGATTAAGTGTACGTACTCACAGAATCAATGTGTTTATATATATTTTGTATTCATTATTTTCTTGCAACATTTCTGATTGTACAAATGCAATTAAACTAAATAATACACTCTCAATTATCCGCAGAATTAACTGGTGCAAGTATCCTGGATCTGCGATTTTGTAGAGAATCTGCAAAAGTGCTGCTATTAGGTAAAAAATAATTTATGGTTAGGGAAAGGTTGAAGGTACTAAAAAACACAATATTTTTTAAAAACCATTTTATGTTTTAACAAAAGAAAGTAAAGTGTGCTCTGTAAGCCTAAATAATGTCACGACTCTGCCTGAGGTGTCTATAATTTTCTGATGATTATAGTTGATAAAATGGATTGTCACCATAAATTTTAATCCCAAATTTTAGCTACAAACAAAAAATATATATACTAGGGATGGGTCGGTCCCCAAAGTCGGTTCTCGGTTCTATTGGCTATTGACAAAAAAACGAACCAATTGAAAAATCTCGGTTCTGAGGTCCCGGTTCTAGAAAAACCTAAATGGGGTGATAGCTTTCATATCAGAAATGTTTCAGGTGTGAAAAGTGCTGATTAACAGACGAATCAAACGACATCCGACATCCGGCCACAAGATAAACAATATATCTTTGTCAGAAAATGTCTACCAGTAGAAAGCCACTTCCTTATCAGTAGGTGATTTGGCTACGAAATAAACAAAATATCTAAGTCAGAAAATATTCGCCCATAGTCTGGCCACATTCTTATTAGCACAAGAAAAGAAAGAGATAACATTAATGAATAGGAATTCACACGCAAAGGCAGTGAATTAAAGCCATTCAATTTTGTTCAAGAGTCCAGTCTGCCTTTAAGCCTAAGCTCCACCCTTGATTGCTGTATCATGACCCTTTCTTATCACTTCCTGCCTGATAAAATACACTTGTGGAAACATTCCATTCTGTTTACAACTAATCTAACATTCTGAAATTAATTATGTTTCTAGTTTTATTGTGTATTTTGAAAAATAAAATGTGTTTACGATAAACTTAAGAAATTAGAGTTTATTTAATTAGAAGAGTAATGAAAAAACCATGCTTACAAAACATAGGGAATTGGATTGAAAAATAAATTTTTAAGATTAATATTGTATCAAAATTAAACAAAATTCTTTAGTTTTTTTTTACTTTAGCATTTTTACTTTAAAATAGTTAAATTTTATTTTTATTATTTTCTTTTTTTACAAAGTCTTAATTTGGATTAATGTTTTAAATTGCATTGACTTAACATTTACTGACCCAAAATAGTTTATTACTTCTTAAATTTAAAACAAAATGTATACTGTAATTTCTAAAAAAATTATGGTATTGTTGGCTGTATAGTTTTTATGAATGTGAGTAGCATTTATATTTTCTTAATTCAGTATTATCACCAATTGAGAAAAGAACCAATCTTTTTTTCGATAAAAAATAAAAATAATGTTTGTAATTAATTATAATATTATTTGTTTTTGCTGTTTATTTTTGACGTACTACAATTACATCAACCTCTTAAATTTAGTTGTTGTTATTTCAATCAATTGTTGTGATTTGTTTTTGAATAAATTTTATAAGCAAACCAGACCTAAAATGGCAGGTTATTTTTCAATTTTCTCTAGGCTTATAAGTTTTGTAATTTCCTCAAGCTAAATTTCAATTGCGTACTAATTTAGCATTATATTCCATTTAACTAAATTGTATAATTTTTAAATTTAAAGTAAATACTTTTTCTTAGCAAAAAGTGTAAACAATCATACCCTGAGAATAAATAAAATGTTACCAATTCTCTAGTTATTGGAAATATTGTATGACATTTTATAAAGTTTTAGGGTGTATTGTATTTCATATTGGAGAAATCGCCAAAATACTATGCACTGTTTTTACTGACTGATTCCACATAATTTGTTGATTCACTGGCGTAAAGGTATTAGACAAATTTTCTGAGACTTTCTCAAAAAGTACTCAGAACCGAGAACTGGGAACCGATTTCAGTAAAGAACCGAACTGGAACCGAAAAAAAATGGAACCGACTAATATAGACATTTATATTTTGTATTGGGTTCTATTCCGCTCTTGTATTTTATCACCTTTAATAAATTACAGTACTGTATTTAGAACACTTATTAAATTTCCTCAATATCTCTGAAGCATGTTTAAAGTTTTAAAACTTATTTTTAATATTTTTTAATTTTTCCAAAGTAAAAATTTACTGCAGATGCCGCAAAAATAGTTTAATTGAGAGTTTGCTGTAGTATTCTCAATTAGTATATGAATTCCCTTAAGGTTTGTGAATTGCCATTTTTCTTTTCAATTAATTATTTTATTAATGTTTTGTCGTATGATATATCAAGGGATGTGTTTGAATATGAGTGTTTTTAAAGTTGCATGTGAATGTTAAATCAGATATAATAATTAATATTTAATAGTTTTTGACAATTCTTATTTTTATTGATCACTTGTTTTAATGTTTATTTATAATCATATATTAGAATTAGTATTATAAACTTGCATATATTTTGGAATAAAGTAAATATTTTTATATCAATTAATTATTAAGGAAATGTTAACATTTATAGTTATATATTTTAAGAAAATATACAATTACATAGTTAGTACTTAGTAGGTATGTTCTACTCACATTTTTTATGTATAGTTGTAAATTGATTTTAGGTTATAACTTTTTTTAAGTAAATAAACTGTAACAAGATTAATATAAATATTAGGAGGCTGGACCACTAGTCACTAAAGAGAATTAGTAGTATATAATTAATTGCTGCAACATAGAGTGCTAATTTCATCAATTATTTCTAAATATTTCCTCATTATATGAAACATTTGTAATATTACTGTTATTGAGGATCCCAATGTTGGACTACAGAAAAGCTTGTCTCATTGTGCTAGTTTTCTTTATCCATAATTTGTATAGTAGATATTTATATTATTTTATTATTATTATTATTATTTATTTTTTTTTTTTTTTTTGGAAAAGTGTATCCATTCCATGATGAAATAATAGTATATTTCATAACAAGAATGAAAAGTGGGATTTTGTATGTTTGAGACCATATGTTTGAAGTGAGAGACTTGTCGAACACTTCAAAAATGGTCAAGAACATGCAAAACACTTTCACTTGAGTTTTAAACAATATTTTTCACTACAATACAGATATTAAATATTCGTAAGACTAATTATTTGTTTGGATAAAAACAGTCATTGGAATATAGGAACAGTCAATTGTATTATAATTAAGAACATTTCAACGTAGTTAGTATTTGTTAAAGCTAGTCCTACTATTTAAAATGCAAATTTACATTAATACTGCAATATTGGTTGTTATAAATTGATAATCATTTATTAGGAATTTTGTTTAACCCTAAATGGGCCCAGTGACTAGTAACTAGTCGATTTGTGCGGTACGCATTTGGCCAAGGAGCTAGTTACTAATCGATTGTGCAAGCCTTCGTTCGCTGCCATTTTGTCGCCAGTTTTTAACTCAAAATGCAAAACAATGCATACCATTTGAAAGAAGACCATACCAGCATTGCTATTTCATATATAAATCATGTATTAGCTCTAAGTACTTAGATAAAAACAGATAAAACAAATTTCATAATTTGGAAACAATCTTTGACAGCTGTGACAAAGGTCAACATAAGACAAAAATACATCATTTTCAAAATTTCACCAGCTAACGTAGTGTAAAGTTATCGTGATTCCCATTCCACCTATAGAACGGCGGGAATGTGCTATAGAGCTTACAAGGCTGCTTGTGTAAGTTTTTCTTGACTTGTTTAGTTGCTGTGAATTTATTTCTTGAGGTCTATTTTACAAGGAAAAAACTGTCAAAAACATACTATGACAGTTTTAGAAATATTTTATTTGTTTGAATGTTATTTACGTCGTATTATATACCATTGGATTCCTATATACATTTTGAACAATTATCTTGTTGCCGGGAAATGGTTAGAAACTGTATGGACAGCTGCTGGTAGTCAAATGAAAAACTGATGTTCCTGTGTCATTGTTCAGCTGCTTCTTTGTAAATACATCTGAAAGTGTTGCCTTTTCGCAAATAATAAGACCCTGTACATAAACATTTACTAAAAGCACCAAAGTATCTGTATATTATAAAACTATAATAAATTTGCAACATTTTGTATACTTACTGTTTTATATTTTTTTTATATCTTTGAAAATAGAAATTTTATAGAAGTTTTTTCTTGTTCAAAGTTATTCTTGATTTTACTTTATTTTTTTATTTCTATTTACAAATATTGTAATAAACCTAGCATATATTCATTTTATGTGGATCATTTTGGATAGTATAGTATGTAATATGTTGGTATTTTATTACATTTCAACTTTCTTTATGAACACTGAAATATTTATGACAGTACTAGAAAATTATGAATACTATTTATTTTGCAACTATCTCAGTAATGCCTGTAAGCATTGCAAAATTTTGATATTTCTACATACATAAATAGATCATAAAATTGTTATACATTTATTATTATTAGGAAAAAATTTTAATTATATTTTTTCAAGTGAATTTTTTCAATGCTTTTGAAATTTATATTTTCAATTTAACAAATTTTTCAAATTATTAGCCCGTAAATCCTTGAAAATGAATATTATTTTTTATGTTTTATATTAATAGAATTCCCATTTAGTTCCAAATAAAATAAAATATAACATGACTAGGTTTTGATAAATTTACAAAATGTTAGATGCGTTATGTGCAAGCCAGCAAAAGACCCTTGACCAAATAGAGTTTTTTCCTGGGCCTATATAGGGTTAAGAGATTGAAAACATTGTTCTTGGTTTGAGGAGCGCTTGTTTTCCATCATCACTTTCCTCAAAAATATCATTAATATTGAATAATTCCTTGGTCTCTTGTTCATATTTACAAACAGATTTCTATGTTTACTGTGAAAATTTTTCCGCTGTAAAGATTAGACATCTGTTTGTAAAAATGAAGTTTCACAGGTGATAAACACATAACGAAAACAGCTAACCTCAAAGTAGTGTAGTGAAAACTTTTTTTACTTTTATTTATTTATTCTTAAGACGCAGATCATCAATATATGGGCGAATATGGATTTCGAATGAGTGTGATGAGTATAAATGAGTGAATGTAGTCATTGTTACAAACTAAGGCCGACTATTCCTTAGAAAGTATAATTAATTAGTAGCCCAATGACAAATGAACAGCCGGTGGTTATCAGCTGATCCTTCTCAAAATGTGATAGAACTGAGAACTTTTAGCTTATGAAGCTGGGATTTAACCAACAAAGCTTCCCCTGTCAGTAATACATGTGCCAACCCTTTTACATTCATAAAAGAAGCTGGCTCATTTTGCATAGATATGATACTAAGAAAATTTAATCGTGATTGATAATGATGAAATTGTTATAATTTTGATGATAAATTATGTTCTGGTTGATCATCTTTTATTTATTATTGAATAAAACAGTTACAATTATTTATACTTAAGTTATATCATTGATTTTACTATACTATCTATGTATAGTAAAATCAATGGTTATATATATTTTAATACAAAACATTTTTAAACAATTTTAAGATTATATTTTTATTTTAGTAATACTGATCAGTGCACAACATGCACAAGTTTACAGTTTCTGTTGTAACTATTTAGTTTTTTTCTTTTTCATTTTATTATCAGATCAAATTAAGCTTGATATCATGTGTGTTGACATTTGTTTGGTTGTAAAATAACATTTAGTATTTCTCTTAATAATATCAGGTATAAGATTAGGTTAAAAGGCCCGGAAATAGTGTAATAGGAAAGATGAGGCATCAGCAAAATTACCTGAGAAGACAAGTCCACCAAGACAGTGCTAAAGAACACACAAATGTTCTGTGCCACTGGTACATTCCTCAGATAAGTAGAGACTGACTTAGCTTTAACTATTTCTGGGTAGGTGGACAGTGGTGGTGGTTGTACATCCACAAAGCAACAGACAGATTTTAATACAGTTTTTTACAGTTGAGTTGGAAACTATCGGCATGGGAAGGAAGGGATCTGATTAATTTAGTGGTGTAACACCTGTCAAAGTTTTGCCTATGGAGAAGGGTATGGGCAGAGACAGGTTTTTCAGGAATTTTGAATTTTGCAATCATGTATATGACCACTCATGCGTTTACGGATGGTTTCACTGGTAAGACTGATATATTGAGCAGAGCAGTGTTGGCACTGGAGTTAATAAATTAAGTTAGTGAAAACATGTGTGGCTTCCAGGTATCATCTTGTGGGTTAAGGAGGTTGTGGATCTGGTAAATTATTTGGCTCAGAGATGAATAACAGGGCAGTTTTTGCAAGATTTGTTGGTGAAAGGATTAGAACCGTGTTTATCCTAATTACTGGCATTTAGAACAGGTTGAATAGTTAAGGTCAGTAACTTAGGATGGACCAGGATTTGGCGGATGTTTTTGTTATGTCTGAAACTCCCCTCATACCAAAGATCCAGAAAACCTCCAACAGTCCATATGGTAAATATTATTAAACGGTTGTAATAATATTTACCACTGAAAAAACTGATTGTTAACAGCTGCTTACACTTTAGCTTACTAAATTATCTATTTCATATATTTATTATCACTGATAATAGTTTTTCCTCTTAGACATTATACTGTAGAGTCCTGCTAATCCGAAAATCCACTTAATCCAAAACAGAAATTGACAACATATTTTGCAAAAATTAAAATGCAGGTACTGTGAGCACCACTACTTTATATCTCAAATTTACAAGAAAATTTTTTTCAAGTATTTAATTGTCAATAAACTTTTCAAATAATACTTTGGTTTGAAAATTATGTTAAATTTCTTTGCTTTAAAGAAGAATTCCTCTCCCTCGAAACTAAATTAAGCCAGCATCTCAAAACATGGTAGCTACTTGGGTCAGTCGGGGTGTTGCTCTACATAGCGTAGTGTGAAATCAAATGCAGCTGGAGCGTCTGTATGGGTTAGAACAACACTGAGATATGTAAACACATGAGTTCGAAATGTTGATAAGAGACTGACAGAGAAAATTGGGAACATTGCTGTCTGAGGTAACGTGAGAACGCCAGAAATATGCTCACGACTTCCGTCAGCTGATTACATGGCCTAGTGGCGAGTGCAATGGAATCAAATAGCGCTGGGGTCGAGATCGATTTCCGTTAGTGACTAACTTAATAATAATAATAATGAATAAGCTTTATTTCTCATAAAAACGTACAACAATACATAACAATACAACAGTAAATACATACACTTTTTGTCTTGAAAAACGGTGTTTGATCTTACGTCTCAGTTGAATGTATTGTATTAAAGCGTTCATTCTCCTTTATAATCATAGGCTATTATTGCGTTCAAAACTTAAGTACTGTACTTAATGGTAGGCTTATTATTTATGTTATGTTTTATCAAAAGAGCGTTTTAAGAAAATCTGTTTAATCTGAAAAATTCTGTAATCCGAAATGGGTTCAGTCCCAATTATTTCGGATTACCGGGACTCCATTGTATCTTATGTTCAAGAAATGAATGGACATGAGTGTACACCTTGACAATGTAATCATAAGTATATTTATACACAAGTTCTTTTTTTTTCTACCTTCAGTCTAGGATGAAGTACTATAAAGACTATGCGCTTAACACTCGGTACAGGAGCGGTAAGTGGAGCGGGGTGCCATTTTGGTAGTGACTGCCGGCTTCACCGCAGGAGGGTCTATGCCCACTCTATTTGTATTACTTGCTCTGTGATTTGCTCTGGTGGCGCAGTGCTGTAACCCAGCTACTTGGTGGCTAAGTGTGGTGGAGATTGTAGGCAATAGGTTCTATACTCGGCCCTCTTATGCCAACACCGCGTCCCCTCAATGGCTGCTATCGGCGTGGACACTACTAGACAAGTCTGGGGTTGGGTGGTAATCAGTATCTGGATGTTGTGTAGGGGATAGAACTGAGTATCAGTCTTGTCAATTAGATGAAAATCAGACCAATACTACGTGGTTTGTATTCAATGTAAAGCTGTAGGTCCCTTAGATGCCCTGGCTATTGGGCTATTAATAAATGGCTCTTTTTGAGGAACAGGCAAACTTAGTTAGTAACCAGACTACACTCATCCAAACTCATAGCCTAAAAAATGTCCAACAATTAGTAAAATTGTAGTTCAGTTCAAGTGATAGTATAAAATATTATCTAAAGTAATATTTTAAACAAAGTTACTTTTTCCAACTTATGTAAATAAACAAATTACACATCAAAAGAGGTTTACTAAAAAAGAGAAAACATGGGGTATTATTACAGCAAGCAGATAACTTTGACTCCTATCCACCTTAAAATATGCACAATGTTGTGTCTGCGCCTCATATGTAAGAATGAATGAAAAACAAATTGGAACAATATAATTTTATTGCTAAAGTTATGTTAATACATTGATTTACTTTTCAACTTAATTCTCATCTGTGAAGATTGAGACATTTGTTATATCTCAACAGTGTAACAAATTTTAATATGGTTCATTGTAGAAAGCAAGTAGGAATTCAAATGATATTGTTAAAGGGTTCATAGCAACATGAGTGCAGAGTTTTGATTTGTATAAATTGTGTAAAATGACGTTTATCATGCATGATAAATCTTGCAATTATCGCTATATCTCATTTTGAAACACACTTTTTCTGTATTATCCATTACAAATATATCTTACTCAAAAAAATACAAACAGATAATATTTGGGTGTTAATATTAATAATTTCATAATGAAGTTTGAGTTAGAATGTAAAGTTGCGTTAGGCATTGTTTAGTTTGGTTATTTTTGTATAATTATTTGTTAAGGTCTACAAATATATTGTTTGCCTGTTTATTTAGTACATAATTGTTAATTTAAGTCATTTTTACAACAGTACAAAAGACATGTGCCATAATTAAGTTTGCAGTTCTTGTTTATGCTGATGCATGAGTTAACACGTACAGCTAGGCTGTAATAATTTATTTGTAATCTAACCAAGTGTTTCCAACCAAAACTTTACTTTCCTTTGAATTATAAAATAACTTATTCATAAATTAAATAGCCACCTGTCATATACATAAGAATATGTATTTACATACAGTTAAAAAATCTAAATTAATCTAAACATTTACACAATATTAAAAATCTATTAATAATATCCAACAATTAGTAAAATTGTAGTTCAGCTCAAGTGATAGTATAAAATATAATCTAAAGTAATATTTTAAAGTTACTTTTTCCAACTTATGTAAATAAACAAATTACACATGAAAAGAGGTTTACTAAAAAAGAGAAAACATGGCGTATTATTACTGCAAGCAGATAACTAAGACTCCTATCCACCTTCTTGATTGTTGACCCCACCTTACCCAATCTGATATTTAGATGGTCCTATAGACAGGTGTTCAACTGTGAATGCACATATTCAGTAAAATAGATGATTACAATGAAAAAGTTGTTAGTTGAATTTAAAATTGTATATATGATAAGTGACTAAAAGTGCTGATAAGCTTCATAATTAAAAAACAGTTCATTGCAATATAATTATGTATCTTACGAATAGCATTTATTTAACTCCAGGTGAGAACTATCATAATACAGTTTTAGTTTGTCAATTCTCCTTATTTTTTACTTAGATTACCATATAAAAAAATGCTATGATATCAGTAAGTAAACGCTTTATGTCCTGGTGTTTATATTTCTGTCTACACTTTCATGTATTAGTATTTACAGGCTATTTAGTTATTGTAAGAAGCTATGATGTTGTAATTACTTTATCTCCCAGTCTTTTTACTTTTGAATATCAGTACAGTAAACCATACATCATCCTATCTACTTGTAAAGCATGTGGCTGATGTAAGATAATGAAAATTATATTACAAAACTTCCTGTAAAAATTTATATTTTCATAGTACCTTTCAATTAAGGTGTATAAAAGACTATTGAGGATCTGATAGCAGTGATAGAAAAGATGCATAACAGCTTAAATGTTTTTATTTGGTTGATGACTATG
Organism: Stictocephala bisonia; assembly: GCA_035578905.1. Lineage (NCBI taxonomy): Eukaryota > Metazoa > Arthropoda > Insecta > Hemiptera > Membracidae > Stictocephala > Stictocephala bisonia. The sequence continues at coordinate 445,923 of JAQJVL010000063.1, read as the reverse complement.
TTTTTTGAATAAATTAACATTTCAATAAATTAGGAGAAGCTACTGGAATAGCAGGGATTGCGCCAAAGTGGTTGAAAATCTTCCTTGTGGATGGAAAACAATAAAACTAAAAAATGTTTATGCCATGAAAAAAATTGAATTTGGGTGTTCCGTAAGGGTCAGTAATGCCTGCCATGCTATTTGTAATTTTCATAAATGATTAATTTTGTCTCATTTTCTAATAGAATATGAGTTATGTTACTGGAGATTCTGTTTCTCTTTGTTGTTCCGACAAAAGTGTACTAGGCAGCATTGGTGAACTAATTTATAATGATATATTCGTCTTAAGAAATTTTATTTTTCAAACTAAATGTCGGTCAGTGTAAAAAAGCTAAATGCTTCTCTTTTATTTTAATAGTTTTGACATATCCATCCCTCTAAAATTCCTTTCAAAAACATATACTTTACTAACCTTCATCTATAACTATTAGAAAAGGAAAACATTATCAAGCATGTTTGGATTATATTAAATTTAAAATATCTGCTAGCAACACATTATGAATGTGCATAACAAATTATAACTAAATAAAGAAGTTTAATTTTTAAGAAATTTTTGCAGCACAGTCTGTTGATATGACTTTGTTTTGTGTTGATAAACTTCATAATATGTATGTATTAGCATTTTCAGTGATAAGTATAAATGCATTTTGAAAGAAACTAAGAACAACACATAAGTATTATTTACAAATAATTAAAATAACTAAAATTGAAAATTTCTTTCCTTTCCTCTAATCCAATAAATTCATATTTTATAGTTCTTTGGGTTTTCATCAGAAGTTGGTACATGAGATTAGATATTATGATGGTTCTAAATATGTCTTCATTAAAAATGTCTTGCTTCTTACAATAAATCAATGTTCTGCATTGTTTTCAATATTTCGGCTCTAAATTTTACCACATTCGCCTTCCAAATGTGGCAAAAAATATTTCATCCCAGAAATGTTTCTGCAAAAAGTTACTTAGCTATCTTCTACTAGAACTCATGAATACTTTAATTGTTATACTTTTTAAGTTTAACTTGCAAAACATATAAACATTTATTTAATCTTCAATTTAGTTGTATTAAACTTAGCTAATGTATTTTCTTTCTTTTTAGGATACTTCTATATTTTTATCACATTATAAAAATAATTGTTTTTTGTTGTTACATGTAGAAACTGCAGAAAGCAAGACGTAGGTCGTTTCACCTTATAATACTAACTCACAGATTTGTTATTTTTGTTTTGTGTAAAATGTTTATATTATATATATATATATATATATATATATTTGAAGTGACACTGTTTGGAGAAGTGACCGATACATTTTGTCACATTTTATCAGTCATTGAAGAATACCACTTAGTTGTAAATGGAAGTAAATCAATAATTCATTTGAACATGGATTGAATTTAAATTTCCATTAAACTCTTGTTCAATGTGCAAATCATATTCTTGTACACTCTTTGCAGATATAGGGTTACAAGTCCAATATCTTACTTTGTCTCACTGTTCCAGTAGCTGATTCTTAATTTTTATCAAACATTATACTATTTGTATTTATTTAAAATAGTAGCCTATTTTACTCGTATGTCATTTTTTAACACAATTACCATTAACATCTATTCAGAGCTTTTTCCTGCCAAAACCACCAAAAAGCGTATAACTCGGACTCTCAACTATATAACACAGCAATATAATACATCACTCATGGATGTTGTACCAAAAATTTCAGAATTTGCTAAATTGTGATTTGAAGTTGAAATTTTCAGAACAAGAGTTCATCAATTAACTATACATTTTGATTTAAACAGTCTTCAACCACAAATATGACCTTTCAGTCCTATCAGTTCTGGTGTTTTTATTGTTCTATACAAATTTTACTTTGTTTCAAGTACAGTTTCTATCTTGTATTTTGAAAATTAGTAAGAGGGCTCATTCTAAACATTTCCTCAAGGAGGATACACTGATGAAACTCTCACTGTTTCTTAATTAATGTTATCAAGTATTTTGAAAGTAATAACAGAATACTCAAAGATAAATCATAGAAAAGAAGAAATAAAAATGTTAGTGATCAATTTCGGTAAACAATATTATCATCCTCAGACCAGATGGACTCATAGAGGAATAAAACTAGCTTTCAACTAAATTATACGTAACACTAAGTCACATTTGAGGAATTCATGGTAGGTAATTGCGTTTTAATTAGGGTTGTTGTAATCTAATGGGCTAACCACCAGTTATAGTTGTAAATTGGTTATCTCCATGTTCTTTTATATGATTTCAAATTAATATTATTATTAATTATCTCATTATATTGATTATCATTTTAAATATGATAGTGTAATGTAGTTGTAGATGACTGGCTATATTTATTTTTGTATTATCAGAATGTTACATGTCTTCGTTTTCCTTAATTAATAATAAAAATAGAGATTTTAAAGAGTAGATAAGGATGTTTATTTCATACAGTAATGAATGAAAAGGTAAATTGAATATACCCATGTATTTCTTTTTATTTACTTGATAAATAATAACAATTGTTTTGTACGTTCAAGTTACCAATTTATATGCATACATTTTTTTAACAATTGAAAGTCTTGACAACACTAGTCATTATTATTATTATTATTACGCTTTGGGAATTGTATTTACATAATATTGAAATGTGTTCATTTATTGTTATGGTTAATAAAGCATATTTTCACATTTGCTGTGTTTATTTATCCAAAATATATTCAATTTATTTGGTTATACAGCAAACTTTATTTCTTAATCTTCACTCAGAATGATTTCATAGATGGTGGATGTAGGCCAATCGCCGCACCGCCCTTATGGTGGGTACCACTACATCACATACTATGCCATTCCACTTCTATTGATTTATTATGCTGGAAAGCATCCTTTGTTTAGAGAAATATCTTTTCAGCAATGTTGGTAAAACATTTAACACTTGATTAAACTAAGTAGGCCTAATGCTGGAAATAGAAAATACATTTAAGTTAAATTATGATCTTAACATTTACAATATCTGTGCTGTCGTTTTTGACTTGAAATGGTAGTGTTAAGGTGGAACAGCCAAAAATTTTAATTAAAAATGCAATACAAAAATTAGTCTATTTCTTCTAAATATATAGTATTTTTTTTATTTTTGTTATCGCTTATTTTTGTACTTATATCCTACTGAATATGTTATTTTAACAAACCTCGGGTTAAGGTCATCTTAAAAATGGTTTGGCTTTACAAAACCAAGTTTTTAAATTAAATTTAACGATTTTGTATAGTCAACCTAACATGTTTTATTTAACCAAAAATTATTTTTTTTTCTTAAACAATCTGTTTATATTTGTTAAAACTTAATGCAAACATTTGCTGGATAAAAAATTATATCTACTTGTTTGGGTTAATTTACACTATATTTTCAATATTTTAAATTGTAACTATTTTTATTTGTTATGACGTTGAAGTGACCCAAAACGTATAACACAGTTTTCGGTAGTGAGCCTTCTTTATCCTAATACTGCCCATATACACACGTAAACAGCCCTGTCTGGCTCCCCCATCAACTGCCTTCTGTTTACCCCTTACTCGACTCTCTCAGTCTCTCATGACACAACTGCCATGGTTGGTTACCACTCCTGTCTGGCGTCTGCCCGTCTGGGATTTGTTAGAAAATATACAAAACTAGTTCATTGTTGTCGCTGGTAACTATGTTTCTCTACACAGCTAACAATACTTATGTGAAGTTAATACTGATGTACCCTAAGTTAATATTCCTTAGAAATAGCAAATTATTTCTCTTTCTAAGAGCCAGGGCAACTAAGAGACCAATTTAATTAGTATTTCAATTTATTTAAAAGCCGCATTAACAATTATGTAACAAAGTTTAATTTGTTTTATAACAATGTTTCATAGTAAATGGAAATGTTTTATAACATTGTTTTACATTATATTCTATCAAGCTAACAAATTTTTATAAATACAACGTTTTATAAAACCATGTTGACACACAGACGTTTTGTATCAATGCTTTATAACAAAGTTATACAATTCCCTTTGATTTTTACCGAATATGGATTGGAAACAAAGCATTGTTTTAAAACAGCTTTCTGCTGTTTTATAACCAAGTTATGAAACATTTCATCTTATGAAACAAAAGTTATAAAAAATTGTTTTATAAACAATTTTACATAAAATTTTAATTTATAAAACTGCATGCCTAAGTGAAAAATTACACAATATTGTTATAAAACAGTGTTTAGTGTTATAGTGTAAACACAGCTTAAAAGTAGCCTACACATGATTTACGTAGTTAATTTTGTTACCTACAGCAATTTTGATTATGATAATACGTTATGCACTAGTCGTTTACTTGTGCTTAGATATGGAATGAATTTACAGAATATAAAACCACTGATTTTACCATAGTAAAGTAAATGATAGTACAAATGAATACAATTTATATAAATTTATAATGTTTAAAATACGAAGTCCCAAGGAAATTTTATTTTTAAATTTCAGTCTAAACTAATCTAAACTGATAACTAAGTAAATATACATATAATATATTGAATTTACCCTATTGTTATTATATTCTTAAGGTCAAGGTTACTAAGGCATAATAAATTTGTATGTCATAAAACATATTTTGATTTTATACTGTAGCCTGTTTATGCTTATCATCATCTTGATAAAACATACAAAATAACTGTGGTCATAATAATATCTTGTCTATTCGTAATTATTTGTAAATCCTACAATTTCTCAATTTTACTAAGCTTTTTTTTTGTCTAAACAGAAATAAATTATATAATAAACCAAAATACCACATATCACTCTAATTTATGTATATTCTTCTAAATACATGTTTGAATATAATGAAATTTTATAACCTTCTACCTGCTGTTTTTCAAACTTTTGTAACATTTTATTCAATTAAAATTTATACATAAATTTCCATTCAAACACTTTATTAGATTATTTACAAGTTTATTTAAAATGTATTAATTTAAGCTATAATGTCTAAAACCACACAGAAGAATATTTATTGTGTTTTCAGAATAGATTCAAACTAAGATTCCCACTTTTTACTGTTGCTTTTAAAGTGTGGGATGAACAGAACATCAAGCCAAGGAAGAGAGGAGATTAAAGGCAGGTACCAGGAGGGGTAAGATGTGAAGAGAAATACAAAGCAGGGTGGGGACGCCTTGGAATACACACGCACACTCACATACTCCCTCTTCTGTGAGTGTTTAGCCACTGAGCTACAGCACTGCGATGTAGCGTAATTCAGTTGTCCCTAATGCTGCCGGCCGCACCACCTTAAGTGACATATCATATGACCACATTCTTATTTAAATTTTTAAGTTATCTCCTAGATCTTGGAACTTAAGTGATCCCTAATAACATTGAAACGCCCTGAATGTAGTGTAGGTTAGTATTGATTTAATGGCATACTCAAAAATCAAATCTTTTATAAACTGTAGAAACAAGTTAGGGAGTAACTGACTTGAAACTCATCCTGTATAGTTTTAGGGTTTTGTAAGAAAAAGAAATATATAGACAAATGTTCATAGGTATGTCATAAATGGCCATAACTGGATGATTGCAACTGTTAGAAAATCGTAAAAATTATAATTATAAAATCATATAAGTAGTATTGAGATTAATAGAAACAATTTTTTTCTTCACAAATATATGAACAATAAAATGGCAACAAAATAAATAGAATAAAAAGACACTTAAAATGATTTTAAAAATATTTTGTAAATTTGCAAGTACGAGAAATGATAAATCAACTACAATAGTGTGTAACTTATTTGCTATTATAGTTTATAGAAATATAAGAGCTGTTCATACATGTTGAGGCTAACTGGAATAATATACAGGGTGAGTTTTATGTCCTGGCACACCTGGATATAATTTAAACAGGCTGAGATATCAATGTGAGCTCTTGACCATACCTACTATAACATATTTTTTGAATTTTTCAAGTTGTTAAACATTTAGAAAAGGGGGGCAACTGAAAATGTTCAAATGCAAACCCCCTATCATGTGACCCCTCATTTTGAAGGGAACAAAAATTCGGCTGTTTGACAGTGTGATAGCCGTGTGTAAAAAGCTCAGACAGCATACAAGAAAAATTCTCTAGGAATGGTTTGAGACGAGTTCAAAATTCTTTAAGTTAAGTCATGGACATCATTTGGATGTGTTAGGTAGACCAGGGTTTTTCATGTATCCCCAAAAGAAGTAGTCAAGTGGATTAAGGTCAGGAGACCTTGCTGGCCATTCCAGTGCCTCTGGTTAGTAAAACTTGCACTAATTTGTTAACAACCCAAGATATGAACTGATAAAATGCAAGAGAGTAGGACAAAAGAGAAACTCAAAATTAGATTGTTGAAATTGGTAACATAAGAACAAGAGAAATTCCAAAGCATGTTGACTCATGTAAGGAAAACAAGACAAGAAAGTAAATGATTTTATTATTGTAAATTAATCTTTTACTCTGTTTGCATCATATAGACCTCTAGTTTGCATCATTTGATTTATTTTCTTATTACTTTTAAAATGAGAGGTCACTTGATAGGGGTTTGTATTTGAAAATTTGTAGTTGCCCCCCTTGCCCCATTTAGAAAAGGGGGGCAAAATGTTTAACAACTTGAAAAATAAAAAAAAAATTTTATAATAGGTATGGTCAAGATCTCACATTGATATCTCAGCCTGTTTAAATTATTTCAGGTGTGCCAGGACACAAAACGCACTCTGTATTGATAGTGAACATGCACACACTTACAATATATATTCTTTTGTGTTGTTGCATAATGGTTCGGCCTATAAATAGTATGTATCATATATAATTTTAGTAAATACTGATTTGATCAGAAACTACTTCAAAGATATATAAAACATTTTCTAATGCAATAACAACAAATTGTCTATCCATTTTAAAAACATAAATTTCACAAAAAATAATATATATCATGGCAATAAAACTACAAAAATATTAAGAAAAAGTGAAAGTGCACTTCTCACTATTTTACTCATGTAACAACATAACATATATTATGAGAATAAATAACTACTACATGATTAAATAAGAAATTAATTATCGCAGCTGACAAACAAATAATCGGAGCTAATGATCACCCAGTAAAATTGCCATAAGCACGTAAACGGGCACAATGAACACTTAAATGAATAATTTAAAAAACGGCCTAAACATATGATTATTTATCTTTGAACTGGTACCTTACATTTTTGTTTGTTATACCATAGTAGGGTAGTTACAAAAATTGTGGAAGTATGTTTTAGCAGTGAAAGATCACACTGTTCCACTATTAATGATAAACAAAAATTAATAATTACCCAGAAACCACACTGAATAAAAGTCTATGTTAAGGCGTTGACAGGGACAGGACTTGAGAGACTGACCCAGAAGGAGATACAATTCAAGTTACATTGGCTTCGCTAACCTACCTTAATCAGGCAAACAAGGGACAGGCTAGTCTGAAACCAAGGCCTGAGACGTCTGCGAGATCTGTGTCTTGAGATCTTGGAGATCAACTTGCTAAGCCACTGGATGGACAGAGCAGTGCAACAGGAAGAACAAAGAGCCTTCCCTGTAATGAGGATAAAGTGCTACCTCCAGGATGAGCAACCACTCCTATGAAAAGGAACAAGGGACCTCTGAAGTTAACCCATATCCCACAGTCACTTCATCCAAAAGAAATACAGAACCCTGAAATGACTGAGCATACTGAATTCCGGAAGTATGTCAATATTTTGCTAAAAAATTTTCAGGGTTAAATGTTGGTTAGGCTCAATTTCTACAAAATTTCAAAAAAAGTTCATACTCAATAAATTTTAAAATAGCTTATTATACATGGGTTTAATACTTTATACCTACATTTCACAACATATTAAAGGACTTTCTATGTAAAAATTTGTGTCAAATTAAAAGGCATACTAGTTCAAACAGCCCATTACAGTATTAATGAATCTATACAAAATCACATTTTAAAAGTATAATTTTTATTATAAGCTCGTATTATAAAGCAATTTTTTTGTTTTTAAAATTATTTTACTTTGAGTATACTTGAAGCAATGAATCTGTACCTATTTTTAATTACAATGCAAATGCAAAAAAAGATTTTCTATTCTAACTAGTAGTTCAGTAGGTATCAATTTAGACTGTTTCACCACATATCGGTGAAAAAGAGACATTGCTCTGCTGTTGTAGTCAGTACAGAACAATATCTCTGTTAGATATTAAACTAATATATACATATAATAGATACAGTGTATTAGGTACTAAATATATCATTTATTAATAAGTCCAGTTTTGGATTACTAATTTTTTATTACTAATTACCAGGAGCACCAGACCAATACGTCTCTCGAAAAGACACCTTCTCTATCATCACTGTACAGATAGGGAATTCCCTGTTCTAAAACAGATTCTTAAGATTTATACTTTGGCAAAATAAGATTAATTGAAAATTATATATAAGGTTCAACACAAATTTGAACGACGTTACATCTAGGCTAAAGTGTCCATTGTATTTATATATTGATGGGTTAAACTGTTTCTTCATTTGGTCCTTGATAGAATTTTGATGAATTTAAAGTAAACATAATTAATAATTCCACAATGTTTAGTGAATGCATTTTCGCCTGTTACAGCATATTCAGATCATATACAAATTGTACAAACTGTAAATTTGTTTAACTGTACAGTCAGAGTTGCCTTTCTGTGCACTGGAAGCCAAATTAGTTTACACTCTGATACATTCATTCTATCATAAATGTTATACCTTAATTAAAATATATCAAGAAGCCAATTAAATAGCATACTTCACCTAAACAATTCATAAAGCTCAAAGGAAAATAACTGCACCTTCGAATTTTTTATGAACTTAACTGCATTCTTGTTCAAAGATACTAAAAATATCAAATATTTGTTGCTAGAAAAAGTAAAAAAATATAAGTTTTAAAGCGTATTATTTTAACAATTTTCATTATCAACAGTAATTGCTTATCATAATACTAAATCTATGAAAATGTCAACTCATTAGGGATATAAAACTTGTTCAAACTCTTATTTGATGTTCATTTATTATCAAAAGTTAATCTAAAACATTCTTTTCAAGTTTAAGTTTCCGCTCTTTGAATGACAAAACTTGGCTGGTTCGTTCTGTTTCTTGTGCTTTACCTTCATATGTTCGGAGAGAAGACCTAAAAAGTACATCTAAATTATATACTTGTTTGGATATTCGTTCCTTGAAATTTATGGAATTTCAAGGAACTTGAACAATGGAATAAATTCAAGGAACAATCATAGAACAGTATTTAAAAATCAATATGAGTACATAATTCATTTCATTATATATTTCATAATACACATTTGACATATTCATACTTAATTTATGTTTCAGATAAAAATTGGTATTTCAAGCTGCCCCTTAGGTCATTATCGGCAATTTAATCAGAAGTCCTAGGTAACGGACTGTTGATTACAATGATATGGCTACACAATTATAATTCACAACATTTTACAACCTTATTCAATCACTTATATTCATTTAAAAGACAAATGTGTCTTCATAAACATATTCATCCAAATGGCTAATTATTTTTCCAATAATATACTATAGCAAAATAGTAAAGCTAGCTCTACATGTAGTAACTGATTTACACAAATTCCAAGGCACTTCCAGACAATTTATAAACTTGACATGTAGATATATGACATGTAGATTGTCTACATGTAGAAACTTGACATGCAGAGAAAAAATGTCTCACAGCAAACTATGAGAAAATTCCTACAACACCACTTTGTGAGGCAAAATGAGTTTTTTTGAAACAACAGTTCAAAGCACTTCCTGACAAGATAGAAAATATGGTATCTAGAGATGGTTGTGTTTTAGCCTTGATTATATTATTTACAAATAGATATCTCATGTACTAATAGAAATATATTAGTGCCAGTAATTTAATTAGTTAGTAAGGTCTATCAGTACTGCTGGTTTAAACAGCCTAACATCATAGCAATAAGATTTCACTAGTGCTCCATTGCTGAACCTAAAAAAATCTGATAGAAGTACAAAATGTAGCATTGTATGATAAATTTATCACTGTGTATATAAAATCAATGGTTTTACGCTTAAACCACAAGGAAAATTAAAATGAATTACTCAATTCTTTTTTTTATTTAAAAGCACAATTTAGTCAAACAAATAAGCAAGGTTTTTTTAAGAATTAGAGATAACAATTTAATTAACAAAAAACCTTTAGGGATAACAATTTAACTAACAAAAACCCTTTAGTATTGATTTCACACTATCTGCAGTATCTAAATTGATGTAGTCTTTCCCTCATTCCAAGTATAATTTTGGAGTTTGAAATTTGAAAATGTGTCACCTTAAAAACCAAAAACAGTATTTAATATTGAACTAACACAGACAAATGTAATATTAAATTCAACCAAATTAAACAATTCAATAACAAATTTTTCAATAAAAAACCTCTAGAATCAGTGTATCTCTTTTTGCATTGGGAAAGTAAATATACTGGTTGTAGTGTCTATAAAAAAATGGCTGAATGTTAAAAAAAAAAAAAACAATGTTTCAAAAAGCCTCTCTGTAATTCTGAGGACATCGAATGAAACATGTACTGATCAGTAATCGAAATATATGGAAATAAATAGATTGGGCAGTTTCACTCTCACTGCTTCAAAAATGAAATGGCTGTTTTTTTTTACAAAACATATTTTTCAAAACAAGTAGGCAACAAATTACTTAACCAGAATCGGAATTTAAAGAATAAAGACGAAAGAGTAAGTGTCCCACTGCACCCCAAAGAGACAAAATCGCCAAATAGTTGTGGAAAGTTTGTTGTTTTTAAACATTTGGACTGGAGCATCAGACTACACAGGTACACTTGCCGAAAATCTGAATATGGGAAAGGATACCACCATAGGGAGTTTGGAGGCCAAGTCCACAACTTGGCCAGGCCTAATAAGCAATTAATCCAGCAAGAAACAAACTCTGAATGATTTTTAAAACTAAAATGTTAGTATCTGTAATATTTTTAATTTAAAAATGAAATTTGAGGCAACATTTTATATAAAAAGAACAGAGTAATACTAAAAGAACATTAAAATTAGTGTCATATAATCTCAATCCAATATGGTTGACTGTATTGCAGATTTGTAATTACCATATTTCTCACTGCATGTGAAACATCAATCCAAGATGGCTGACTGGTTACAGCGGGCCAATTTAGATTTCAATTCATATAACTTGAAACTCTTGGATAAAATTTAAACAAAATAAAAAATCAATCAAAATTAGTAGGCCTACTATTATTTCTTCTTTTTTTCCCATGATTTGATTTTATGTCATCATTGGAATGTTTTCTTCTTTCTTTTTTCAAATCACTTTTTGATTCATCTGGTACTTTTTTTATGTTAGTTTTTGAAGCAATTGAACTTCTATTTTGCATTTTGTGGTTTCCCAATTCAAAGTCATTTTTCTTCTTTTTGCTGGACTGCATATACTCTGATTGTTTAAATCTTGTTTTCTTTTTCTGTTGGGCTTCCTTAAATTTGTTACTCTTCATATTATTGAGAATAGTATTGGTAAGGAATCGTTTATTAGTACTTGGAAGACGATTTTTATTGAAACCCTCTATTCCAAGCACTTCAGATCTTGCAATAGCTCTATGTGCTTCTCTTAGAATTTCTTCTTCTGCAAGCCTAAAAATAAACCACAATATTTAAATCTATAATTTAAAGTAAATAATTTCAATACTATTAGGTATCAATCATTATCAATTTTAGTTATTTGATAAACTCATTCTACAAAACAATAATTGGCTATTACATTACGGTTTTAGTGTACAGTACTCATTTATCCGACGTCATCATGATCTGTTTATGTAGGATAATAGGGAATGATCATATAAACTCAAAATAGTACTAGTAAATGAATTGTATTAAGGATTTAAAATACTTTACAATCAATAGCTCTTGTTCAGTTTTTATAACAATAACAATGAATTAATTATGAAAATAATTTTAAAAAAAACAAACTATCTATATAAACTAATACATTACCTTATTAAAATTACTGAACGGTATCAAATACTGCAGTCATACAACACAGAGATTAAAAAATTGAACAATCTACAGCACTTACAATACACATTAGTAAACATTTATTAAGATTAAACTTAGCAAAATTACAGTAATGTGATGAATAGGCCTTGAACAATAAAGTGATATATAAACAACTATCCCTACATAAAAGTGCCGTCTATCCTAAAAAAAAAAAAAAAATAGGTACCATACACTGAACACATTGACAAAAATGATGTAGCATGTTCACACGGTACACTTTCCGCCCATCATAAACTCAAGTACAATAAACAACAAAACTGGCTAGTTGGGAAAATACCTTACCAAGTACTGTTTTCGTCACTACGGGACAGTAATACATTATATTATTTTCAAACAATTTGTATTACAACATTGTTTATGGGAAACGTTTGTCGGTTAAAACGAATATCGGATAACTAAGCTCTACTGTTGGTGGATAGTTTCCAAGTAAATAACAGGTTTATTTATTTAACAATAGCAAAGCCAATTAAAAAATACAACCAGTAATAAGAAAATATGCAAATGCTCACAATATTCAAAATTATTATGAAGATAAAAACAATAAATGCATTAAATACTTATTTTCTGTGAAAATGAACAAACAGAGAATAATACGGTAACAAAACAAATAATAATAATAATGATTTATTCCTTCAAATTTTTAAAAAACAAACAATAAAAACTATAGAAATTCAGGAATAAAACTGGCCAGTTTCTAGTAATGGTGGCCAGTAACAAAATTAACAAACAAATGAAATCTTTTGAGCCCAATTATAGTTAAAATAATTATCTCCCATTTCTCAGTATAATAGACATGACTAAAACATAATTATTGCTAAAAATAAACTAAAAAAGACATTTTAAATCTAAAACACAGCCAAAAATCATAACTTATCTCAACTGCATCTTCTTGAACATTTTAAAAACAAAATAGACATTCCTTGAACTTATATAATATAAAAGACATATAATAACTCATACAAAATACAATGAGAAAGAGTTTTTTTGATATTGGAATAAGCCAGAGCTATTTTGCTCTTCATGTTCGAGATTTAATTTAGATAAAGGAGATAAAGTAGAAAGTACTTAGATAAAGTAAAAACTTAGATAAAAGAATAAATAAAGGACAAAATAAAGAGATGGTATGATACAGAGAAAAACAATAAAGTATAACTAGTATGCAACAAAAAAAGAATTTAATATAAATTTTTAACATGTAGAATTATTAAAATGTATCATTTAAAACCCCAGGTCTTTCTTTGTAAATAACCATTACTTAAATTGTATGCCAAAAAGTCTATTGGTATTGCAAATTTTAATTTCAATTGATAATTTATTAAACTATTTAGGGCCAGTGTACTTTAAAGATTGTTTGAAAGTAGTTTTATTAACTTTAGGCAACATAAATACTCTTTGATAAATACTCCTTGTGCTGTATAGAAGTTCATTTCCACTTCTAGCGTAAAACAGTTTTAATACTTTATATATAAAAAGATGCTGAATTGGAAGTGATTTTAATTGAATGAAGAGAGGAAAGGAACTTTCTGACACTTCCTTATTTAATATAATACGAATTTAGTGATTTTTGATTATTCTCAGTTTAACAATATTACATTTAGACGCTCTCCCCTAACAGTGGAGAGCATAGAGCAGCCTGGATTCAATTAGTGCAAAATACAGATTTCTTAACAAGGTTTCATTGCAGAAATTTCTTAAGAAGCAAAAGGTTCTTAAAATTGACTTTAATTTAGAATGTAATGCAGAAATATGTATATCCCAGTTCAGTTTTTCATCAAAGGTTACACAAAGATATTTAAAAGAAATTGCCCTTTCAATAGTTCCACAATTACAATTTACTCTTGTAAAATATAAATCATGTGAAATCAATTTTGAAGTAAAGTCAAAGCTTTTAAACCCAAAATTCATATACAGTACTTAGTTTTATTGACATTAATAAGCATTTTGCTATCTAAACACTAATGGTGAATTAAATCTAAATCATACTGTATCTTGTCAATAATGTTGATGGCTTTTATTTGTATAAAAAAAAGCAATATCATCAGCAAAAGCACTGATACTCTCATGAAGTCAGTTCAGTGCTTCACGGAGTCAGTTCAGGAAATTGTAAACTCAATTCCCCCGTCCATTATGGACCCCGTGGACAATGTCGTCTCAAACGATTGCACACAGTTTACTCGTTGGGAACCCATTACTCAGGAAATATTTTTAAAATTGGTGGGCAATTTTAGAGACTCAAACAGCCCGGATATATTTGGCATGACCAGTAAATTTCTCAAGCAGGTAATACATCTCATAATTGAGCCGCTGACTAAGGTTGTCAACATTTGTTTGAAGAGGGGAGTTTTCCCATCATGTTAAAAGACCTCCCGTCAAAAGACCGTACCCATATACAAAAAAGGCGACCCCAAGAGCGTGTCAAGCTATAGGCCCATAGCACTCGTTCCAGTAATCTCTAAGATTCTCGAGCAGATCATGAAATTTCAACTCACCAAATACTTCAAGGAACACGACATGTTCATGGAGGGACAACACGGGTTCAGACGAAACAAGTCAACCACAACAGCCTTACTTCAACTGTCCGATACTATAATGCAGGCCTTCGAAGACAGAGAATCTGTGGCTATAGCTCTGTGCGACCTCAGCAAGGCCTTTGACTGCGTCTCACACAGGGTCTTGCTGGGGAAGCTTAGCAAATACGGCGTGAGCGGCGCGGTTCTTGACACCATCAGCTCATACCTGTCCGGCAGAAATCAAGTAGTGTCCGTTGGAGGTGCCTCCTCTACAGCGCAGAATGTTCAACACGGAGTTCCCCAGGGCTCTGTCATAGGCCCACTATTTTTCCTTATTATTGTCAATGACCTCGACTGCGGAGGGCGTTCACTCATCTTTGCGGACGACACATCTCTGATCGGACGCGGACGGACCACTGCGGCAGCACTGCACGAAGCAGATAGCCTCCTAACTTCAGCCATATCCTGGTTTGATGCTAATGGCCTTAAAATAAACCAAGATAAAACTCAAAAAATTATTTGCAGTCTTAGCCTCCAACCCATTCAACTGCACACAGCCCCCGTCAAGTTGTTGGGCTTCACCATAGACAGTAAGCTTAATTGGAATGAGCACACCTCTTCAGTCAGGACCAAGCTATCCCGTGTACTATTCTTATTCAGAAAACTAAAGAAACAGGTCACCACTTCATGTTTACTGACTGCCTACCACTCACTCTTTCACAGTCACATCAACTATGGACTGCCTCTGTGGGGCCACTCCACAGGATGCCAGAACATACTTATTCTCCAAAAAAAAGCCATACGCATCATCACATCAACCCCACAAACACCTGAACACTCCTGCCGAACTCTATTTACAAAGCTTGGAATCCTGACAGTCTTCAACCAATACATTTTCTCCAGTCTACTGCACGTCAAGGAAAACCCAAATAATTTTCAAACCAGAAACATGGTGCACAACCTTAATACAAGATCGGCAGCTAATCTCGATATCCCTCGGACAAGGCTCTCAAAAACCCGAGAATGCTTCCCTCTGCTCGTGGCTAGAATGTTTAATAGCCTGCCAGAAGACATCAAAACTCTTACAGTCCCTCGTTTCAAAAGTGTCGTCCTCAAAATACTTAAAGATCACCCTTTCTACTCCCTCCGCGAGTTCTGGGATCATTTTGGAGCAAATCGACATCCACCGCCATACATGTAATACAGCTTGGTGCGCGTATGTGTTGCGGTCTTTAATTGACGCAGTCTATCTAGCTATGCTAGGCATTGACGCAGAACTGGTAATAAGGTAATAATGAAAAGGTAACTCCAAAAAATCATTAATTAAAATCAAGAACAATGTCGCAGACAGGACCGATCCCTGAGGTACCCCTGCTTCTACTGGGAGAGATTCATTCAGCTGATTCAAACCCCTAACCTGTTATGTTCTTCAAAGAAAATCCTCAAACCAACAAAGCGCCACCCCTCTGACTCCTATATGGTTCAACTTGTTTAACAGAATAGCATGACCCACCATATCGAAAGCTTTTCTAAAATCAATAAATAATCCAGTTGTTTTATCATTTAAGTTGAAACTACTATAAATGTAGAACAGGCAAAAATATACATATGAAAACCAAATTAAAATTAATCATAACCCAGTTAACAAAGTCCTTCAACAACATGTAAAGACAAAAAAATACTACTATGACATATACTGTTAATATGAACAAAAAATAGAAACGTTATAAATATAAGCACACATCAATAAGTGATAGCAATGACCTACTGTCAGCACAGAAATTAGGTGTACCCGAGTCTGAAGGTTGTTTACAGTAAACTCTCGATTTAACGGACTAAATGGGGTTGGCTCTCGTCCGTTAAAGCCGAATATCCGTTAAATCAGAGTGAATTCACTCCAAGCTGTTATGAGATTGCCACACCTCACTTAAAACTGTGCTGCAAGCTCATTGTTAACTCAACAGTCAATAAAATATCAAATATATATTGTATAAAAATTATTAACTCATAAGAGGTTTTATGATATACTGTACTGAATAATATTAATGACTATATGTAGGCTATGGAAGATTTGAAGTTTCCTTGGAAAAACTATGTTTTATAAATCAATTTTTGTATAAAAATTCCTTCAGTGGATGTACGGTATATATCAATTTAGATACTGTAATACATGTTGGTTAAATCCAAAGTCAGTTCAATTGGGGTCCATTAAAATAAGGGTTTACTTTACTAAGAAATTAAGAGGCATATAAAAATCCAATCACACTGTTGTTTTCCTCGTTTCATTGTATGTTATTATTAAATTTAATTATATGTTTTAATAATTGTATCCTAGTTGGAAAAAAACAGGTACCAGAATTTTTATAAGTTTTCACTGTTCATCAATTTTACACTTTTATTACTCTAAAACCCATTAATATGTAACATTTTATATTTTAATATGAGGTTGACAGGAATGTTTTTTGTAAGTTTTATATATTTCAGGATTTTAACTTTTCAAGAAATAAAACTTACCATCAATTTCCTGAAATGTTCTTAATTTCTAGAGATTGTTACATTAATTACTTGGTTGCGTTGTAATGAAATATATTGTTACAATACATTACTTTAAAAATATGTAAAATGCAATTAGGTCTATATAGATCGATAGATATGTCATAAGACATTCTCATTAGCCTACTTTATAACGTGACAAGTTTGCAGATGAGTTGTTTATGACCGTCACAAAAGCAATACTCACCAGTAATTGAGAGTGATTTTCTCTCATGACTCTACATACAACACTACTGTAGGCTACATATGTGGGTGGGCGGGTGGGTCAACACTACACTACGTGTATGTATGAGTCAATATTGTGGGCCACACATCGTGTTGTGGAGATTGCCGTGTATTAGCGGGTAAGTGGATGAAAACCACTTAAGTAAATGGGTGGGTTGGTGGCTGAATACCAGTGTACTAGTATATATGTGGGTAGGTGAATACCACTGTACATGAATGGGCCTACCACTATACGAGTCTAAATGGTAAGATATTTGTTAACTATTTTATTTTCAATAATTTTAAGTTACAGTAAAATAACTTCTCTGATGTTAGGCATGCCTATAGTAAAATTTTTTAACTTTACTTGCCAGTTCGCATAGGCCTACAGGACCCGCCCATTCACACGCAGTAATAACGAAATAAAGACATTTAAATTTCATTGCAAAAGTGATGTTCACCAGTAATTGGGTTAAAATCAGGGCACAAGTGGTTTTTTTGTGGTTATTCATTCATTGATGGTATTTCAGTCAACAGCAAAAATAGTTTTTCAATGAATGTTCAATAAATGTCTTGAAATGGCAAAATTTTGTAAATACACATTAATGATAAAATAGATGTTTTCATTATTTGTAAGAAAAATACGAGTGTGAAACTGCCTAATTTCTCATCCAAACAGTAGGGAATTGGGGAAATGTCAGTTGCCATTATAGTATACCAACAGTAGGGAATTGTCACTTGATATTGTATTGATCAATCACAGACAGTTATTATTTTGGCAGGAAGCTACTTGACACTGATTAAACTTACCCTCAAATTAAGAAAAACATGAATACCATTACAGTACAATTAATATTCATTCAATCCCCAAATATTTACTGGTTTAACCCTTTGAGTGCCAGTGTCCGTATATAAGGACAGCCGAAAGTTAAGTGAGAAATGCCAGTGTCCGTATATACGGACAGCCGAAAGTTGCGTGAAAAATGCCAGTGTCCATATATACGGACCTCACGAAAATCAAACCTGGTTACTATACCTTTTATGCATTTGCGCTTTATTTTATATCAATATGTTCACAAAGAAATGCTCTTTACGAAAATATATATTTTATATAGTACACCAAACAATAAACGATAATACAGTGTTGTTATTTGGCAGGCTGTGGCGAGCGCTTAGACTCTCACTCCAGACGCTCGGCTGAATGACAGCTGTGTTGTTGTTTACGTTGTTCCAGTTGAGGTTTACATTAGCTTTCATTGTTTCTGTTAGTGTTAAGTTTATTTACATAATTTATAGCAGTAATACAATGTAATAATTCCTATTACATTGTAAGGTAAGTTAGTACCAAATTTTACATAAAATAAATTCTAATTGTAAATCTATAAAATAATAAAAACGCAGCGTTTCCTTATAAATTAAAAAAATTATTAATTTTTCATTTTTATTAATTAAATTTGGTCATTTTTTACAGACAACATAGTGTAGTTTTTGAAAATAAACTACTAACTGGCCCTAGATTTTTTTTCTAACATGCAATATTATGGTAAAGTGGAAAAATAAAAAAACGGTAATTATGCACTTTCTTGCCACCTCTGAAAATACAATTTCATGTTGAAAAAGTGATGAAAAATTAGTTTATATCTCTTGAAGAGTTTGATTTCATCCGCGGAAAACTGATTTTTTACCGAAAAATGGAAAAACTAGTTTTTTATCTAATAATGAAAAAAACCAATTTTTTTAAAAATCGTTATTTTTCAACAAACTTTTTTCCATTTCTCGTGTTTTTTTTATGCTGAATACAAATATATAACTGGTTTAGTAGTAAAATTATTTTTTCAGCTCGAAAAATGCATTTTTTACTGACATAACCTAACTTATCCTAATTGTCTATTTTCTCAACAAAAATTCGTAATTTGCGTTAAATTCGAGCGTTTGGCCTCTGTGACGGCCTGCCAGCTGTCACTCCGGCGGGAATATAGGTGAATTCGGTTTTTGTGATTAATAGTTGTTGTATATAATGATCGCGTAAGGGCGCTAATCGTGATCCGCCGCGAAAGTAGTTTTTCCGTTATTTCTCGAGAAATATTTGTAATAGACCAAAATAGTTTTTAAATTTGTATTCAGCGAAAAAAAACACATCAAAATAAAAAAAGATGATTAAAATACCATTTAAATTAACGGAAATATGACAAAAATACTTAAAGTTGTGATATTGTTTTTTTCGAATTTTTCGGTAAAATACGTTATTTCCGCGGAATAAAAAGCATATCTAGTGAAAATACAGCCGATTCTAGACCCATTTCAAGCAAAATGTTCCAAATTTGTTTGGTGGCAAGAAAGTGCATAATTACCAAAAAAACTTTTTTACAAGATATATTTTTTTGAAAAAAAATTTGTTAAGTAAATACATTTTTATATTATAGCTGTTTAAGTATTTAGATGGATTAATAAGACACAATTTAAAATAAAATATGTGACAGTATCTTGAGAACTAAAGATAATATGATTTTTTTAGTAAACGCTTACGTTTAGCCTAAAATGTGCCTGGCATTTTTCAGACATTCCTATAAAAAATGACCTGGCATTTTTCAGATTTTCGCAATTTAGTGCCCGGCACTCAAAGGGTTAAGTAAGTATTTGGCCAAATATTTTGAATGGAAAATTGGGCAGTTTCACACTGACATAAAAAACCTATCTACAGTAGGACTAATAATATCTCTACTTAAATATATGACACTCTTGAGCCAATCAAGAAATGGTTTTGAGTAGCCTATGTGAGTAGAAAGTGCATAATTAGTGTTAAAATCAATAAATCAGAATGTAACCTCAACATTATACAATCAAAACCTTCATTTTAGCTTCAAAATAATAATTTTTTAATACGTAAAAGTTTACCTTTCCAAATCCATGTTTTAATTATTTTCCCTTGACTTAATTATCTAGGATACCTAGTCTGAGAAACAATATGCCTATAGCAAGCAAAATCCACTTGAATTTGTAACATTTAACAAATGTAATGTAATCAACAATCATTAATTAAACGTTTAGAAAACGTGTTTAGCAGTCGATTCAGGAACATATTACATAATACAATGCACTATAATTTACTTATAGGCCTATATGTTTTATTCGTTATAGTAAGAGAGTTTAAACATAATCAAACAGTAGCGAGTGGAGCTTGAGTAACATTTAAAATAACCATACACACAGGTGTATGTACGGTGGTCGGTGATAACACCTCTAGCCTTATAAAAGCTACTATTTATTTTTGATATGTTGAACAACTTAAATGAGAGATTAAAATGAAACTTCTTCAATGATAAACATTTTTTCTTTATTTTTCTTCTTATAAATAACTTCAACAAATTAAACTGGTTTCTTCTTAAAATAATAATAAAAACGAAAATAAAAAATCTCTTCTTTTATTAACTCAATGGAACCTAAATAAATTAAAACAACTCTTCCAAAATAATAAATTAAATATCTTCAGACCAGAACCTTTTTTATTTATTTGACTTTTTTAATAAATTCCTTTAAACTTTTAAATCAAAAAACTTCAAAATTCAAAATTGTAATAAATTTGTTTAAAATTCTTTAAATTGTAAATTCTTTAAATTTCTTTCAATTCTTTAAATTGCTTAAGTTTCAAAATTGTTTAAAATTGCCTCCGGGAGATCTGTAACCAAAAGAAATAACCAGCTTTTAGTGACTTGATACATTTTTCCTTTTACTTACAAAATTTTAAACAGAAATCAAAACTCTCTAAAAACTGTCACTAGAAGAGTGACTTCAAACCAGAAACAAGTTTGACCGCGCATGCTTGGTGGATCTTACCCTATCTACTAAAAACCCTACTGAAAAACCTAACTAAAGAAAACTTGTAAAAATTACTTACGTAGCTGTCCTGGAGGTTTAAATCCAAAAGTGACCACACCAAAGCTCGACCGGCATACACCCTCTCACTCACACGCGAACTAAGAAAATTGCCGTAAACGGTAAAGAACACCGAAAACGGTTAAGTCGCCGAGTTCTCGAAAGAGGAACGTACGTGGTCACACTCAGGAAGATTTCGTCAAACTGCTCGAACGCACGCAAGCTTCGACCCACGGACTTACCCCCTCTTAACTCTAGAAGCAAAATCAACCAATTAGAACCCTCTAAACCAGGACATCTGAACAGGTAAGGCTCACCAAACATGTTGTAAAATAGCTTTTCATGTCCAGCAGCAATGTGCAAAGTTTTGTATCTTTATCTGTAACAGTCCAAACAATATTCAACCGTCCTCGGACTTTTTGAACACCCTGTATAAAATAAAGAACCGGACTTAATATGATCCCTGTGGAACGCCATATATAAGTGGAATCGGTTCGGAAGTTCGGTTTAAAACATTGACAACTTTAATTATGTTTTATGTGGATTAGACATTAACTTAGCCGTATTATTCCAGTTTGTCCAGCGATGCTACATGGTCAAAACAGTCAACTGCTTTAGTTGAGTCGAGAAACATAATATGTTGATTTATCGGAATCCTACGTTAAATATTATTTAACGTAGGATTCCGACTTTAAGTGCACAAATATACAATACACAGTACAAATAAATACAATAAACTCAGTCTCGAAGCTCAGCTGTTTAATTTGCCAACCATGTGGTGCCAGTACCATAACCTTCTATTATTTTATACATCAATAACTTAAAAGAAAAAAAGAAAAGAAAAAAGACAACGGCGTAGAAGAGAGCTTTTAGGTATAATAGAGCTTCTAGGAATAATAGAATGTCTATGGTAGAAGAGCCATGGTGAAAGAATATGTTTTGTCTCAAATGTATTTTACATTTAATCACAAAATGTTAGGATATTTTCTATTATGTCCTCGCAATTTTAATTTATCTTATAGACTATGATAGATTATATATCAGTCATTGGTAATGAAATGAGCCATTTAAACGTAAAATATAATTTAGTAACATTTTTTGAGTTGGTTTTCATTTTGTACTTACGTTGTTTATCGTTTATTTAACAAGATAAACACATGTGGTTTGCGTAGTTCTATCATAGACCTTCTATTATGGTATACTATTATAAGGTATGTGGTTCTAACAACCGTCAACATGATCTCTCTTATCGCTATAGGCATATCGGAGACTAGTCTAGGGGCATTGTGATTATTAATTAGTTTTCTTGCTTATATTGTCTCTTATTTCTTAACATTCCGTTATTCGATTTAGTGCACGAGGTTAATACCAAATAAAAAGTAAGAAGCCGTACAATTTTTTAAAAAATTAAAGATGTTCTACACAACCTGTTCAAACAAATGTATGAAATTAAACAATGTCTAACGGCTCATGCTGTTTATTGGAGCTAAACCTAAAGTAGGCTATATTTACTGTCGTATATTTTCATTATACTGTATTAATAATTTGAGTCTATAGAAAAGAAATTGAAAATGTGGAAACTTAATAGAAAATAACTCAAATGTTGACTTTTACTCTAAAAATGTTGCCTACACTCAAATGTGTTTTTACTACACTACTATGAGTTCAGCTGTTTTCGTTATGTGTTTACAATCTGCGAAACATCATATTTTCAACAGCTGTCTATTTTTTACTACCGAAAGTAACATTGTTTACAAACGAAAATTTTCCACAGTCAATAACACCTGTTTTTATTCCGTAGTGTAGTGAAAAGTATCGTTCAAAAGTCGAGTGAAAGTGTTTTGTATGTTCTCGACCATTTGAAGTGCTCGACAAGTCTCGCACTTCAAACATATGGTCTCGAACATGCAAAACCCCACTTTCCACTCTTGTTATGAAATATACTATTTATTTCGTTGACACAATACAATACGTTAAATGAAATAAGTCAGTAGTCACAAAACGTAATACTAAATGTTAACAGTAACAAAACAAAAACCCTTTATGTTCACAAAATGGAAACGATACACTAACTTCGACTGTCCGATGAATACTCCCAAACGCTGTAAAATGATTTGTTTAGAAAGAACGATTTAGTTTTTTTTTCTGACTCAGCAAGTATGTCTAATTTTTTGAGAGTTTCTGGAAAGTTATTGAAAGGTTATAATGTTGTAAGGTAAATGAGTTATTACAAAATGTGGTGTGATGATGTTGAATTGTTATTTTATAATTTTTTAGGAATATCATTATCATGCGCAATCCTATCTGAAAGGGCCGATAAGGGCTTTTTTGAGAATTTTACACACTCAAAAATATATATAGAGATTAGAATGGTAATATTTTATTATTTATAAACATCTCTTAGCAGGAGTGGTGGTAAGACTTACCAAACACGGCCCTGGTAGCTCTCTTTTGGAGCCTGAAGAAAATACCTATGTGGGTACACTCATGTTCCCAGAGGAATACCTTAACTTAGGCATGGATACACTAACCCATAAAAGGCCGTAAGCTAGAGAGAGGTATCAGTAACTAATGAAACTCCTCTTACTTAGCAATTTTCATCAAGATATATTATTTAAGCGCCCTTACACTACTGTACAAGGAAAAGCATGCTAGTGGCAATGAACAATTATGCATTTTGTTTGTCTGTAAATATTGACATAAAAATTACATGTGAAATGTGATACCTTCAATATTTTTTCTGTGTACGGCAACCAATTGCCGAACAGATTGATAATCAAACACATTTGTTACCAGGTAATTATGTGTCGTAATTTAACTCATTCAAAGATCGAGATCGTCTTTCAAAGAACAAACACGGCTTTTACACTTGCTGTTGCAGTCTACTTGCCTGGGCCTGGAGTGCGTAGATGGTAGCGATTAGCGTCCGTCTAATTGGTAGTGTCTGACAAATTGGTACGCTGATATGCACATTCTACTTTTTCTGTACTCTTTGGTATAGTACCATAGTAATTCATTCCACTCAGTCATTCCATCAGTATTTGTCTCTTGTCACTTCACCTCAACCGTTAACGCTAAACCGAAGTCGGCTCACTTCACTTGTCTGTAAGTCGGTGTTATTGAGGTTTGATTCCTCAATATAGTGTCTGAAGGTTAGAATATGTTGTGTTCGTATATTTATTAAAACATCTGTCACCCAACTTATCTCTACGTTCAATTTTCCTTCATACTTTTAGAAATCTGTTTTATTTTCATTTATAATAAAATGAGTAACCCATCAAATTTTAAAACACCATACTTAAGACCTTGGATGAAAGAATATGGTGCTGCAGCTGCTGGAAGTTCTGGAACTGGAGTCAAGGGAATTGTTGCAGGTAACCTATGATAAAATAGTAAATATCTGGAAAGACTTCTTCTAGTTTTTCAAAGTTTTACTTCCCAAAAGTTATTAAAAAGTTCCCAAATAACTTTTGCTTGTTTAGTGGCAAAAGTCAATTTCCCTCAAAAAATGCAATTCTGATATTCTTTAACCCTCGAATTGGCAATTATTATTTGCCTAACCAGCATGCAATTTTCAGTCGATTTGCAGACTTTTTTTAAATAAAAAAATTCACCTAACAATGTTTTATATAATTGTGATAACAAAAGAATAAGATATTATTTAATAATATACATATAATATTTCAAGACAATTTTTTTTCTGGAAGAAATATCAAATAGAAAAAAATAAATAGAATAAAAAACTTCAAAAATGAAAATGGGTGGGAATATACCGTACAGACAGTGACGTAATAATAAAACTAAAAATTGAAGGTAGCCAAGATATTCCAAATTTTATGTAGTTTTAGGAAATATGTACATAATGAACTATACATACTTAACCCGGGACCAGTCGCATCTACTCTGCACCTCATTCCAGTCGCTGCGGGTCATAGTGACCCGCTTTTAAAATCATACAAATTTATAATTAAAACGTGTAGCTAATGAAAGTTTATATTTTATTTTAACTTATAGGTATGTTAGGAATATAAAAAAGTAACATTGGTGTGGATAAATATTTATTTACAGTAGAAAATCTAATTATTAAAAAATACATGTTAAATGTGATTGTTATTGTAGAAGTTAGAAAAATATGTATTATACTAGCCAAAAAGCGATGTAAATGATCAAACTTATATTTTTCTTTATCAAATATAAACAAACTAACAAATAAAATACAAAAAAGGCATACTTGTATATGAAATAAAATGACTTTTTATCATATGAAAAAAGAACTTATAAATTCTCAATAAAACATTTTGATTGTGTGAGCGGAAATTTCTTCCGTAAAATATAATATAATAAAAACAAAATAAGCACCTAATATAAACACTATACATAATTCCTAAGTTTAGTCTTTGTCTAAGCATCTGAGGCAGGTAAGTTTTGCATGCTTACCACAGACATTTATTTTGCAAAACTCACATTTCTGGTACGATTTGTTTCCAGTCCTGTCGCAGAGTCCACAGCGTTTTCTTTTTCTCGGTACTTCTTCAGCATCTTCTTGTGCTGTTCTCTCCTCTCCATTTTCTTCTTTTAGGATGTTGAGGATATTCGCTCTGATGACCTTCGGAAGATTTCCAATTTGTAGCCGAGATTTCATGAAGGGGAAAACAAGAGCCTTGGCAAGTTCTTTCAACCACTTCCTTCTAACAATGCGTTCTTCTTTGTTGTTCCATGCACAAATGATTAGTGAGTTAACAGCAACAACGTTCAGGAGTTGATAAAATGCAGCAAGTGGCCATCTTCGTGTTTTCCTTCCAACAGAGTAAGAAGCACACAGTTCATCCACAACGTCAACGCCTCCTTTTGTCGAGTTGTAAAAGGTAATTATCTCTGGCTTGTGAGCTTCTCCAGTTGTTTCATCAATTTTTTTACTGTGATGCATATTTGATAATAGTAAGACAACTTTACCCTTTTTTGGGACATATGAGACAAGAGTGGTGTTGTTTTTGCCAAATCCAAACATTGAAGAATTTTCTTCTCTGTGCTTAGTCAACTTGAAAATACTCGGGATTGCTGCTTTATTTTTTCTAATTGTGCCCACAGTAGTCAAGTTGTGTTCTTCTAGGAGTTTTTTGGCTAGAGGAACATTCGTAAACCAATTGTCATGAGTTACATTGCGTCCACTTCTCGAAATGGGCCTTACTATTCTTAAAACAATATCGTCTGGTTTTTGCGACTGTTGATATGGTCCATCAGGTTGTTTCCCTAAATACATTTCCATGTTTAGAACATAAAACGTACGAGCATCCACAAGAGAAAAAACTTTGAGCCCGTACTTAGCTGGTTTGTTCCGCATATATTGCCGAAAACCACACCTGCCACGAAAACTCCATAACATTTCATCAATAGTCGTATATTCTCCTGGAGAATAGTTTTCATTGCATTTCTTTACGATGTAATCGAATACTTCACGTAAGGGTGCTAGTTTGTCTTGTGCCATTCTTTCGTTACGATCAGTTTTGTCATCAAACCGTAGTGCTCTAACCAAAAAGTTGAAACGTTGTTGTGACATCACGTTTTGAAATATTTGTACACCAGTACCATCTATACTCCAAAGTTCTTCAGTGTGCAAATGGGAGGATTTCAAAACACCAGCATAATAAAACAACCCCAGCAAGGCCTTTAGCTCTTCTAATGTTGTAAATTTTGCATCTCTTTCACGAGAAAAGTTAGCTTTTACACTATTAATAAATAAATTTGTGTAGTCTACAATTTTTTGTAATATTTCATCTGTGAAAAAGCATTGCCATGATTGTAGGGGGGAATTAGCATTTTTCGCTTGGCCCTTAGTGCCAGGTAGGTGCAACACAATATTCCTTTGTCTGGTGCGAATTGACTGTGTAGGCTCAGCTGCTTTCCATTTTGTTATTTTGTCTTTACCAATATAGACACCTCTGTTTGCAAGCGGGATATCATCTTCAGAGGTTGAACTGTCATCCGAGTCAATGTCCTCACTTTGGTCTGTATCAGTGTTATTTAGTAAATCATCAGCCCTTTCTTCGTCTGAGTCAACATCACTCCAACTATCAGAATCTTCAGTGATATTTTCAGAATCCGATTTTTCTTCACCTTCCAGTGCTGTCAAAACTCGGTCTATTTCACTTCTATCCATTACAACGCTTTCAAAATATGTAGAACTAATAAAACTATAACATTAAATAAATAAAGTAAAAATTATAATCATAAGAACTAAAACACTTTTGTAGACGTGATTAGTCGCTGTGGGTCACAGTGACCCGCAATGTACGTTTACGTTACAACGGCTCCACTCAAACTGAACGAAAACTGGTTGGGGGTGTAGAGGGGAAAGGGAAAGTAAGGTACTAGGAGGGGTGGCCATCGATCGATATCCGTTACAAAAGGAGAACAAAAGAAAATCAGGTGCGGGTCACGATGACCCGCAGCGACCGTTCCCGGGTTAAATAAAAGTACTGTACTCCAAAAACTGCATACAATACAAAAAACTGTAATTGTTATTATAGAAACAGTTGTAATGAACAATTTACTAGAAATTTATTTATTTAAATTCCAACGGTTACACCATTTTGTTAAAACAATACAATATCAATATGGCAAAATTAAGCTATTACAAAGTATACAAAAATACACACATAAGAATATATATATAAGAAAACACACACACACACACACACACACACACACACACACACACACACACACATATATATATATATATATATATATATATATATATATATATGTATGTATATATATACATATATATATATATATGTATATATATATATACGTATATATATACATACACAACACACATACACACACACACACACACACATATATATATATATATATATATATAATAAAACAATTTCTAATACTAATATGTTATACTACGGGATAATACTAAATCATACTAACATATACACTTATTATATAATAAGAACACAGATCTAAGGCTACAATATTGCTAAAAGCTAATTAAGAACAAAAATTATAACAATAAAGAAAAATTAAGTTAACCAACATCAATACTATAGGATATACTCTAGATATAGAAATACTATAGTTGCATCAATGCTGACAAAGCTATGAAAAGAAATTACATTAGTGAAAAACTACGTTAGTGAAAAACTCAAAAAGGACAAAAGAGATTCAATATCAACAAAGACAATCAACATCAATTATCCCCCAGAAAAATTATTTTGACAACTCTTTTAAATGAGGGAAGCTTCATGTCAAAAAAGTCAACTTCACTAGATACGCTGCATCCAATCCTCTGTATCCGTGCCAAACAACTGAAATGTTGCACTATAGGCCATAACACTACATAGTTGTAACATAGGCCTATACTAACATTTAGATAAACTTGCTCTACAAAATATATAACTTTTTTGTATGTTTACTTTTGGTTTCCATAAATGTGAGATTATAAGAAATAATTACAAATAAATAAGAACCTAATTTATTTATTAAACCCATGCATTGAACTTTTTTGTTAGCCTTCACTTATATTTTGTTGTAAGTAACGCTTATGTTTCATCATAAATTACTCATGACTGTATAATAATCACAAACTATGATACTTATTAACATGTTCACTGCTGGAAACGCACTTGTCCATGAAGTTGAGCTTGCGCCGCCGTGTGCAGACGACACACTTGTGCTTCATGGACTAAAACAGCTGATTACTGCCAATTACTGAGTATGATTGTTTGGTGTTCTATACATTTGTGTTAAGAGGTTATGTGACTTTTGAAGTGAATTAATTTTTAGTTTTACATTTTTATTATTTATAGCCTACAGTAAGATAGTTTTCAGAAACAAGACTTTAGTTTCAGCATACAGTATATGGAAGGACATAATATTTGATTAATATTGAACATGTTAAAATATATAAAACACTTTATAACATTATTTTTTTTTTTAATTAAACTTCACTCGCCAGTTGACATTGGCCCACAGGCCTGTCTGTCAACTTTATTTAACAAGTGAAGTACCGACTGTTGGCTCGGTGAGGATTCAAACCTTGGACCTTGCCCTCTACAGTCCAAAGCCTTAGCCACTGAGCCACCATGCAGGCTAAGGCTTCGTATGTATTTTGATAATATACAGAATTAATTTACTGTAAAATTCACAAGCATAAATATGCTACAACTCTGTTAACAAACAGTGAAAATAAGTTTTAGCTTTCTTATTCGATCATATGTTACTCTTAGAAAAATGTTTCGTATACCACTCCAATCTGCAACTCATGTAGCGTCTAGGCGCATTAGAATAACAATCGTAGTGTGAAAACTCGACTATAATAAGTATTAATTGGCGCCGCTGCATTAAGGCCGATAAACAGCACTATGCCGGTTTGGCAGCACAATTAACACGTTGACTGCCATGAGGGCCACCGGTGACCCACACAACAATATTAGCTCACGCCATGAGGGCCACCGGTGGCCCTCACTAGTTTTCAGCCTGGCGCCACAGCTGTTTCTACGGTAAAGTTCAATATTCATTGTTCCGAATTCTGTGTTCCATGCAACCGGAAATGACCGACAGAAATAGCCGACATCCGGTCTTTTGCCGCCATTTTGTGAAGTTATTGATGAGGTACACCGGTGGCCCTCATGGCGTGGGGGCGAAAGTTTACATATGCCATATGATATTATGTTTCAGCTGTTTTGTTGTGATATTTATATTTATATTTTCTTCCCGCGCACTGATCAGCTTTTGAGGTTAGGTGTTTAGTAAGTGATATTGATTCTTTTTGTGACAGAAACTAGTCTGTCTAAAGGTCGTAAAAACTAGTTCAAATATATAAAAACGTATTTAGGGTTGCTTTATTTAAAAACCAGAGGACTGTTTTCTATTACATTTTATGAGCTTTCAGAATATATCATTAAAAATTACGTAATACTAAAAATGGCGCTACAATTTGTGTTTGATTAATAAAAGACGCGGGGCCCACCGGTGGCGCACATGGCGCACAGCGGCACGTATGACGTGGGCTACCAGTGGCCCTCATGGCGTCAGGAGGACATACAGTTTTACTACGGCGGCCTCAGAATGACACAATAAATTATCTACGCTGGCAGTCAACGTGTTAAAGAGCAGTAAACTGCACTATTCCGGTATGAGAGTTAAAAACTTAGCTATTTCTTGAGACATGTGAACTTGAACTATTCTTAAATATATACGTTTGGGTAACTGTGGACTTTGTAGTGCTTCTGTAAGTAAGATGAATAAGCGGTAAAATATGAATTTTATTTATTGATCTGAACCGCCGAAAATTTGTTTTTAACTGATAGTTGTAATACTGGTAACTATGCAGTTTGCTATGCAAGATTAGGTAATTATATAGAACTGGGGGCCTTGTCAAGCCTTTTTGGCTGACAATTTTGTTTTATATCAGTTACATAATTATGATACATAGAATATGATTGTTTTTCTCGTGGATAAGTCGGAGAAAGAAGGAAAAATATTGTTGTCCTATACATAGCGATGTGGATACCAAAACTGTGGAGAAAATCACCAATACAACAAGGTTTTTGAAATCGGACCATTATTAACCTTCCAACTGATGCTATGGATACATTCGATTTTAAATAATACAGTGAAACATCATTTTAAATTTTTTTTAGTGAATGTCAATTAGGTTTCATCAAGGGAAAATCTATAGAAGATGCCTTAACATCCATAACAGAAAACATTTAGATAGTAGTTTGAATTCCAGATTTAAATATACAAGACTTTTATAGATTTCAAGAAAGCTTTCGATTTAGTTAACCATGACATTCTGTTAAACAAGTTAGAATATGTAGGAATTAGAGGTATTGTTCTGTGTTGGTTTAAAACTCATTATGAATAGAAAGCAACAAGTTAAGTTTCAAAATACCTTCAGCTCAACTAAAACAGTTGAATCTGGAGTTCCACAAGGATCTGTGACATCTGCTGTCATGTTCTTAATTTTTATAAATGATTTTTTGACACTACGTTGTAATGGAAAAATTACAGCTTTTGCGGATGATATAGCTATTTTTTACTCACATGAGAATGAATTAAATATTAGTGAACAAATAAATAGTGACCTATTATTATTACGTAAATGGTGCCTCACTAACAAAATGCAAGTTAATGTCAACAAAACTAAATTTGTAAATTTCAACTTTAAAAATTTTGATTTGCCAATTTCTCTGAAATTCCATTCTCCATATTGTAACACGAGTCTTTGTAAGTGCCAACCATTAGTAAAAGTAAACAGTTTCAAATATTTAGGAATTACATTGACGAAAAATTTACTTTTGAACAACATATTTCCAGCTTACATAAGAAAATTAGATCTGCTACTAGAAAGTTTTATTTTTTAAGAAATGTCTGTAGTATCGAAGTGTTAAGATCTCTTTATTTCGCATTGATTGATTGCAGTATGGCCTATTGTGCTGGGGTGGAAGCTACAAATATTTAATAAACAAATTAAGAACACCACAAAATTACCTCCTAAGGATGATTCTAAAGAAAACTAAGAAAGAAAGCTCTTTCCCTCTTTACAGTCAATTAAAAATTCTACCCCTTCAGCACCTTTTTATTTTTAAAGTCTTGAGATTGTTTTTTATTAGAAGTGGAAACATAAGGAAGACTAATTTATACTACACAATAAGATTCATACAGAACATAAATTACAGACTGCCAAAAGTAAACAAAGCCATTTTTAAACGTTCACTTGCCTACTTAGGACCAACATTTTGTAATTTTCTTCCACTTGATATTAAAAATGCAATTAATTTGAAAACTTTTTGTAAAAAATCAACTTCTTGGCTTTCACTGCAACAAGGCATAAGCTATTTTAATATTAATTTATCATAAAATGATTTGTTTTTGTCTTGTTAGAAGCCATTGTCATAAAACACATGTACAACTCTCTTGTTCATGTTTTCTCTCTCTCTTTTTTTTTTTTTTTTTTAATTATTTGTGTCTATAGTTTTAGATTACTTTTATACTTTAATCCAATTTATATTTTCAGGAATGTAAACACTGCAGGTGGCGATTGTTGTCTTTTATTTCACAATTATATGTATTGCTAGACTCAATTAATTCTATGTTTTTTAAATATATATATTTTTTTCTTTACTCAAACTGGTCACATAACTCGATATAGTGGCCAGTTAATTTCCAAATAATTACTATGTAAATGGATAATTGTCATTATTAGTTGGAAATAAATTCATTTATTCACGTTTTGCGCCAAAATCATGTACTTTGAACAGTAACGGAGAGGATAGATTTCTTTTTCCACTTGTGTAATTTTAAGCACTCACTATTCATAAGCCTTTGGCCTGGGCATCTGCACTAGTGAACTGACACGGCTACTCATTCACAATGCAGTATTGTTTTGATGTGCTTTTTTCATAGTAAATATGTGTTAAAGATTATGGTTGTTGTAGAGTTTTATTTTTTATTTCAGTTTTTATCATGAGTGAACTTAGTAAGTTTAGTGCTGTAGGCGTTGTTTAAATGGTGAAGTTAGTGACGATAGTGTGGAAGGTGACGTTCCTAAGAATCATCCTTAGGAGGTAATTTTGTGGTGTTCTTAATTTGTTTATTAAATATTTGTAGCTTCCACCCCAGCACAATAGGCCATACTGCAATCTGGAATTAATCAATGCGAAATAAAGAGATCTTAACACTTCGATACTACAGACATTTCTTAAAAAATAAAACTTTCTAGTAGCAGATCTAATTTTCTTATGTCAAGTCAAGTCAAGTCAAAATCTCTTTATTCAATATTGTACATAAAATACAAATGAATGGTGTCATTACAGCTAAGTACATGGTTATTATACATTAAAACTATTCTAAATACATGTTATTATACATAAAACGGCAAAATTTACTACATATAAAATCAACTTAAAAATAAAAAAGAATATATAAAATATTTCACAAATTGCGAAATATTACATACCTTCAAAAAATTCAGAGAAACTATAAGGAGCCATTTGAATTAAGAAGTCTTTTAATTTGGATTTAAATTTGGTTAATTTTATTTCATTCTTTATTTCTGGAGGAAGCTGATTTAAAAATTTTGAGCCCTGATATTTAGGTTTTTTGCAGAAGAAATTGAGATTATGTGGTACTATAGCAAGATCTTCTCGGTGTCTAGTATTGTAATTATGATTATGTCCGTTAAGTTGCAATGAATCAAAATTTTGTTTAACTAATAATATTGTTTCAAAAATGTACATACCAAACACCGTTAAAATCTTTTGGGAAGTGAAATGTTTTTTGACTGATTCTGAGTATTCAAGATGTAACATAATTCTAATACACTTTTTTTGTGTTTTTAATATTGCTTGTAAATTTTCTTGGGATGTTGAGCCATATAGAGCTATACCAAAAAATATAACGGAATGTATATAAGAAAAATATACCATTCGCATAGTTTTTAGATCACATAACTTTTTTAATCTACTTAGGGCATACACTCCTGATGCTGTTTTTGAAAGGACTTTTTGAACATGAGAGTTCCAATTAAAATGCCTGTCGATTGTCAGACCAAGAAAATTTGTTTCAAATACCTGATTGATTATCTTGTCTTCTACATTTAATTTGATTTCTAATGTTGGCTTTGATTGATATGTTTGAAAGGTTATAAAGTTAGTCTTTTGTAAATTTAGAAGTAAATTATTCTGGCGAAGAAAATTTGAAAAAGATTGTAAATCGATACTTGCGTTTGTTTGAAGTTCATCAACTGATTCAGCAGAAACTTTAAGATTAGCATCGTCTGCATAAAGACATAGATTGTTTGAAATTTGTAGCTTTGGTAAATCTGTAAGGTAACATAAAAATAGAAGAGGTCCAAGGATTGATCCTTGTGGGACTCCGTATTTGATTTTTGTAAGAGGGGAGTTATATTGAATTTTATAATTGTTGCTATAGTTAGTAATTTGGACGAATTGTTCCCTATCGCTTAAATATGAACTCAGCCAGTTGTGTATATGAGAGTGAATTCCCAGATTATACAGTTTTTTCATCATCAAATTGGGGCATATTGAGTCAAACGCTTTACTCAAATCCCTGAAGATGCCTACTACTTTTTCATGATTATCTATAGCCTCAATGATTGATTCCACAAAGTTTGTAGCAGCCGTAACCACTGATCGATTTTTCCTAAACCCGTGCTGGCAGCTTTCAAATAAATTGTTTTTTTCTAGATAATCAATAAGTTGGTCACAGAGGGCTCTCTCATAAATTTTTGAAATGGATGGAAGTAGGGCAACCGGTCTATAGTTTACAATATTTGTACAGTCTCCTTTTTTAAATATTGGTATAATTTTTGAAATTTTGAGTTTGTTTGGGAAGATTCCAGATATAAATGAAGAATTTATTAGGTGGGCAAGTGGTTTAACAAGTGATTTTGATGCTTTTTTAATAATTGCAATAGGAATTTCATCATACCCGGCACTGTATTTATTTTTTAGGCTCCTTATAATTTTTCCTACATCATTTTCCGAAAGGGTGTTGCATTTAAATGTTCTGTTCATTAAATCCAAACCATCTACATCAGTAGCATTAGGTATTATTTTGTTTTTGCTGATTTCATTTAGACAACTTGGTTTATCAGACTTTTTTAAGTGAGGAATAATAGTGTCGTCAACTAGATTTACAAAGTATGTATTGAAAGCTTCAGATATTACCTTAGGATTACTACATACCTTACCATCCTTAGTTTTTATTTCAATATTTTGCTCCCGAGAAGTATTTTTTCCCACTTCTGAGTTAATAACTTTCCACACTGCTTTAGTCTTATTATCCGAATTTTTAATTTGATCATTGTAAAAGTCAGATTTTTGTTTTAATAATTTCTTTTTGAATAAATGTATGTAAGCTGGAAATATGTTGTTCAAAAGTAAATTTTTCGTCAATGTAATTCCTAAATATTTGAAACTGTTTACTTTTACTAATGCTTGGCACTTACAAAGACTCGTGTTACAATATGGAGAATGGAATTTCAGAGGAATTGGCAAATCAAAATTTTTAAAGTTGAAATTTACAAATTTAGTTTTGTTGACATTAACTTGCATTTTGTTAGTGAGGCACCATTTACGTAATAATAATAGGTCACTATTTATTTGTTCACTAATATTTAATTCATTCTCATGTGAGTAAAAAATAGCTATATCATCCGCAAAAGCTGTAATTTTTCCATTAAAACGTAGTGTCAAAAAATCATTTTAAAAAATTAACATGACAGCAGATGTCACAGATCCTTGTGGAACTCCAGATTCAACTGTTTTAGTTGAGCTGAAGGTATTTTGAAACTTTACTTGTTGCTTTCTATTCATAATGAAAGTTTTAAACCAACACTAAACAATACCTCTAATTCCTACATATTCTAACTTGTTAGTGGAAGGTGACGTTCCTAATGACTTTAAAGATTTTTAGTCTTTTGTAAGTATGTAAATATATCATAATAATTTTTAATTTGCAGTTTTTAAATTCTATTACCTATTTAGCATTTGTTTCTTATATTACTTGTGCCAGAGGTAGCATTTATGCCCATATTTTCCCTCAACCATAAGTCAGTAAATACAATTTGTACCTAATTGGACAAAATTTGACTGATGCTCTGTTTTGTTTTCCAATTTTTTTATTTCTATAAAAGCAAGTGTGTCTATGGTATTATTCATAATAAAATTTGGAAAATTATGTAGGCTATATCTTGTATTGACCTGTATTGTATTGTATTCGTAGTGCTCAAAACTAAAAAAATTCAGTCAGACTTTTATGAAGCCTGGATTTAAAAAAATACTGGCATGTTTCTACATTTTCTGTTACCTTATAGAGCATACTTTTGTGTTTGATGTATAATACATGGTAGCTATTTGAAAAGTTTTTTTTATTATTATTAAAGCTAACCTTGCAAAAAACTTAAAATCGCCATAGGCCTATCACTGAAAAGCGATTTAATCATCAGTTGGAGGGTGAAGCATGATAGAGTGGGAAATTTGCCAGTTTCAGTAATGTTAGGCTTATATTTTTATAGGATAGGCTTAGGTTGGGTATTGTTCCTCTTAATCTGAGTACCTGTTTCGCTTAATATGAAAAAAATATTTTTCCATTTTACATAAATTTCATAATTTTTTCGACTTTTCCGCTCACAAAAACAATCATATTCTTGTGTCTTAATATTGTATCTATTATAGAAAAAATTAGCCATAAATCGACAAGGTCTCTGTTCTATATAAATGCCTAAGGATATTAAAGAAAATCATTTACATTAACTGAAACATGTCTAATATAGCCTGCCTACAAATGGGAAATTGGTTTCTATAACAGTTTTTCAGTGGAAAATGTAATTTCTGCAGAATAAAAAGAAATTACAATATTAGCGAGGCAGATAGATAGTGCATAGGTTTCTGTGTTGCCACAGTTTTATAGAAATTTATTGAAAAACTGCAAACGAGCAATTTAAAATATTTTTTGCGTACAC
The DNA here is from genome assembly GCA_035578905.1 of Stictocephala bisonia. Classification (NCBI taxonomy): domain Eukaryota; kingdom Metazoa; phylum Arthropoda; class Insecta; order Hemiptera; family Membracidae; genus Stictocephala; species Stictocephala bisonia. Next base: position 409,080 of record JAQJVL010000063.1, on the reverse strand, counting down.
AAAAAACCTATAGATGAGTAATTCAAGCTGCAAGGACGTATGAGGTGTCAAAAGCAGTGTTAACATCTAAAAATGTTTCCAAAACTATCTAGAGGATAGATCATAAATAGTAAAAACAATTTAAACCTATTAACCCTAGATCGTGAGCATCAGGTGAACCAATGTGTGCTCCCTACTGCTAGGTCCTTTTTTCGCCGCTGCACAAGCTTTTTTGTAATAATCATATAAAAAATTATACATACCTCTTACTTTTAGATTGTTATGTCATTTTTCACTGAAATTTTTCGTTTCCGTGGTGAAATTTATATTTTTCCCAATAAACTAAAAAATATAAAAATTTGTGTAAGGGTATATAAAAAAACATATGATAACATATGCTCTGAATGCAAATGTTATCATATGTTTTTTTATATACCCTTACACAAATTTTTATATTTTTTAGTTTATTGGGAAAAATATAAATTTCACCACGGAAACGAAAAATGTCAGTGAAAAATGACATAACAATCTAAAAGTAAGAGGTATACATGTATAATTTTTTAAAATTTTTTGTGCTACATGTACTGTATTAGTACAATCTATTAGCTACAAGAAAATGTAAAATATATGAAAATATTCCAACAAGTATAAAAAACTTATAACACCATAAGTCAGCGTGTGCAAATTGTATAAATGACACTAGTTAATAGTACATATTGTAAACATTATAAAAAATATAAAATAATGTTTTTTAAAACAGTACCGGTAATATTTGATAGAAGACATATTTCTGAATAGAAATATAAAAAAATGTATTACAGTAGTGCCATAAATAAGGTTTTCGCGCTATATAATAACATACTATGTCATATTGTTTTCGCGTGAATAAAATAAACAATCTATTTAGATTGCATAGAAATAATACATACATTTTTTTTATTTTTTCTAAGATTATTATAAGTAGGCTACACTAATACCCAATCCGTACACACGTTGTTTGCTTAAATTGGATAAAAAATAAATGTTTAGTCTAATACCTAAATAAGTATCAATATCTGATTATTTTAGACACTAAAAACCACTATAACACACTGTACTATGACTACACTAAACACAACATATAATTTTATTTATTGAAATAGTAATTTATAACACTACAGGGAATAAAACACTCACAAAGAAAATCAGATACGCAACAAGTAAAAATGGATATGTCTACTCTGGCCGTGTTGTTGACAGGCTCTGCTTCTTCCAGTAAAGTGAAAACTTGTCACGTGACCATTGCCAACCTACTCCACGAAATTCACTCGAAGCGGCACTGATCAACTCAACAACTCTGTCTAGCTTTTTTTATTTTTAGTTTATATCTCAATAAATAAATTATTAGCTAAACTTTTATCAATAGCATAAATTATGCTGTACCTTGCTTTTGGGAAATCATGTAAACAAGGGTATACAAAAACATTTTTTGTAAAATACACAATGCAGCTAAGAGAATTAAATTTGTTTTGTTGGATAGAGTATTTCATTCTCCGTCTTCTGGTTATTCTTCAGTGATATGTCAAACATCGGCAATTTTACTCCCTCCAGACCTCCGCCGGAATTGAGCAGGAGTTTCAAGTTGCACGTTCTAATTTTATTTCCTACATTTATAAAATGGCATAAAAAATTATTAAAAATGTGATATGTATAGAACAGAACATTCTGCGTCGATTGGTACCAACTTTTTAGTGCTTGCTTGATAATAAAAATATGTTTTATTGATTTGAATGCAACAGCATAAATTATGCCATTCCACACTCTTAGAAGGGGTTTTGTGAAGAGCATAAATTATGTCGTTCCTCACGATCTAGGGTTAAAGTCAAAATTGATGATTAGCTTTGTGGACGAGTTTGTGAATGAGATTCTTTGCATCTCTAACTTGTGAGAAAGGCCCTCGTCCCCAAGTGATACCATGTGGATAAAGATACCATTAGCCTCAATGGTTTTAGTACTAGTTGTTGAGGACTTAAGAACTTGAACGTGTTATCCAACAGCTCCCAGCCAAGAGATAGAATTTGATTTTAATTTGATGTCAATGTGTCTTATAAAACAGTGCTCATAGCATCTTGTGAGTCCATTACCAAATTAGTCAATTTGTATTTTCAAACTGGAGTCTTACTCTCACTCCTAAAAGTGTCCTTGAAAAGTAACTCCTATTTAAAAAAATATGACCACTTTTTTGTTATCAATTATCGGCCTGTCTTAATCTTGCCAACCTTTAGCAAGATATTTGAAAAACCTTTTTGATAAGAATGATTCAATTATTAAATAAAAACAACCAGCTCTTGAATGAACAATGTGTATTCAGAAGGAGAAAATCTACAGTAATATATATATATATATATATATATATATATATATATATATATATGGTTGTAGAGGAATTAAAATGTCAGAACCCCTCTTTAAGTGTTTTTCTAAACTTGTTGAAAACATTTGATTTGTGTTGATCATAGAATGCTGCTTGATAAACTGGAAAGTCATGGCATTCAAGGACTTCCCCTCATATGACTGAGCTCATTGGCTGTAACGATATAATCACAATATGTCACTAACCTATATTAACATCCTTGTAAAGTACAGTAGTATTGACCCACCCACCCCTACACGTACAGTGGTAATGACCCACCCGCCCACCTCTACACGTACAGTGGTACTGACCCACCCGCCCACCCCTACACATACAGAGGTATGACCCACCCGCCACCCATTCACGTACAGTGGTACTGACCCACCTGTCCACCTCTACACGTACAGTGGTACTGACACACCCGCCCACCCCTACACGTACAGTGGTACTCAGTCACAAAATACAAAAAGACCAAATTTTAATCAGTTTTCTAATTCAATTGAATCGAGGTATGAAGTCCCTTAGAGATCTATTCTCAATCTTCTTTCTGATTTATGTCAATGTAATAGGGTCATCACTACATCAAGTGGGAAGATCGTGCAGTACACTGATGATATTAACAATCTCTTTTAGCTTAGTCACAGTCAAATCTGAACCTCAATCTTTTGTTGATCTAAACAGTTGTGTGCAAAATTTAATATCATCAACCTTGACACAAATTTGAAAAAATCAACAACTTGAACTTTTCTTTGCGCCCCATTGACTTGCAGTGTGGTCCTGCAGTAATGCTGGCAGACACATTGCTGGAAGAGGTCAATTCTAAAAGATTCCATGGAACACTACTGCATAAAGCTAGATTATATTCAGGCGTTTATATCTTTAGGACTTAGCCAACAGCTCAATTCAGGTTCTATTGATGGCATATTTCGGCCTGATTTAGCCACACCTCTCCAATTGAATAGTGCTTTTGGGAGCATGTGCAAACATAGACTTCATGAAACGATTACACCACTGTATGTGTATGGATGGGGAGACGTGTCTTCATCACTGTGTATGTATGGCTGGGTAAGAGGGCCATCAACACTATACGTGTATAGGTGGGGTGGGGGACTTGTCTTCAGAAAAAAGCTGTTAGAATAATTGCTAAATTGAAACCCATAGAGTCGTGTAAAAAGGCCTTTTAAAACATTTTGACTGTTGACGCTGCCTACTGTCGAAAAAAATTATGTGTACCTGAGTTTGAAGGTTGTTTACTAAGAAACTAAGAGGCCTATATAAAATCTGATCACACCATTGTTTTTCTTGTTAATTGTATGTTATGACATATGAATTAGTTATTATTATTATAAGTTTTAATAATTTTTATCTTAGCTGGAACAAAAAAAGTACCAGCATTTAACTAGTTTTCATTGTGCGTAAACTTTACACTTTTATTACTCAGAACCCCCAAAGTTAATGTATCGCATTTATATTTTAATGCATGGTTGTTTAAAAGGAGTGTTTTTTTTATTAGTTTTGTACATTTCAGAATTTTAACTTTTTAAGAAAAAAGTTCTTATCGGTTTTCTGAAAAAACGTCTTCTTGGCTTGTAGATGTTGTAAAATTAATTATTTGGTCACATTGTAATCATTAAGATATGTATAGTTATGATACATTACTTTTAAACGGGGAAGTAAATGTAGTGATTTTAAATTGGTTTAAATCAATTTTAAAACACTTTACATTGGTCAATATGAACAGATTTAAATCAATATAAAATCACTGCATTTACTTACAAATATAAAAGTAATGTAACTATACATTTCATAAGAATTACATCGTGACCAAGTAAATAATTTAATAACCTCCAGAAGCCAAGAAAATGTTGCCTCAGGAAATTGATGAGAACTTTTTTTCTTGAAAAATTAAAACTCTAAAATTCATGAATCTAAAGTAAACCATACTGTCCACCACGTACTAAAATAAAAATGTGATACGTTCATAGGTTTTGTAGTAATAAAAGTGTAAAGTTGATGCACATGGAAAACTAGTTTAACTTAAGGTACTTTTTTTGGTTCCAACTAGGATAACAATTAATTATTGAAACTTATAATAAAATTTACAAGTGCATGACGCCTAACGTACAATTGAACAAAGAAAACAATGGTGTGATTGGACTTTACACAGGCCTCTTAGTTTCTTTGTAAACAATTTTCAAACTCGGGTACACATAATTCCTGCGCCTACAGTAGTCTATAGATTTTGGAAACAACAATGTTTTGCATATCTAAATATGCTTTAACAAGAGGCCAAGACCTACACAGGTATGTTACTAAGGGCAGATTGAACTACCAAACTGGGAGAAATAACGGTGGTTAATGAACACCTACCCTTGCAGGCTGATGTTCACTTTATCAACAGATTTTTACCTAATTCGATAAAAAATACTCCAATACCCAAGGTGGTAAAAACTTGTTTTAAAAGAAGTTTAGTTTAAAGACATTCTATAATGTTAGCAAGTTTTTAGCATTTTACTGGAAGACTTATTTGGGTGACTGACTCCGAGATGGGACTGGCGTTGAGCGATTGAGTGGAATGAATAGAATATTTTTTTATATCAATGTAAAACAGACAACTGTTAAAAAAATTAAAATTTACTTTTGCAATAAAATACTTGTTTTCTACTGCAAATAAATATTTTCTATTTGACTCCTGTATGGCTTCTTGTTGTGTAAATGCATCTCGTGTGTGTATATATATATAAGTATAATATATAACATAAGTATGAATGTATATCTATATATACATTCAAACTTATGTTATTTGTTATAAGTAGTGCATGGTTAGGTTAGTATTATTATATTTATTGCGTACTCACTAATTTTATTATGATTATTGGTGTAATAGTTAGGGGTATTTTTATCTTTCTACTGCCTTTTGTTTTTTGAATTACACTATTATAACATTTTTTCTTCACTAATGGTAAATAAATTAGGTATCTAATCACGTGAGTTAATTTTTGTAGAAAACGCTTTTTTTAATATTTGTATTTACCATTTTAAGTATCACTTAAATAAGACCATTGCACTTTTAGGGATGAGCGGGTGGGTCAATAGCACTGAACATGTAGCTGTAAAGATACACCATTGGCAATTTGTTTGTTTGAATACCTGTGCTTCAATTTGACAAATGCACAGGCTCTCAAGGCCTGGACAAAAAAATATGTGTGGGTTAAGCCTGCTCCATCGTTTTTACTCATATCGATTTTGATAAAAATGCAATTAACCATTAATGTAGCTGTTGTAAGCTGCTATATTTTGGCAGGCTATTTTCAGATATAGCATAAGAGAATATAAAAATATAATAAGTATACACATTTAGCCTATTAAATACTTCTTAATTTGCAACTGTACAGAGGTTTTTGGCATATAAAAATTGGTATATTAATTTAGCTTTTTTAAAAGTAAATACTGTTATTAATATATTTTAATTTTTTAGTAGTGCTCTTTGATCCCTTATAAAAAAAGTCCCATTTGCTATAAAATGGTTGAAAATGAACTATTTTTCCTAACAAACTTTGTTTTCTGTAAAATTAGTTTACTAGAAAGTCAGGAGAAACATTTCAGAAATTTCTTTTTATATTTATTTACATTATTTTTGTATTACATTAGATTGTTTGATTATGACCTTACTTTTACTTTCTTTCTAACTAACGAAAAAAAAAAAAATGTTTAAATATTTCTATAAAAATCTTGCAAAAAATATATAATGTAGAAATTTACCACTTGTTAGGAATATTTTTTCAGTCATCCCTAAAATAAACCTTCTCAACCATAAATTTTAGAAAAAATTACTGGGTTGAGTTGAGAACAAAAAATATAAAATACTTTTAAAATTTACATTTGCAATATATACAGGCCTTGCTTTTTCAAAGGTAGTATATTGGTATATAAAAGATAGCGAAAAGTTTCTAAATGGTATGTTCTTAAAGGAATTATATAGTTTTTTATATTATTATAATTATATTGAGAATTATAATATATAAGTTACTTACTATATTACAATTGCTTGTAATATTAGTGCAATATGCGCAGATGCCAAAATTTGTTTCTAGTTTTTCAAATCAAATTTTAGTAATACTTGCTAAATAATAGATAATTTATAATAAATCATAATGTATGTCTTTTTATAAAATATAGTGTATTTTTCACCTATCTCTTCTCAAATAGAAGAGATTGGTGAAAATTTAGAATAATATAGTGTATATAAATTTAGAACTATCAATAAATATTTTATAAAAGAAACACTAAGCTGAAAATCTAGAATGTTACCTTACAATATAGTTCATTCTTTTTACAGCATTTAGACATAGTTTGCTTATTCTTTCAGATAAAAGAATGAATGTTTGGATTATGTGTTATCAAACAGTAAATAATAACTGCAAGGTCGACAATTTCAACTCGATTTTAGTTATTTTATAACATTTTTGTTCCATAGTAATAACTATTAATTTACTACTTATGAAAAATATGACATTGTGGTTTATTTAAGGATAGATTGTTTGTTGTTTGTGGAAATCATATATTTGTAAACAATAATTATAACTATAATAAGCATAGAAATATGTCAAAGTAAAACTTTGTTTTATAATAATTACGTTACTTTTATATTTCCACAAATTCTGCACATTTAAACTATTGTGGAATTATTTACAAATGATATATTTCATCTTGTAGGAGAGTAAAGTAGAAATTGTTCTATTAATAAAATTTATCTTATTTTTCCCAGAATATTAATTAAAAAGTAACTTACATTAACTCTTCTAAAAACATTTTCAGTAACAATTTATAATTTGATAAGAAAATCCATATGCCCATAGTTTACTAATGTTACTTTATTTATGTTTTCTTTTGTAATAAGTTTAATACAATTAAATTCAAAGTACACATTTAGGGTACAATGTACACAAGTCTGTATAAAGTCTGCACATTTTCGGTACTTTACAGGTATATGTATTTCATTTGTGAATATGTGTTCATATTTAAATTTTCTAGGAGTTATTCAGGATTGTATTTTCATCTTGATGGCATCCTATGTGATCAATGGCAGTACAGAATTTGATTTATTGATTTGATCAGTCAAGTAATTTTATTTGTATCCAAAATTATGTTTTTGACTCACCGAATTAAAAAAAATTTGTTCAATTAATATTTATAGTTAAAAAATAACAAGTTAAAGTTTTTTTAATGGTTATAAAATGTTGTTTGTAGTATAAACATTACTTTCATAGCAAATTTAAAGATAAAGTATATAAAAAAAAAAAAAAAAAAAAAAAAAAAAAAAAAAAAAAAACAGAATGGGAAAGTGGCAGAATGTGGCTAATGAAAATACATTTCTTAGTATTTCTGTTTTTATCTCACATGCCTTTATCACTCACATACTATGAGTGTCTTAAGATTCTTTTGATCTAAAATACTACGAGCAATAATAATAAATGCATCGTCTGACAGTATTTTCTGACAATGCCATTTTTTAGTGTGTAGTAGTAGTCAAATGAAGATATTCAAACCAATTGAATATCTTTCTCAAAATTTACTGAAAATAGTTAGGAAATCCATAAACATTAAAGATAGAAAATATTTCAATCACTAACAAAAGTAGGATTTAATTTTGTCGTTAACTTAATTTTAATCTAGCAAGAAGTTGCTATCATACATATTTCTGTCAATCTAAATTGTAATAATTTGTTAAGTATTTAATAGCATTTACATTAAATAGTGCCACTTGTTCTTGACGAATAGGTCTATAATAACAGAAGTGGTTTTTTAAAAATACATTTGTCTAATACTGTATGCTTCTTAAATGAATTCGTAAGAAATTTCATCTTCTTGTAATATTTGTCATGGACTATTATTTTAGGATGCTGCCTGAGTCTAAAGTTTATTTTCAAGCTTCTTATTACAATAATCGTGAATGGGTCTTGAACGTGCCAGATAGCTCATTTGTTCTAAAGATGTGTGGTTAGCACATGAGTCCCTACGCTGTTAGATCCAGCGATTGTTACTATTCTGTATCAGGGACCAAAACAGGGCAAATGTACCACATCATATTGCTGGAACAACTTGGGGAGCCAACGCACACATCCTGCATACAACTGCTTTGTCTCTGGTATATTCCGTTATTGAATACAGTGCTCCCGTATGGCTAAATAGCGTACATAATAAAGCGATTGATGTTCAGCTTAATAGGGTCATGAGGGGTAAAAGTTGTACTCTCATGGCATTTTTACTTAATTGGCTCCCGGAGCTGTGCAATATAGGTCCTCCAGATAAGATGCTAGGCACTACTTAAAGAATTAAACAAAATCTTGAATCCCCCACACCTCCCCATTACCCAGGATCTCCCTTGTCAGAACGGTTGCTGAAAGTCTCGAAACCTACCTCTATGTACTGCTTCCCAGTTGAGCAGTTCAAATTTTTCGCCCAATACTAGCTGGGCCATAGAGTGGAACAGTTTTGATGGGCAAAATAAGTTCCTTATTAACACTACATCAATACTTGTATGTGGAATGAACCTCTCTCGTAGGGAATTGACACTTTCGAATCGGTTCCGAACTGGCGTGGGTAGATATAACTACTGGAAGTATAAATGGGGATTGACACTAGATCAGTCATGTGATTGTGGGGAGTCTATCGAAACAATGGATCACATGATTACAGAGTGTCCCCTGCATTCTTTTAAGGAGAGGGTTGGCTAGTATAAACAGAATAAGTGAGGCAGGTCGTAAATGGCTTGATGGATTGGATTTAGCTTTGTGACAGGAGATCACTTTTATATTGTATATAATTTATATTATATATTGCATGACTTTTGGATCTTAATCCAAATATGTATCACAGCTTTAAAAAAATAAAATAAAAAAATTGCGGAATGGTAGCTGAAAAAAACGAGATATATATATATATAAAACTAATTTATAAAATTAAAGTAGCAACATTTGCTACAGTTACATTACTTCAATAAGTTTAGGAATCTTTTTTTAGTTTTCAATTAGCTTAACTAAAATATGATTTCTTTTGCTAATGATTTCTCATTGCCAAGACTTGCTGGGTGCAACTATTTTAACATTTATTGATTATTGTATAGTTGGAGTTACATTACGCACAATGGAGCACCAATGTTATGTAAAAGGTCTAAAAAAAGCAATAAGTTCAAAGTGGAAAAGGGGCGGCATAATGCGATTAGAGTAGATTCATGCCAGCGCATGCATTAGAGGCATCAGAGCTCTGTCTCACTCATTCACTCATCTGAATAGCGTTAACTATTTTATACTGACATGTAACGTACTTTCATCTTGAATCCATCAATAAAAATATACCTACTGTTTTTGTTACAAATTGGTTTAAATTATGTTTTAAAAACAGAACCAGACAAGTTCATGCAGAAAATAGTTTATAAATCTAGGCCAGAGAAAAATGTTTCTAAATTAGATTTTTTTCTGCAGCCATTAATTTTCTGCAGAGTAAAGATGTGCTTAGTATATTTTAGGTTGTACCTTAAATTAAATAAAATTATATTATTAAGAATATAAATAGTTCATATAAATTAACGTAGGCTAAGTTAGAGATGACAAATATTTGGGGTACTAGTTGTATGGTTTCCAAGTACCTCAACAAGCCACGCTATCAGTAGATCAAAGTGCAACTGATAAGAAGTGCAAGTAGACACAGCCATCAATACTCTAGAGGAGATGCCTCCCACTAGTGAATATCCTAGCTATTAAAAAAAAATAAATAAATATCAAGATTTTAAATACAATCAAGATCAGTCAAAAATGAGAAAACTATGACTATAATCATTTGATAAATGAAATTAACAAAATTAGACAGCTTGATTAAAAAATACAATAGCAATGTTAGGATTCTTTTATATGTAGTTAGATCTATTTGTCAACAAATGTCATATACATTTGTTGAATATGACATATACATTTGTTGAATATGACATATACATTTGTTGAATATGACATATACATTTGTTGAATATGACATATACATTTGTTGAATATGACATATACATTTGTTGAATATGACATATACGTTTTTTGAATATGACATATACGTTTGTTGAATATGACATATACGTTTTTTGAATATGACATATACGTTTGTTGAATATGACATATACGTTTGTTGAATATGTCATATACGTTTGTTGAATATGACATATACGTTTGTTGAATATGTCATATACGTTTGTTGAATATGACATATACGTTTGTTGAATATGTCATATACGTTTGTTGAATATGACATATACGTTTGTTGAATATGTCATATACGTTTGTTGAATATGTCATATACGTTTGTTGAATATGACATATACGTTTGTTGAATATGACATATACGTTTGTTGAATATGACATATACGTTTGTTGAATATGACATATACGTTTGTTGAATATGACATATACGTTTGTTGAATATGACATATACGTTTGTTGAATATGTCATATACGTTTGTTGAATATGACATATACGTTTGTTGAATATGTCATATACGTTTGTTGAATATGACATATACGTTTGTTGAATATGTCATATACGTTTGTTGAATATGTCATATACATTTGTTGAATATGACATATACATTTGTTGAATATGTCATATACATTTGTTGAATATGACATATACATTTGTTGAATATGACATATACGTTTGTTGAATATGACATATACATTTGTTGAATATGTCATATACGTTTGTTGAATATGACATATACGTTTGTTGAATATGTCATATACGTTTGTTGAATATGACATATACGTTTGTTGAATATGACATATACATTTGTTGAATATGACATATACGTTTGTTGAATATGTCATATACATTTGTTGAATATGACATATACATTTATTGAATATGACATATACATTTGTTGAATATGATATATACATTTGTTGAATATGACATATACATTTGTTGAATATGACATATACATTTGTTGAATATGACATATACATTTGTTGAATATGTCATATACATTTGTTGAATATGTCATATACATTTGTTGAATATGTCATATACATTTGTTGAATATGACATATACATTTGTTGAATATGACATATACATTTGTTGAATATGACATATACATTTGTTGAATATGTCATATACATTTGTTGAATATGACATATACATTTGTTGAGTATGACATATACATTTGTTGAATATGACATATACATTTGTTGAGTATGACATATACATTTGTTGAATATGACATATACATTTGTTGAAATAAATTCATAATAAGTTATAAGGCCTAACACAGGGTGAAAGTCACTTTGCCAATCAGTAATAATTTTAATTGTGATACAAACCAATAATTGTTGTAAGATTTGCAGTTCTAAAGGCAAGATATATTCTATGTTTACATAGTTTTGAATGTTTGATCATATATCTGTATTATTCTCAACCATATTTTTTATTTGTTTTTCATCATTTTTATATTTTCAGTAACTTTTTGATATGCTAGGGATGGTATGTTTTGGCTTAAATGGAAGTTCTAGGTTTTATAAATACCATTCATTGAAATAAAAATTTATTATTATTATAATACATACATGTATAGTGGTATTGATCCACCCACCCTCCTATAAACGCACAGTGATATTGATTTTTTTTTAAGAATACGCTTGTGAGTGCCATCTTCCAGATTTGTATACATCTACTATACAAACACCATTACTTGGTGACTATATTCAAATGATTTCTAGCGATATCAGTAAGAAAGAAAAGCAGTTTGTGTTAAACAAAGACTTGTGGGCACAGGGTATGCACATTTCGACCTCGAGTCCTCTGTCCACGATGATACACTGTGCTTTTCCTCCGCAGGGAGTTAAACTGGAAAGCTATCTTCCATGAATTAAATGTCAATTTTACTTGAACATTTGGTTTAAAAAAAATCCAGTGACAAAATTATGGAGAAATAGTCCATGATGAAAAAACAGTGATAATAGTGAATTTCATATTCTCTTTGTCTTATATGAATGTGCGTTCCTTGGAATTAAACAAATTAAAATATCATTGTGCAACATTTTCTAAGCTATGAGTGAAACTAATGTAAAATTGTTTATTTCTCATGTAAATTAGTTACTAGTACTAGAATGTTTCATATTAGAATGGTAACGAGACATAAAGACATCTAGTATTATGGGCTATAAATGTTTTAGACAAATTTTATTCAATATTGCTGCTAGTACAAATATATCAAGCACTAGGCTTTCGATTAATGAGAAGAATACCTTTAAACGAACATTTGAGATTTAACATCATTTCAAGTAGGAACAAACTTTTCAAAATGCATTCCATCATACACTCTTCTGCAATGGGTTATCAAATAACTCTTGAATTGAATAAATCACTTTCAAGGAGTTATTAATCTTAATTACCTCCTTCAATTTGATAATACTCATTCATTTACAACTAGAATATCATTATACAGTTTCAAACAAGCATATAAAAGACTCTTTTCTAACAATTTAACTGATGTCGTAGTGATGTAAAAGTACTGTAATCATGTTGACGCCGATGATAAGGCAAATAGTGTGTATTTTCATCAATGTACACTAAAATTCATTAGCTGAAAGTTTCGTCTTTGTATCCTTGAGCAAGGATTTACAGGAGCTTCTGGAATGAGAGTTGGTCATAATACGAATAATTCTTTCTACACTTTAGTATTAGTAGCTTAACCCCACAGAACAATACTAAACAACAAAATAGATTCTACATAATCAAGGTACATTTCGAAATGCAAATTAGTCAGTTTTAACTAATTCAGTAATTTCATTTAGCACTAAAAAAATTATCTTTAAAATCCACTGTTAAATAATATTGAAAAAATATACAGGAATAATAAAGAGTATTATTAATCACAAACTATTAATTAATACAAATTTATTTTATATTGAAGAATATTTTTTAAAAACCTGTTAATATTCAAAATGCATGTTTTAGGTGGAATAACTGGAGGTATTGAAATCTGCATAACCTTCCCAACAGAATACGTAAAAACTCAATTGCAATTAGATGAAAAAGGAGGTGCTAAGCAATATTCAGGAATCATAGACTGTGTTAAAAAAACAATAAAAAATCATGGGTTTTTTGGCCTCTACAGAGGCCTTAGTGTACTTCTCTATGGATCTATTCCAAAGTCTGCTGTTCGGTGAGTTACTCAATGTTCTAGCCACTTAGACAAATTGGGCCAACTTTTTATTTCAAAATATAAAACTAACATTCTTCATACAAATTTTATAAGACTTGCTTTTTAATTAATACTAGCATAAAAATCAGAAATAATACATTTATAGTGTTATAGATATATTTTATAGGTGATAAATCGGGTAGAATTAAATTTATTTTTCATACGGTAATGTTCTTTATTTATAAAAAAAGTGTATATACAATTGTATTTTTGCTTTAATCCTTAACTATACCAGTAGTTCTTATTACTCAAAGACATCTAATTAGTACATTTGAATTTTATTTTAAATAAATCTATGTAAAATTCATGTTCAAATCAAATCAGTGGCATAAATGAACCCATATATTTAGGATTAGCAAATATATTTACATGATATAGCCAAATGTTATACTTAAGTCATACAATTTGATTTCATAATCCAGATAGTGTGCACATAGGACTTCATCTACGCCACCTCAATTTTTTATAGCTAGTAAAATCTTGTATGTTTAATGAATAAATTTATGTAGCTCATGTATAATACGAAACATGCCAAATGTAGGTATAGCCCTAATATAATTGGCTGGTAGAGTAGATGATTAAAACCCAGTGTCATTATCTAAAGTTTTTCAGTTTGATCCCTATCAGAGCTGATAACCAGTCTGTCCATTTGTCCTTGGGCTATTAACACGTTGACTGCGAACTACTTCTTTATACGTAGTGGTGGCGCTGCGCGCGTAGCGGACTGCTTCTAAAGAAGTACCCCTCCCGCTTCAACGATATTGGTTTCAACAAGCGGTGAGTGGCACAAGGTTCCCGGGCAACGGCTAGCCTCATGCTACGCGCGCAGCGCCACCACTACGTATAAAGAAGTAGTCCGCAGTCAACGTGTTAAGGACACTTTCTAAAGAATAGTCAGCCTTAGTTAGTAACATTTACTACTTTGTTCATATATAATCATCACAATCATTTCAAATCCATATTCACGCATATCTTGATGATTGGCGTCTTAAGAATAAATAATTGTTTTTAGTTTAAAAATCCAGCAGTTTAACGTACTTTACACATTTTTACCCTATGGTAATTGTATTTTTTTCACATATGTAAGTTGTCAATTGTGGCGTAGTTAGTCATTTCCACTATTCCAGCTTTTTTTCAGGAAAGAAAAAGACTCATTCTTAGTTCTCAGGAACTTTTTGCTGAAAACCCTAGATCTATGGTTCAAGCCATGTATATACTTGTATATACGTATATACAATTGTAGATAACACAATTTTATCTGTGTTACAGTTTTGAATTTGAAATTTAATTTTCTTTAACCCTAGATGGTGAAGTACTAATGTAGAGGAAAGCTTTTTTTAAGTTGCATGTTTAAAAAAATGTATGTCATTTAAACTGATAAATTATTTAGCGTATCATATCTTCTCAAAGAATGGAGATATTTAAAATTCTACTTAAGTTAAGAATAACTGCTTAGTATTTGTGTTTGAAAAATGAAGCAACAAATGTTAGTAATTCTTAAAATTTGGACTCTGAAAAGAATAGTGAACATTTTTTGTAAATACTCTAGGGACGCCTTTACCTGGAATGTGGTTATCTGAAGTTGTGGGTTATCCTAACTACATTATCAGAATTCAGTTTTGTTTACTAACCAGTTATTAGTAGTTTAGATCCATATTAAAACAGAAAGTTAATCAACTAATAAAACTTTGTACGAATTGTTTCATACTTTACTACATCGTGAACATGCTTTCTGGCTATGAAATGTTTTTTATACTAGAGGTTTATATTACGTTATATTCAGCCAAGTGGCCCAACACGTCGTCAGATGGCGACCGGTTTTGACTAACTCATGTAGTCATTTTCAAGCCAAAAATACATAAAAATCTTCACTCTTGTGAGGTTGTTTGAAGTCTTGAAAAACACTGAACACATACAAACGGACGTAACACAAAATATACAAAACGGACATTTATTAAATTACATGGGACATAGACATGGTCGGTTTACGGTGCGGGTGGTGCAAATTGCGAGTTCTAGAACTTATGTTTGTCTTTAGTGAACTTATGATACTGCAAGGCTAATAGATTAAGGGCAGAGCTTTTCTTATTGCGTGCGTATTGTACTATCAGCAGCCAGACTGTATTGTCGCGGTCGGCCTCAATCATGATTCCCGTGTGTATGCTCCTTGGGTTTGATTTACAACAAGGGATGGCAACGATATATCTATAAATATGTTTCGATATATTAGTATGGATATTTTCATGCGATAATATCTTTCGGCCATTTGGATATTTTAGTCAGATATATCATACCACTAAATATTGATGTTATTCTCTCTCCTCAAAATCATCATGGTTCGAAAAAACATGTTTAAATTGTCTCTTACATTCATTGAAATAATAAAGTAACTTTATTTCGTTACCTTAACGCACTAAAATGTAGTTTATTGTAGACCAGTGGGTGGAACGGGTTGCGATCCTATACGAATGTTAGGATCCTATACATTGTTCTTTTCTTTTCAATGTCTTTTCTATTAATATTATAATTAAAAGTATAATTATTCTTATTTTGGATTTATTTCTTTCAACCCCACAGACCATAACTATTTTCGTGTAGATAAATGTATTTAATTTTGACATTCAGTAGGATATTCTTAATAGTGACAGCAAAACATGAGTGTATTTTTGGTCATAACATAAGAGTTAGTGCCTAATTTTATACAGATAAATCATTTATAATTAAATATTTTTATTTCGATATTATTGATGGATCGATATTTGATTTGCGATGTATCGGTAATTTGATATATCGATACGTTGAAAATATTTGCTATCCCTACTTACAACCCAATCTTCTCCCACGTTTTCTTAGATCTAATTTTTTATGACCAAGTTTGATAGTTTCACATTTGATACAAAATTTACTTTTGATTAACAATTAATTGTTAAAAATAATTTTTTAAATGAAAATAATTATAAAAATTGTATTGTTTAGGCCTAAATACATAAATTAAATAATTGTATACTTAAATATGTGTAATCTGCATATTTAACACAATACATGTATCGTGTATATGTTCTATTTAACACTACAACTGTACATGTATGGGTGGGTCGTAAAGGACAGTTTTTACCAGGGAAACTAAGTAACCTTATTGTGGAATACAAACCACATACTATTGCTCTAATTTTTGCCTTAGTTGTCACATTCAAGTAATATGTTAACAAGTTCTGCTTTCGTAATGAATAGATTACAGTGTTTGTTAATTTAATTAGCATACGCTGGCCCTCTACAGGCACGTGTGAGTGTGTAGAGCACCGATTCTTCACTTTTAGGCCTATAATCCAACGGGAAGCAAGCCTTTAATTATGAACCATTCTATTTGAAAATTCGAAGAAGAGAGGCTTAAGGTTTCTTATATTTTTATGCTGAAGTTTTAAAATTAGTATTGAATTCATAAAACTCCTCTGTATACCTATAATTGAAAGACAACAATATTTATTCCTGAAAAGACACATTTTTGCATGGAGTATATGAATATTTTATTCAAGTAAGCTCACTTAGTTCTTTTGTCCTTGTGTGGGAAAATATTTATGTTTCTGTCGAAAAAGAAAAAATTAAATACTATGTAATCTTTTTATATTGATAAAATATCAAGAATTCTTTATTGTCTGTTCAAGCCAATATTGCTTGTACGTTACGCACATATTCCTTCTCTGTACACATTACAACGCAATTGAACATAATGGCCTATATAATTAGGTAACTATCCTTAGCTGCCATTTTATGTTTGGGTCTATCATATTTCCATTGGTCCCTTTAGACAGTATCTAAGCCATATGGGCTTCCTGCTCAATTAAAATGGCGAGTTTAGTGGGCGGAGTCAATTCGTTTACCTTACACATAACGTCATAAGACGCCGTAGCGTGCGACTTGCACTGTAGCACTTGCACTGTGCGACTTGCATTATTGTTTTGGGCCCAGTATTTCCAGCGCCTGTTGTAATGTACTGCATTCTTTTATTGTCGTTTATTTTTGTAAGTGTATTGTTATTTTATCTGTCCTATTACGTAAAATATAGCTCATATTGATGACGTGAACTTTGACGATTTTATTTGTGAATAGTTTTTTAACTAGCATATTTAAATATTAGCATTTTATTTGTGATATTATTTGAGGACTATCACTCAAAATATAAATTATTAGGAAGTTTACTTTTCATGATTTAAGTCAAAAATGCAACCATTTATTTGTTTAGGCTTATATAAATATGTTTTTTTAATGATAATTAAATTTTTAGTAAACTTGTAACTTTAACAGAATATTGTATAAAATAAACATTGTATCATATATTTTATTCGTTATTCAACTATACAAATGATTTTAAACTATTTTGAGCTTTTTTTAAGCATTCCCACTACTTTAAAAGTAAGAAAAAAATAAATAACTTTGTGAAGATTTAAAAAAATTTCTTTTTTTATTAGTAACGTAATCTCAAAGTTCATGAAATTCATCATGACGCTTAAAGGGTTAATGGACCTAATATTTTGCTGAAATATTTCTTTCTCTGTTTTGAATTTTCTCAATGTCAACCTATCTGTTTGAAACTAAAGTCTCATCCCCATAGAAACATTCTGGTTTAATAACTGTTTTATTGTGTCTGCCTATTTAGAGAGTGACTTTTTTACTATAATTGGTTTGTGTTAATCTAATTTTTGACAACGTCCTTTATTTACGATCAAATTCTTTTATAATGTCGCCGAAATATTTGAATTTAGAAAGGAGCTAATTCTAAACAAATCATGTATTCTGTGTTTTTTTAATGAAATTCAGAACTAATTTTTTCTGCTGTCTTCCAGGATTTCAATTTGTTTTTAAAAGAGGCGATGTCTCGAGTTCAAAACTTCAAGGTCACCAACAAAAGCTTGACAGTCAACTTAAATGTTAGTTCTTGATGGGTTGATCCATGTTATTTTATATTTTTCGTGTATTCCAGAATTAATTTTTCTAAAACACATTTAGATAATAATGGGAAAAGACCATTTTATTTCAAATGATTCAGATGTGTTTCTCATAATTTTCACTTTGAATTTAGTTAATGTTTCCCTTATTAATGTTAAAGTTTTAAGGTCTCCGCCCTGTTCTTTAATAATTTTTGGAAAGAGCTTCACGATCAATGGAATGCTTTTTTCTAAAAAAATCAGTATATTATGTACAAACAATATCTTTTCTGTACATTTTTTAATTGCTCAGGATTGGTTTTAAGTTTAGAATTTACTGTGGACAAGATCTGTTTGTTCAAAAACCAGCTTTGTATTCCTCAGTTCTGTATTCCAATTGTTGCTGAGATTGACCAAGAAGGCAATGTGAGAGTTTTTTGTATGTTGCAGAAAGTAGAGAATTTTATCAGTTTTTGTCTGCTTTTATTTTATTTAGTGGATGAATAAGGGCATTTTTCCAATTATCAGGGATTTTTTTCTGTTTGCCAGATGTGTTGACAAGAGTACCCACCCACTCACCCATACATATACAACGGTAAGGATCCTCCCACAACCCACACATGCACAGTAGTATTGACTTACCCACCCATACACATATGGTGGAGTTGACCTTTCACATACAGTGGTATAGAAGCGCCCACTCACCCATACATCTAGAACGGTAATGATCATCCCACAACCCACACATGCACAGTAGTATTGACTTACCCACCCATACACATATGGTGGAGTTGACCTTTCACATACAGTGGTATAGAAGCGCCCACTCACCCATACATCTAGAACGGTAATGATCATCCCACAACCCACACATGCACAGTAGTATTGACTTACCCACCCATACACATATGGTGGAGTTGACCTTTCACGTACAGTGGTATAGAAGCGCCCACTCACCCATACATCTAGAACGGTAATGATCATCCCACAACCCATATATGCACAGCAATTTAGACCTATCCACCCACACACATACAGTGGAATTGACCCACCCATTCGTGTACGGTGGTATAGAACCACCTAATCACCCACCCATACAGGAATGACATGGTTTAGGTTTTTTTTTCAGTAATGACTTACAGTATGAGCTTTCACAACTGTTGACTCTCGGCACTGCCCCTGACCATAGACTTCTCCTCTCTGCCAGACATATTGCTTGTTCAGTGAATTAAATACAAGTAGTGAATAAATGTTGTGGAAAATATTAAATTGGTCTCATGTTGAATTCATGTGTAAAGAATTTATTTAGTTCAACAATACTCATTATGTATTTTTGTAATAAAACACTGTAAATAATATCTGACTATTAAATATCAACCCCTTATTTATGTGGGTATAAACCTTATTTCTTTTATAATTAATAAATAGTAACCTCTTTATTGAATATAAATATTAAATTGAATATCAATATCAGAGTAACCTTTGAAAGTTATCAAACTCAAGGTCATGGACTAAGCATAATTTTATCTTATCATTTGTCAACACCCAGAGTTCAAGTGCATTGCTATTATTATCTCTTTTTGATTTTTACTCACATCTATCGTGGTATTTCGGACAGATTTAGGGTTTATATTTGTATTTTTCAATACATTTTAATTTAGAAGGTCATAGTTAGTTATAATATATGATAGTAATATTAAAAATTGATAAATAATGGATATTCATCCTTCAGAAAATGAGTTCATCTAATTTGTTTTTATGAATATTTAATTTATGTACTGCATTTAATAAAACATACATAAGAACTATTATTAATTATCAATAGATTTTTATTTTAATCATCATATTTTCTATATGATTTGTTGAAATATTAATTCGTGATAAGACAATGTGTTGAAATATACTTAATTTTCAACCATTCCTCTTAACATCTCTTTATTAGGTCATTTAAGATTTTTGTACCCCATTGCTCTAAGTATGTTTGTCTTATTCATTCTCTCCTTTAAAACATTCTTTTAACATCTCTATATAATGTAATAGTATCGAGTTAGAGTATATTCTCTAACTGGATATATTTTATTCGAACTTATTCTCTAAAAAAAATGAATAACTGCAATTTTTTAACTTTAAATCCTTAATTTTAATGGAAACTCTTATTTTAATAATTCCTTAGTTATTATTATTTTTTGTAATCAAATCAAAATTGTAATTATTCATCAAAATAATAGTTCTTCTTCTAAAAAAAAACTTGATTCAAAATAAATTAAACTTTATGGTCAAATAATGAAGGAAAAAATTAACTTTTACTATATTAAACAATAATTAAACCTAATTGACTATTTTTACTAATAATTTCTGGTATTCAGCTAATTCTCACAATAATTGTTAAATTGAGGATTTTTATTGATTTTAATAACGATGATACTGCCTCAGGAATCTGTGAAACAAAAAATAACCAATAGTTATTTTAAATTTTTAATTTCCTCTATTTATTACTACGAAGTTTTGACTTAAAACAAATTACTAATTGGGTCACTAGAAAAGCAGTTCTTTGAGAACAAAAATTAAAACTGAGGATAATTTACTAGGTTTTGGTATGAGCAGCTAAATTTTTGTGAATAGACAACAATAACTACAGATAACGTACTAAGATTCAAAATTTGAAATTACGTTGGTTCTAGAAGACGTAATGTATCAGACGTCTGGCAAAGCCAAAGGTATCCAAAAGCTGCTTTGAAGTTTTTAAGTCAGATTAGGTCTATACCTTCTGTTTTGTATGTTATGTTGTGCGAATGATAAAGGAGCCTAGATAAGTTAATATGCAGTTGTTTTAGTTTGCACAGTAAGAAGAGGGTTTAAATTATCTAGCTCAACAATAATTCTAATTTTTAAACTGTTTGAAGATTACCTAAATGGAGTTAGACTGGCTTATTTTCCAGCCAGTAAGATGTAGCCTATATAATCAATCACATTGGAAACATAGTACAATACTTAATACCACAAACACTGAATTTGTTAACTCTAAAATGTTTACCCTACGATTTTCCGATGTTGATGTAATAATACTTAATACCACAAAAACTAAATTTGTTAACCCTAAAATGTTTACCCGTCGATTTTCCGATGTTGATGTGCAGGTCTGGTAGCTAATGGGTCGGTTTTACGATGACTAGACATTTTTGTAAATAAACAACAGCAGCTGACTTATTTGTAGTGTAAACATCGCATATAATATATCATTCCAATCTAATGTTCTTAATCTATTGCTCTTTAGATGATTTATTTCATTCGCTTTGTTACTTCTAAAATGTTTTTATAAAAATAGTTGCTCATACTACATTGCAAAGCTTAAAGTGTTTAGCTTAAAATGCTGTCTTGTCTTCACATGTATTCAGGATGTTTGCAAATTTCATTTAATAGCTGTGCAGCTGAACCTCACATATGCTCTCATAAGCACTTATGCCTCCCCTCTGGCAGGCAATGCTGCCACACGCTAAAAAATTAAATCCGATACAAAACCTCTACAATGTAAATATAAACATATGATAATGTAACGTTTGCCTAATGGTTTGTTGATGAAGGTAGCTCACCTTATGCCACATTAGTTATATTATAAAGATGATTGTATATATTTAATATTTATCTATATTTGTGATTATTTTTTTATTTTTAGCTATTATTATTCCTCAATATTTAGTTATCAAGGCCAAAACAAATTGTTACATGGAAAATAAATAAATGAAAAATATAATAAAACAAACAGTGGTGGCGAATCAGGCCAAAATTATCGTTGCCCCAAGTATTTACGAGGCGTGTTTTTAAAGTAAATACCGTTTTGGAATCTCATCGCTGTAGCGCTGCGATCGGCATCCAGCGCATGCGTGCTAGATACTACCATCTTTTGGCAAGCCACAGCCGCCGTTACGGACCCAATTGACTGTATTTAAGGTCGCTTATGACTGTTTAGAATTCCTGCTCTGAAAAAAAAATGCCGCCAACTGTAAAGTTAATGTTGTTATAAGTTTTCATAACAATAAAGACATGAAAGTAGCTGAGATTCATCGAGAGATCTGTGAAGTTTATTGAGAAAACAGAATGAGTGATGGGATGGTATGGAAATGTGTGAGACCTTTTAAGGTTGTGCGGATGTGCATGATGATGAATGAAGTCGGAAACCTTCACTCATTACTGATGACTTGGTGCAAAATGTTGATGAAAACAGTCAGAGAAAACAGACGATTTACAACTGCATCATTATGTAGTGTGTCTTCAAATGTCAAGAAGTGCGATTATAGAAATTGTGACTGTTTGAAGTACCGAAAGTTATGCTTACGGTAGGTTCCCAAAATGCTGACAGAGAATAAAAAAAAAAAATAAAAAAAAATAACGACAAGAATCACACAAAAATTGTTTAACCAGTTTTCTCACATTCCTAGAACATTAGAATCGTGATGGTTACAATTTTGTTAGCCAAATTAATTGTCACTGTGACATACTCACAATGAATGTCAGCTGCTTCCACACCCTTAGCGTTATGAAAACGTACACAGCGCATAATTCACAGTTGGCGGAATTTTTAACCGGAGGAGGAATTTTAAACAGTCATAAGCGACCTTAAATACAATCAAATGGGTCCGTAACGGCGACTGTGGCTTGCCAATAGATAGTAGTACCCAGCACGCATGCACTGAATGCCGACCGCAGTGCTACAGCGGCAGGATTCCAAAACGGTACTTACTTTAAAAACACGCCTTGTACCTGGACATCTCCTCTTTGTAAAATGCCTCGAAAGAAAAGGGTTAAAAACCAACTAGTGGCTTTAAGCTGGGAGCAAAGGCTGTATCGGTCACCAAAACTTGTGAATTGCAGAAAAAATGTCACTCCAACTCCAAAGGAAAAGATCTTGTTGAAAAAATATTGGTAATTTTATTAAGAAAGGGGAAAATATAATTTTCATTTGATGGGTAAAACTATACATTTCTGAAGAACTAACATTTTGATTGAAAACATGGAATTAGAACCACTTTTCTCCAATACTTTTTCCAATATTATCATTTTAATAATATTTGTTACATTATGGACAAATTCTGCTCATGCTTCTACAGCAGAGCATGTCTTTTTCAGATAAGCTAAAGAAAATTCATGTAAAATATTTTTATATTCATGACATTCAAACTTCCTGAAGTTACTATAGATTAAAAATACAACAAGGATCCTTTAAATTCAGTTAGGAAGAAATATAAGCTCTTTTAGAGCCGGACCGAAAATTG
The DNA here is from genome assembly GCA_035578905.1 of Stictocephala bisonia. Lineage (NCBI taxonomy): Eukaryota > Metazoa > Arthropoda > Insecta > Hemiptera > Membracidae > Stictocephala > Stictocephala bisonia. The sequence continues at coordinate 385,274 of JAQJVL010000063.1, read as the reverse complement.
ATTTATCTGAAAAATGTACACCTTGATTTTTCTTTATAGCTTGATAAATGCTGAAAATGTGAGGGTATATTTAAACAATTATAACTTCATCAATGTAAAACATTGTGATTTTAAGATCACAAATCAAATTTCTCGCCCAGTACTAACTGTGTCTCGCCTAGTACTAGCTGAGCCGTAGCGTGGAACAATTTTGATAGGTTAAATAAGTTCCTTATTAACGATCCGTCAATATCTGTTGAAGGAACCTCCCTCTTAGGGAATGGACACTATTGAATCCCTTCAAAACTGGCGTGGGAGAATGTAACTACTGGAAGTATAAATGAGAATTGACAATAGATTAGTCATGTGATTGTTGGGATTCTATCCGAACAGCGGATCATGTTACAGAATATGCGCTTTTGGGGATTAGCCAGCATAGACAGAATCAGTGAGGCAGGTCTTAAATGGTTTGATGGATTGGACTTAGCTTTGTGGTAGGAGATCACTTTACATTTTAATTTTTTTATAAATACACATACAAGTTTTATTAATACTAACCCAATGCGGATCAATTTATTTAGACGTGCGTGCCTCAGCGGGTACGAATTAATTTGTGCACCGCCACGGCGGCTGAACTGTAACAGCATGCCACAATAAAACTGCAGGTAATTGCTTAAATGTAACAGTGGCCTGCTGGGGTACCGGCAATATAGAAGTGGTAACAAGTGGCAAACCAGGTTATAGGGTGGGGGAACGATGTCGGAGTCATAATCTAAATATCGCATACGCAGTTTGGGCGAAGAGATAACAACCTCTGAGTCATCGAATCTGAGACTTGGCGACAACAACGACCTCCTCTTAGTCCTCTGTGTATGTTTCACTAACCTCAATGTCACTTGCTATATCGGTGCACCGACGTCGACAGAAACACACTATATCTAAACTAAATACAGTATTATATTACTGAACAAAATATAAACAACTTCTTCAACTTCAACATACTACTGCGATCTATTCGATATTATTGAACGTTTTTTTAAACGAAACCAGTTTTAAAAAATGAATAGAGTTGATGAATAGAGGCGCTTACGCAACCTAGTAGAGTCAATTATAACTATTTGGAAGTAAAAGTAAAAGCAGATCACTTATGTGACCTGAGCTCGTCAGTGATCCCCAATGAGTTACAATGAGTTAATAAATAACAAGATCGCTTTTGGATTTTAATCCAAATAAATACATCACAGTTTTTAAAAATTAATAAATCGTAGCTAGCAACCATGTATTGTTTTGGTATTATGTTTGTTATCTATCAGAAATTATAAAATATAAATTTAAAACACTTAGTTTATATGACATTTAAAGTATACATTATTATAGATTAAATGTATTTACCTTTATTTCTAGATAGAGTTAAGATGATGAAGTAAGCTATATTGTGTTTTTTGTAGTTTTGGAGCATTTGAAGCTTTGAAACAAAGATCCGTTGATGATCGAGGCAACCTAAGTCCTCAGGCAAGAGTGCTGTGTGGACTGGGAGCAGGAGTGTGTGAAGCAATTTTCGCAGTTACTCCAATGGAAACAGTCAAAGTAAAATTTATCAATGATCAACGATCAGGGAATCCTCGTTTTAGAGGATTCTTTCATGGAGTTGGTTTGATCTTGAAGGAACAAGGTATTTAATTCTTTCTTTATAGTCTTAAAACATATTTAGTTAAAACCCAGCTATTCTTTACTATCTAAATAAATAAAAACTTTGGATCATGATTATTAGAGTTATGAACCAATTTGACGATATAAGGTAGTTCCTAACCTAACTAACAATTTTGCTACACACAAACAATAGATAATTTTGTTGGTCTAGTTTGGGAGGTGAGGATAGTGGAAATCACAAGTTGGTAGTCACTCGTTGACTAAAGACCATTAACCAGAGTTTTCATTCCTCAATTAGTGTTAGAGTTTGAAGAGTTTCTTAAATACAACACTTGGGTAACATGTTTAATACAATTTACTTTTAAAACTGCCTTAAATTACAAACAAGATGAAATTTCATCAACATTATTTGGATGTTGTAACTTATTTGATTTGATATGACAAACATTTTAGTGTTCCCTATCAATCAATCAAAATGTCATTATCAAATGAAATACATTACAGTAAATTAACCCTTTGACCACCAAGAGTCGATTTGGATGTTGTTAGTATCCAAAACCGCCAACGGCCGACTACATCGGCTCACCACTTCGTAGCCAGAACCGCCGAGGGCCGATCTCACCGCCACGCACTGTCGGACTAAAACCACCCAAACCGTTCTTATCGGCTTTTAGTAATTTTGCCCCAGTTTTGTTATTTCTAGGAATAAATAAAATAAATGACAAATCTCGTAGAAGGGAAATGGTCTCTTTATGACAATAGCCTGAACAATCTTTATTTAATCCTCGCACTAGTGATCAAATTTGCCTTGACTGGCAGGCCATTTTCATAGTTTGTGCAAACGTTTGTTTGAAAATTACTATAAAATGAGGATTTGATCAGAATATAATGTATATCAATGTATTCAAAACATTATGTTCTACACAAAAAAAGTTAGAACGGTTTTTTTGTAGTTTGAAGTTAGAATTTTTATTTTCTGATTAATGGACATGTAGCAAACACTAAAAATGATCAATATCCAAATCCAAGATATACAAAATGTTGTCTTTCAAAAGAAAATACTAACTGAAAAGAACTTATTTCTATAAATTGTTTGTAAAAATGGAAATTTATAGCCGACTCGAGTGTGACTGGCACCAGCTGATGTACTGATATCCACAAGTGACCTTTTGGCAAAGGCCAATTAAAATAAAACAAAAACTATATATTATATGAAGTGAATGTATGAAAAGAAAGTGCGTAATTTGCCGAATAAAACAGAATAATGTTGAGTCCGATATATTAGTTGAGTTTTTGTAAAATTACGTAATAGACATGCAATGTAAAATGAGTCGTGAAATACAATGCTGCCAGTACACACGGGCTGAAAATGAGTTGTAGATGCCAGCACGAGGGTTAATTTAGTAAATTAAAGTCATGAAGTCATTTATTCAATCAAGACATTACAATGCATAGACAGTCAGCAGATCAACTGGAACAATTGAAATTATTATTTAAATACATTGATCTTTATCAGTAAAAAAAATCAATCAATTCAACATGGATTACATCACATCCATGACATTATTATCCAAAAAATCATTAACGCTATAATACACTCTGTTTATATTTGAGTGTTAATATAATAAGGTCAGATTCTTGAATGAATGATATGGGAAGATGGTTGAAAAACTTTATTCCAAAGTAAAAAAGGTGGTTTTTAAGGAAAGATGTGTTATGTTTAGGAATACGAATATTATGGTGTTGCCGTAAATTAATAGAAGCTATTGTTGACAGGGGTTTCAAAGAGATAAATATTCCGCTTTGTAAAAATGAGACATTCTAGTATGTATAAAGATGGAAAAGTTAAAATTTATTCGAACAAAAGACAGTACAGCAAGAATCAATGGGTTTCATTTTAAAAATTATGCGAATTGCTTTTTTCTGAATATTACAGAAGTTGTAACGGTTTCATTGCCCCATATCGCAAAGGCATAAGATACATGAGGGAAAATGACACCGTAATAAGCGGTTAACAACATTAAATTGAATAAAAAGAAGTTAATAGTCTTAAGATAAATATACTAGAGCTTAATTTTCTACATTAACATACGATAAAAAAAAAAAAAAGATTGACATTGGTGTACATGTCTGTGCAAAATATAAACACACATTCAATATATGTGTTTCAGTTTTTTTGTTGTAAAAGTTATATTTTCTACATGCACCTAGGAATCTTTGAATTGTTAGTATAACAATTTACATATATTTTGAGAAAAATAATGTAACTATGAGTGATGTTTTTATTAATTTGAATTAAATTAGCTTAATTATTACATTTCAGATACTTCTGGAATAATAAATTACGATATGTTGAAAAATAATCCAATTAGGCTACATAAGTAAGCATTATATTGATTTTTGCATAATATAGAAACTTCTTAAAATTAAAAACTCTATGTTATTTATAAGTACTTCTAGCTCAAATTCACAGGTAACGTTCGTCATTAGTTGTTTTACAATAAAAAGTGAGTTTCATGTTTATTTTTAAGTGAAATTTTTATTATCTTTTTTATTTTATTATCTTATGGAATTTTAAAAATAAAAAAATCATGAAGTATTAAATTAATTTTATTAGTTTTTTTTTTTACTCTAAATTAAATTAAAAACAAAACCATCTTCATATAACTGTAGAGAACATCATCACAAAAATAATGACACCAAACACATTATTCTATCTTTAAAATTAGGGAAACTGCAAATATTTATTTGCACACATGCGAAATCGCCTGAAAATGGCTTGGCGGTTTTGGGTAACACGCCTTGAGATTCTTAGAAAGGTGGAGTAGAGACAAGGAGCTCACTTACAGAAAGAGGTGCGGGTGCTGGGGTGTACGGGAGGGGTGCATGGAAAGTTCTGTCTGTACCTCTCGGAGCCCATGCTACCGTCTTCCAAGCGGAGGTGATGGCAATCATGACAGCCGCACAGGAAGAAATGTGTCTAGATGGCTTCGGAGGAGTTGTTTCCATCTGTTCAGACAGTCAGGCGGCAATAAAGACGATTATGGTGCCACGTACCAGCTCTAAGTTGGTATGGGAGTGCCAGGGGATCCTAGAGACCCTTAGTCAGCGTAAACAGGTGAGACTCATATGGGTCCTTGGGCATGCTGGCATTGATGGAAATCAGAGGGCTGATGCACTGGCTAGGAGAGGGGAAAGTGCCCTCTTCTGGGACCGGAGCCGGCCCTAGGCATTCCTTTCCAAAAGGTTAAGAGAAGTATTGATCGGTGGACCTTTGAGAAACATGCTGGTAGATGGAGGACTGAGTCAGGGCTCAGGCAGTCTCGTGCACTTATTCAAGGACCGGATCGCAGCTACAGCCGAGCTTTGCTGAACTGTGACCGGGTCAAGGTGAGGGCTGTTACGGGGCTGCTGAACAGACATAATCTTCTTCATAGACATATGAAGTTATGGGCCTAACAGAAAACTCCACATGTAGGCTTTGTGAGGAGGATGAGGAGAGCTCCATACACATCTTGTGTCATTGTGGAGCTCTCTCATCTCTTAGGTACAGGACTCAGGAGTGACGCTTTTCTGGAACCAGAGTACATCAGACGTGCTACACTTGGGGAGATCCTGTCCTTCATAAGGGGGACTGGTCTCTTGTGACACTGTTGCCAGGTTCGAGGCGCAAAGGGCCATTGAGTCTAGGTGCGGTGGGCTTGGTGACAGGACCACGACCTGGTGTCCTATCTATCTATCTATCTGGGTAACACATCGCTGAGTCGACTTTGCAACTGGCGGTAGCGCTAGCGCAACTATGCTTGGCGGCTCTGGGACACAACGTAATTCCAAGGCGGTCAAAGGGTTATATTACAATAGAGGTAATTTGCTAAAAGTAATTGTTTATTGATGTGAGGTCAGCTAAAAAATTAAAATGAAGTAACTGAATATGCTTGGTTCACTAGTATTGCAGATAAAATTCTTGGATTGAATAAAAAGCGTATTGAATCAAAAAGTGTTTTAATAAGCTTAAAAACTTTTTGTTGTTTCTTTCTAATTTAATATTTAATGGTAAACAGTCAACAAATCTGTTTCCTTTGTAAATACGGTAGTTTTCTTTAAAAAAGAATTGAATCTATGATTTACAACTGTTTGATGAGGTCTAGTGTTGTAAAAATGTAAAATATTTTTACTTTTTATTTAGAAACACATGGTACTTAATTGTCTCAAAAATGTGCAAACTATAGGCTATACTATAAGAATGTTTAATTCTGAAAAAAAACATGTTTTACTGAAGAATCCGTTTGCTTTAAATTTAGAATTACTGTACTCTTAAAGACCTTCTTTTGTTGAACCAAAATTCTGTCCATATTACTTTTTATTCATAGATACAGTATTAGGCAATATGTAAATGTATTAATACAAAGTAAATAGATTTCAAGGTTTCAGTATAACATGATTTTTACATTTTTCTTAAAGCAAAAAGACCATTTGTTTTCTTAGGAATTACAAGATCGAAGTTTTCATCCCATGATAAGTTCTCATCGATAACAAGTCTTAAACATTTTGTTTCGTGTATTTGGTCTAGAATTTCATTTTTAATAAATGTCATCGAACTTAATTTAGATTTTGCCTGTTTTATTGAAAACGATAGCAAACTTTGATGTGTGATGAAATTTCAATGGTTTCTTTCATCTCTGCAATGAAATTTAATTTTGTGTCGTTTGCAAAAATGCAAACATTATTGTTTCCATCCCATTCTAATTCTGGTAAACCCTTCAGATATCATAGGTACAGCAATGGACCCCTGAGAGACCCCCATATATAACCACCAATAGACTAGAGACCGATTTTTTTCTATAATTAATTTTATAACGATTTATATAGTGATCTGTTTCAACAAATTGTTTCCTTCCTGAAAGATATGATTTTAACCAGGTCAGTTCAGTATTTATTACCCCTAAAATGCTAAGTACTTCAAACAATTTCTCATGCTCTACACTTTCAAACGCTCTTGATATATCTGAGAAAACATCAATGGCCTATTAATGCCTTTATTAATTGAGTTAACACTGGATTCCATGAATTGAATACCAGTTGTATTAGTTGGTCTATTAGATCTGAACCATGTTGTTGTTTATCAAGCAGTTTATTTGTTTCAAGACAGTGATAAAACTGATCATGAACAACTTTTTCTAAGATTTTTGAAAACAACTGGAGGAAATAATTACAGGCTAGTACAGGGTGTCCAGCAACAGGGAAAATAGGGAAAACCTGGAAAAGTCAGGGAATTTTAAATGACCTGGAAAAGTCAGGGAAAAATCAGGGAATTCGAAACAAAAACCTGGAAAATCCTAACAAGAACACCAGTGTGTTGTGATTTGTCATAATCACTATATACTTGAGTGCGCTACAAAAAATCCTTTACTTTGTTCAGTACTAAATGTTAATTTTACATGCCATTCAATATTCTAAATTATGAAAAAGCTACTTAATTGCTTGGTTATGCTTGTTCGATCTCATACAGCTAGTTTTATATCACTAAAAGTATAAAACTTAATGAAATAAATGTCTGATTAGTACTTGTTAAATAAGCCATAGACCTAAAATTTATGCTGGTTTTGGGGAAATTATAATATACTGCTTTTTTGCAAGGCATTGAAAATCGTCATAATTTAACAATATCATAAAAGGTGTGTTTTTTTTTTACTTAAGGCTAATTAAAAATATTTTTTAAATTCTACCTCTACTTCTATAAAGTAGTTCAATTAGAATAATTATTGTAGGTAATAGTTTTGAATTAAATTATTACGGTTATCAATAAAAATATATTTGTGAAATATTGATATTTTTGTAATTAATAATTGTAATTGACTGTAAATAACATAATGTAGGTACATGGTGGTACATAATATTACTAAATTAAGTTAAATACGAGGGCCGTTCAGAAAGTAAAGAACGATTGCGCATCACGGACGGCGCAGTTCCCCCACCACCGCGGGAGTGGGCTTATTCTTTAGTCCAAACCTTCCGCTTCAGTTTGAGCTGTGTAGCGGTGCCGTGAGGTCACGTTTGCGTCTCTTGTGGAAGTTCAAAATGGCAGCGCCAATTGAAAATCCCGCCAAGTGTGAAGTCCGTAGTGTGATTCGGTTTCTGAATGCGCAGCATGTTCGACCCATAGAAATTTATAGGCAAATTAAGGCAGTGTACGGTGACAATGCGATGAACGGGTCATCGGTGAGAAAATGATGCATTCAATTTAATGAAGGCAGAACTATTGTGCACGACGACGAACGAAGTGGAAGGCCGTCACTCGTTACTGACGAGTTGACAGCGAAAGTTGACGAAAAAATTCAAGAAAACCGGCGTTTCACTTTGAGCGGTATACTGGCATTTTTTGTTGAATTTGTTTAACTTTGAGAACTATCGCTCAAAGTGAAACGCCGTTTTCTTGAATTTTTTCGTCAACTTTCGCTGTCAACTCGTCAGTAACGAGTGACGGCCTTCCACTTCGTTCGTCGTCGTGCACAATAGTTCTGCCTTCATTAAATTGAATGCACCATTTTCTCACCGATGACCCGTTCATCGCATTGTCACCGTACACTGCCTTAATTTGCCTATAAATTTCTATGGGTCGAACATGCTGCGCATTAAGAAACCGAATCACACTACGGACTTCACACTTGGCGGGATTTTCAATTGGCGCCGCCATTTTGAACTTCCACAAGAGACGCAAACGTGACCTCACGGCACCGCTACACAGCTCAAACTGAAGCGGAAGGTTTGGACTAAAGAATAAGCCCACTCCCGCGGTGGTGGGGGAACTGCGCCGTCCGTGATGCGCAATCGTTCTTTACTTTCTGAACGGCCCTCGTAGACAGATGTAACTATGTCGATTTGGGGTCAGGGAAATTTTGTATGAAATCAGGGATCGGTCAGGGAAAAGTCAGAGAATTTATTTAAGGAGGTTTACTGGACACCCTGTAGTAACATTTTACATCCTCTAAATTACTCTTTTTGAAAATTGCAACAACTCGAGTAACCTTAAATTTCTCTGGAAATGTGCCTAAAGTCAGGGAGTGATTAACTATGTTTATGGTGAGCATATAAAAGGTAGAGCTGCCTTTATGACCATGATAGGGGTTTCATCATTTCCTGTTGAGTGCTTATTATCTATCAAAAGATAAAATAATCTTGTTTATGTATTCCTTAGTAGAACCATGGAAAATTGGAAAAATGTATACTTATTTTAAGTTTTGCAAGTAACACTTTGTTGAGTTTTCTATCATGATATTAGTTATTATTAAGTCTTCAACTGCATTTTCAAAAATGTTATTGAAGGGTTCACAAACGGCATTTACAAAAATGTTACTGATGGGTTCACAAACGGCATTTACAAAAATGTTATTGAAGGGTTCACGAACAGCATTTACATACATGTTACTGAAGGGTTCACATACAGCATTTACAAAAATGTTATTGAGGGTTCACAAATGGCCCTTGAATCCATTTTGTATTTTTCTTGATTGAATATCTTAAATTTCCATTTAAATATGACTGTTTTTCTACTCCTGAATTGGTTTTTATCTTATTTTTTAGCTCAGAAATTTTTCTTCAAAGTAATTTTTTTGTTTCTTACCATATTTTTTGAAGTTCACTCTTTTTACTTTTAATTAATTGTTTTTAATTGTTACCTTTAAATATTCTGAATTGAGTCTCTTGGTTGAATATTTCTGCTTTTTTACATTGTAATTCTAGATAAATCTATTTGTTTGTCAGTTACATACACTTTTAGGAAGTTAACCTCAAATAGTACTTAAAAATACTATACAAAATATCATATTTAAGACTACACAAGATTTAAAAACCTCAGTCCAAGATTCTGAATCCAAATTTCTACAAACAATTTCTAAATTAGGCCATAATAATCAGAAATTTGCGTAATTAGTGCAGTTACTTTGAAGTTTTGGTTCAGTATTTGTGAAAAAATGTTCTACAGCAGTGCTTGAATGTACCGGGAAAACAACCATATACTTAATATCATTATATCATAAAAAGTTAAAAATATTAACAAATTTACTATAAGATTCATTTTTATTCAATACGTCTCTATTTATATTAAAGTCTCCAGTGATCCATACTTTTTTAAACTTTCCAAATCAAACATCCAGGAAAATTTCATAGTTTTCAAAAATCTTCCAAAATTTAAGTTATTTAGATATCTATAAATACATCCAAATAAAAATGATTAGTTCTAATCTCTGTCAAGAAAGATTCTTTTTCTATTAATTGTGATTGAGCAAAAGCAGTTTTAAAGTTAATATTTTTGTGAGCCAAAATTATTTATAACTCCTCTACCCAATCTTTTTGCATAGTAACATGCTGTTTTATAATTTGTTATATTTAACATGTCTAATTCTTGTTTGGTCATTTTATTTTCAGATAGTGTAATAATGTCATTATGAGGTTTAGACTCCTGAAGATCTGGGCTAGATGCTAAATGTCGTACACTATGATGCAAAATTGAAAGGCCTTTCTTAAATGAACTACTGCTAAAATTATACTTATTTGCATTATGAGCTGAAGTATATTCTTGAAGGGATATAACTGGGGAGTAATCCGGTTTTATCGCTTTGGGGAAGTCGCTATAGGAATTGGAGAGATAAATGGAGAGATGAGGTGTACAATAGGTGCTTCAAGTTGATATAAAACAAAATGATGATATTTCATTTATGTATTTAAATATAAAAACATTTTATAGTTAAATGTTGTAGAAGAATATTTAACTTTATTAACACGTTGACTGCCAGCGTAGATAATTTATTGTGTCATTCTGAGGCCGCCGTAGTAAAACTGTATGTCTGCCTGACGCCATGAAGGCCACCGGTAGCCCATGTCATACGTGCCACTGTGCGCCATGTGGGCCACCGGTGGCCCCCGCGTCTTTTATAAATCAAACTCAAATTTTAGCGCCATTTTTAGTATTACGTAATTTTTAATTATATATTCTGAAAGCTCATAAAATTTTATAGAAAACAGTCCTCTGGTTTTTAAATAAAGCAACTCTAAATAAGTTTTTATATATTTGAACTAGTTTTTACGACACTTAGACAGACTAGTTTACAAAAAGAATCAATGTCACTAACTAAACACCTAACCTCAAAAGCTTATCAGTGCGTGGGAAGAAAATATAAACATCACAACAAAACAGCTGAAACATAATATCATATGGCATATGTAAACTTTTGCCCCCACGCAATGAGGGCCACCGGTGTACCTCATCAATAACTTCACAAAAATGGCAGCAAATGACCGGATGTCGGCTATTTGTTTACTTGGGGGGTCATTTTCGGTTGCATGGAACACAGAACTCAGAACAATGATTGACCTTTACAGTAGAAACAGCTGTGGCGCCAGGCTGAAATCTAGTGAGGGCCACCGGTGGCCCTCATGGCAGTCAACGTGTTAAATAAAAATGTTCCTCGTTTCTTTATTTTACTTAATCATACGCTGTAACAATTATGATTACGCTGAATTCATTTGAGTGGTAAAAGGAGGGCAGTTCTTAGTTGAAACTAAGAAATTAGGGAGATTTTTGTTGTAAGTCCACAATAGCATTTATAAAGTCAAAAGACACAAGTTTCATAGTTTTTAGAGAAAAAAGATAAATATGTTAGTAACAGTAATTAAGTTAGCTGTGCCAGTAGCAATGGTTGTTATTGCATCATTAATACCAATAATGTAGATCCAGCTAGTGTTTGCAAATCAGGAAAGAATCAGGAATGATATTGGAAATTATTGTTAATGCGGTCCATTTCTTAGTAAACCAAAGAAGAAATATGTTTCACTTGTTGATCATGTTTGGAAGCCTCATCCTGAATAATAATTTCCCAAAAAAGCTATGTTTGGAGAATTGGTTGTTAATCCATACGATTAGAAAACTTTTAGTGCAAACAAAGCTATTACTTTCCTTATCTTTAAGCTTAGAAAAATTGAAATGGTTATTTTATTCTAGTGAAACATCTGTGGCTCTTTGTCACTGTTGTGACTTTTTCCAACCCAAAACTGAAAGGGAAAAAGGCAAATGTGTAATCATGCTTTTACTTATTTGAAAATTCCAAGGAAATGTTCAGTTAGTGTAGGCTAAACATTTAAAACATACTTGTAATTTTAAAACAGCTAATTTAAACATCATAAAAATCAGTTTAAATACTGAAAATTAAAACCATTAGTATTTTTCTCTTTAATTCCACCTTACTTGACAAAAACTACTAATAAATTAAAATAAAAAGTTGTCTGTTTTTTTATATTTCCAGCAATACAAAATTACAGATTTTATAAGTTTTATCTTTGTTTATGATGTGACTAATACATCAATAAAGTTTATGTAAACATGATTAAAGACTATCACAAATTATTTATTATTATCAGCTTTTACATGTTTGTTGCACATACTTGTACATATTGCACTGTACATACTGTCACATAAATGATCTTTTCTTTGTTATTTTGTTTAAACGGTTATATCATTGGATTTGTAATTGAATCTTCTAAAAACCATTATTATATTTAATTTTTAGTATAGTTATTGGTTTATGAGTTTTTATGATTAAATACTTTTAACCCATTGACCTATGAGTTTTTTTTTGCACTGCACAGTCTGTTGTTCATCCTATTAAAATGAAGGAAAATGTAAGCATTTGGCAAAAATTCATAAAAAATACAATTTTCAAATTAGAGCAAAAATTGTTATATTTTTATAATAAAACAGGCTTCAACAATATATAGGTTATGTGTACCTAAAAATGATTATAACATAATAATATAAAAACTACAAGTTTATTTGTTTTTAATTTAAAAAATTTTTAAAGGACTGTATGTGTATATTTTTTTAGTGAACAATTAAAAATCATTACTGAGTTGCAGTAGTTTTATTGACAATGTAATTCTCTGTAAGATAATATTATATTTTATAAATAGTTTTTTAAATCATCACACCCAAAAAGTTTTTTCTAAACCAATGTAAAATTTGTCATTTTGACTTTAGCCAAAAATTCAAAACAATGTTTACCTAGAACTACAGGAAGATGCAATTTGAGTGGAAGTTCAATTTACAATATATTTATATTAATAAATGTAGAATTTAAGTATTTGAAAATTATAAGTCAAACTTTATACTATACAAATACAATAAAAATAAAATATTGTACTAATGGTAATCCTTTAGTCATGGTCCCGCCATGACTAATAACAAAACATTCACACTAGTCTGCTGGTGTTTACAATCATAAACTGAAAACTAAATTTGATTGCAAAACAAACCAGCTGATTGTTACTAAGCTGACAAGGAACAGAAAGCAATATTGAAAAACATTTTTAGTAACAATAAGTTGGTTATTATTGTCATACAAATCCTTGTTTAGCTCGCAAACTATCGTAGTTTGGTGCGCAACATTGCCAATTTGCAATGTATTTTTAGGTTATAAAATTATACAAGTGGTAGCTCATATATTTTTTACAGTATTTTGGTCTTTTCATGGAACGGTTCCGTAAAAATAGGCCAATGGTTTAAATGGTTGCCATTTTAAAACTTGATACAGAAAATCCAATAATTTTTCTCCAAATGGACGATTTTCTTATAAAGGGCCATGCAAAATTCCATCTTAATAAATTTTTGTTTTTGAGATGTTAATTTAAAAGTAAAAAAAAAAAAATAAATAAAACAAAATGCGGCTGCAAGGATAACCAAAGTGTTTTGAACAGTCTAAATATGATAATTGTGATTCTAAATGAACCAGAAACAGTAACCTAGATAGCTTTTCAGAGAGTTCAGAGACACCCTGTTTATAGAAAAGGTAATTAACCCTTTGCGAGCGTATGCCGATTATATACGCAAACATTTTTCTCCGGGCGAGTGGTGTGCGTATATATACACACACTTTTTAACTCAACGAGCGTTTGCCAGGAATACCCGTCATGAAATTTGAGTTTGTTTGATCCCCACCCTGACTCCCAAGGTCACACGCAATTCATTATTAGTCATAATACACCCTCCACCCTATACTATTGCTGACTCCCCCCTTCCCATCCCTTCCCTACCCTCTCCAACCCTCCTCTCTCTCTAAAACTTGTGTCTTTGTTAGTCCAGTGTCCAATGCTTCGTCTGCTGCATTCCGCACTGCACACTTGGTTTACTTAGACACGAGTTACTTAGGTTTATGAATTTGATTTGTTCTGTTTATTTTATTTATGTTGTTTAGTTCTGTTTACTCTTGCAAAACCTGCATCTAGGAAAATCCTCACTTGCATCCAGAAATCTACTTCGAGGCATATCATACTAAAGAGAAATATGCTTGAATACACTTGTAATATCTTGTTTAGTCATTAGATTATACAATCAAATGAAATTAACAACTAATTAGTATTTTATTTCAAACTTACCTAACAACTGACTTTGGTAGAACAAACTAATGATAAGTAAAAACGTACAAAACAATTGAATAAATGAATAAATAAATTTATTTATAATCAATAATTACATAATTATTACATGCTTTTTGATTGGAAATTAACTAGTCACTGTATCAAGTTGTGTGACCAGTGTGTGAAATGAAAAATATCTATTTTATTACATTGAAAAACTTAAGTCTAGCATTTATAACTTTTAAATTAAACACTGTCTGCAGTATTTACATTTCTGAAAATAAACATATAAATCTTACGCTAATATAAAATCAAAGGAAGCAATTGAAGAGCGTAACAAAACATTAAAGAACTATACATATATACAATTTTATGCTTATAACTTCTAGAAAAGAATGTTTATATAGGGAAATACATTGCTACTTATATGTTTCATAAGATATTATCATTAATTTAGCTGATATCCTGTTGCTGGTGAAAGCCAAGTAATTGATTTTTACATAATGTTTTTAAATTATTTGAATTCTTAATATGAAATGGAAGAAAATTAAAATATTTAGGTCCTAGGTATGGAAATGAATGTTTAAAATTGGCTTTAATTACTTTTGGTAGTTGATAATCTCTATTCTGTATGAATCTTGTCGAATAATATAAATTTGAAGTACCTAAATTGCCACTTTTGATAAAAATAACCTCAGGACTTTAAAAACAAAAAGATGGTGGATGGGAAGGATCTTTAATTGAGTGTATAAAAGAACTTTCTCTTTTGGTTTTCTTTCAAATTATTCTTAAAAAATAACTTTGTGTTGTTCTTAATTTGTCTATTAAATATTTATAGCTTCTATCCCAACACAAAAGGCCATACTGCAATCTTGAATTAATTAATTCAAAGTAAAGTGTTCTTACTACAAACATTCATTAAAAAATAAAATTTTGTAATTGAAGATCTAATTTTCTTTTGTAAACTGGAAATATGTTGTTCAAAAGTAAACTTATCATCCAGTGTAATTCCTAGATATTTAAAATGGTTAACCTTTTCTAAAGGTTGGCAGTCACATAGTATCATACTACAAGATTGAAAGTGAAATGTTGGCGGAAATAGTAACTCAACATTTTGAAAATTGAAATTTAAAAATTTTGTTTTGTTGACATTAACTTGCATTTTGTTTATGAGGCACCATTTACGTAAGAGTAATAAGTTACTATTAAATTGTTCATTAATACCAGATTCATTGTTATGTGAGTAAAAAATTGCAATATCATCCACAAAAGCTGTTATTTTCCCATTAAATGGTGACATTAAAAAATCATTTATAAATATTAAGAACATGACAGCAGATGTCACAGATTCTTGGGGAACTCCAGATTCAACTGTTTTAGTTAAGCTGAAGTTATTTTGAATCTTAACTTGTTGCTTTCTACTAGTAATAAAAGTCTTAAACAAGTTCCAAGCAATACCCCTAATACCAACATATTCTAACTTGTTTAGAAGAATGTCATGGTCAACCAAATCAAACGATTTTTTTAAATCAATAAAAAGTCCTTTAGATTTCAATCTTGAATTTAAATTATAAAAAATGTTTTCTGTTATGGATAATAATGCATCTTCTGTAGCTTTTCCCTTAATAAAACCAAATTGACGTTTGTTAAAGACATTTAAATTATTCAAATACATTTGTAGTCACTTAACCATTATTTTTTCTATAAGCTTAAAGAAAACAGAAAGCAAGCTAATAGGTCTTATGTTATCTAAATGAAAAGAATTATTTTTCTTTAATATTTGAACAACGAAAGTAATTTCAACATTTCAGGCAAAAAGGCTGTACTAAAACTTAAATTAACTAAATACTCTAGTATTGGAGTGATTTAATCAATAATGAACTTCAGCAAATGCAACTAATCATATCAAAACCAGTTGATTTTTTAAATTTGTTACGGTTTGTGTTATTTCTTCTACGTTAGTTGGTTCAATAAAAAAAGATTGTAAATAAGTACGAATAGGTTGAATATTCAATGTAGGGACTGAGTGAGGACGGTCAGAATGTACAGAGATAAGGTATTTGTTTATCTCTTCAGCGATAACACTTGGGTCTGTAATGATTGTTCCGTCTTGTAACTAAATTCGCAGCCTCTCCTGTCAGACTATTAATTATTTTCCACTGCTGTGATACATTGCCATTAAACCTTTCAATTTTCTTTGCATAATAATTATTTTTCGATTAAGTAATTTGTATGTTTAGATCTGAACAACATTTATTAAAATACTTTTTTAAAGTGATGTCGTAAGGTCTTCTTTTACAAATTCTATATAATTTCTGCCTCCTGTTAAATTTATTCAAAATATTTGTGTTATCCATGGACTCAAAGACCTAGCTTTCATTAATTTACGAATACAATTGACTTTCACTACAGTTTATGATAACACCTGTTAATATATCATGACATTTATAGTAACATAAATTAACATCGGTTTGTAAATAAAATTCATCCCAATTTACACTTTGTATTTTGTATTTAACACAAATTTTGACTTGGACTAAGTCAAAGTCAATAATAGATTTTTCAAGTAAATTTTTTATCAAAATTCAAGTTTTTATTGGTATTCGTTTTACAAGTAATTCCCAGTATACAGTGGACTGTAATACTTTCATAAAATACAGCACTTTTATATTTATTTATGTCCCTGCTTCTGATAAAAATATGATCTATACAAGTTTTTGATCAGTTAGTTATTCTCGGAGGGACATTAACAAAAGATTCAAAACCATTATTATTTAGTGAAGTAAATAATTATTAGATATAAAACTATTTACAGTTTTATTTATATTAATATCACCTACAAAAATTACATTATTGTGAATACTTAAAACCTGTGATAATTCATCTAAAAATAAGTTTTCGGTATAATGTTGCATTCTATATAAACAAGACAATTTAAAATATGACCCATTAAATTTAATATTTAGAAGTAGAACGTCTACTACATATTTACATGTAATTGATTACAACAAAAACAACTGTCAATATAACACAAAATACCGCCAGCTCTATACGTATCATTACATTTTGCAAATAAGATATAAACTGGAATATTAAATAATTGTACCTCGTCAGTACCAATCCATATCTCACTAAGGATGATAGTATGAATTTTACTACTGATTTTGTTTATGCTAATAATGAAACTGTCAACATTTTTTCTCATGCTTCTGATATTAGCGTAAAGAATATTAAAATCACCTCGATTGTTTATTTTGTTGAAAAATGTGTTCATATTTGATTATGTATTAATTGTCTTTATAAATGTATAGTATTATAATATTTAAGAAAATATTGGTTGATTAAATATAAAAATCTTACGGTATAACAACATATACAGACAAATACTCCCAAGAAAAACATTGTCTTAATTATTCATTGAATGCATAAAGTTTAACAAAATAATTATTTCAAATTAAATATGGCTATTTACTAAACAATTCTAATTATATTTATTACAGAAGTCATATGTTACTCAGCCTACTTAAGCTTGTCAATAGCATCATATGAATCAATCCTTATATATTTTTCTTCCTGTTACCTTCTAACACAATATTTTCTATCACGGCACCAGGTAAAGGCATAACCTAATTCTTTCGTCTTAGTTTTGAAAGAAATACCTTGTTTTCTGGTGAAAGGTACTAGTTAATATATAACTTCTGCACTGGAAAAGTTACGTTGACGTCGTGGGCTGTCATCCCTCCCTTCTTCTCCCTGTATTTAGAGATATTTTTTTTTTTTTTTTTTTTAAAGGAGAGGCCGATCTCCTCCTTAACCTTACTCTGACCATTCCCCATATACCATTGATCTGTGCGAGGAACTTATTCAGTCAGAGTAAGGGGGCGAACCTGTACAGTACAAGGTGAATATTACTGATAAATCTTTCAGTCTAGGCCGGATTCGAACCAGCGCTATCTCTAACCCAAGCTCAAAGTCCTGACGCCTTAGACCACTCGGCCACCGGCTCGCCCTTCGTCCTGCCGGACAAAACATAACAATGTTTTCCTTCGTCGATCTGCTGACAAACTGGACAACTAGGGCAGCTGGACAATCTTACTTGAGCTCATTCGGAAAGAATCAAGCAACATTGGGCACAAAGAAAGGCCAAGTCATCTAAACCTTGTGACTGTACTTCACATGGTCTGATAGGACCCATACGTAAATAGTAATTTAAAGCAACCTGGAAGAAGAAACTGTTAAATTAATTGAGTATGTTGACATTGAAAGATGCTAATCATATTGACATATAATAAACAATGCCCCAATTCAGTTATGGTTTTGTAGAATACCCACAGTTCAGTGCCTGTATGTTTAATTTATGTTTATGAAAATAACATTTTCTTAGTGTAAATTATTAAACATTATAATGTTTACAGAAACATATTGGTGTATTTGGCAATGAAAGAAGTGAGTTTTCATCATTTTCATACAAAGTGAAAGATAATTCTGTCTACTAAATTTATCAATGGAATTTTGTTTGATGTGATGAGTTTTATTTTTTTTTGGATTCATTGCAAGCTTAAATGAAATTGTATGGAAATCAAGAATAGACTTGCATGTATTCACTGTGGATAGAGCTGAACAAATCAAAATGAATTGTGATGTTAACATCTCAGTTGTATGTTGTTGTTTTTTTCTTTTTTTTACTAAAAAAGAATTCTAACATGTTCATTATGTTAAATATAGTCTGAGTAAGTAATTAAAAGTGTGTTGTGT
The DNA here is from genome assembly GCA_035578905.1 of Stictocephala bisonia. NCBI lineage: Eukaryota > Metazoa > Arthropoda > Insecta > Hemiptera > Membracidae > Stictocephala > Stictocephala bisonia. The sequence continues at coordinate 366,485 of JAQJVL010000063.1, read as the reverse complement.
TGTAATGGAATTAAAAACATATTCTTATAAAACTATTTTAACTTGCACTTGGTCTTGTGCTTATGTGTGTCTCAGTTTTCATTTGTTGATTGATATTTAGTTTGTCACTAATAGTTTTAACAACACTTTACTCAAAAACCATATTTCACAGTACCTTAAGCACAACTCACTTGATTTACAACCATCCTTTCCTTGTATAAAGTTATTCCATAAAAATGAAAAGCAATTCATTACATCCTTAAAGTCAGTTATAGAACAGTTATGGAAACTTGTTCCATGAATAAAGACATTTTATTACTGTATTACTGTTGCACTTTTATCTTTGTATGAAATTCTTATTCTCTCAGATGTCAATGTTTTGACTGATTAGCTAAAATTTCTCTGTAATATGCTCTTTGAGGAACATGCTTCTCTCTTCAGTATTTTTATCAGTCGAATCAATGGTAACAAGTTCTTTCATAAAAAACTTCAATACGCTTGCCACCTGGTGCTTCTGCTCATTTTAATTATCTCATTGATGTCTTTGTACGATTTTTTTTGCGGTTTAGTTGATCTGATCAAATCTTTTTAAAGTTATGGCGAAAAGCGTATGAATGGTGTGACATGAATCTATAGAGAACTTTATTAAGTGCACTGATTGTTTCATGATTATCTCACTCGTGTGTTTGTGTTTGTGCACGTGCTTGCGAGTGTGTGACTGTGCTAAGGATGGTTGTACCTCGACAAGGTGGAACATTAAGTCTGTTGCTTTGAGTAAAATAAAATTGATTCTACAAGTGTTTAGTAATAATTAGGAGTTTAAAATATGTTTTAATATTCCTTATTATCCTTTTAAATATGAACAATGACTTTTTTTAGATAATGGACATTTGTTGAACAAATTAACTGTATATATAGAGATGGCTTACCCCTAAACGTCCTAAAATATGTTTTAATATTCCTTATTATCCTTTTAAATATGAACAATGACTTTTTTTAGATAATGGACATTTGTTGAACAAATTAACTGTATATATAGAGATGGCTTACCCCTAAACGTCCTAAAATATGTTTTAATATTCCTTATTATCCTTTTAAATATGAACAATGACTTTTTTTAGATAATGGACATTTGTTGAACAAATTAACTGTATATATATATAGAGATGGCTTACCCCTAAACGACCTAAAATATGTTTTAATATTCCTTATTATCCTTTTAAATATGAACAATGACTTTTTTTAGATAATGGACATTTGTTGAACAAATTAACTGTATATATAGAGATGGCTTACCCCTAAACGACCTAAAATATGTTTTAATATTCCTTATTATCCTTTTAAATATGAACAATGACATTTTTTTAGATAATGGACATTTGTTGAACAAATTAACTGTATATATATAGAGATGGCTTACCCCTAAACGACCTAAAATATGTTTTAATATTCCTTATTATCCTTTTAAATATGAACAATGACTTTTTTTTAGATAATGGACATTTGTTGAACAAATTAACTGTATATATAGAGATGGCTTACCCCTAAACGTCCTAAAATATGTTTTAATATTCCTTATTATCCTTTTAAATATGAACAATGACTTTTTTTTAGATAATGGACATTTGTTAAACAAATTAACTGTATATATAGAGATGGCTTACCCCTAAACGTCCTAAAATATGTTTTAATATTCCTTATTATCCTTTTAAATATGAACAATGACTTTTTTTAGATAATGGACATTTGTTGAACAAATTAACTGTATATATAGAGATGGCTTACCCCTAAACGACCTAAAATATGTTTTAATATTCCTTATTATCCTTTTAAATATGAACAATGACATTTTTTTAGATAATGGACATTTGTTGAACAAATTAACTGTATATATATAGAGATGGCTTACCCCTAAACGACCTAAAATATGTTTTAATATTCCTTATTATCCTTTTAAATATGAACAATGACTTTTTTTTAGATAATGGACATTTGTTGAACAAATTAACTGTATATATAGAGATGGCTTACCCCTAAACGACCTAAAATATGTTTTAATATTCCTTATTATCCTTTTAAATATGAACAATGACTTTTTTTAGATAATGGACATTTGTTGAACAAATTAACTGTATATATAGAGATGGCTTACCCATAAACGTCCTAAAATATGTTTTAATATTCCTTATTATCCTTTTAAATATGAACAATGACTTTTTTTTAGATAATGGACATTTGTTGAACAAATTAACTGTATATATAGAGATGGCTTACCCCTAAACGACCTAAAATATGTTTTAATATTCCTTATTACCCTTTTAAATATGAACAATGACTTTTTTTTAGATAATGGACATTTGTTGAACAAATTAACTGTATATATAGAGATGGCTTACCCCTAAACGACCTAAAATATGTTTTAATATTCCTTATTATCCTTTTAAATATGAACAATGACTTTTTTTTAGATAATGGACATTTGTTGAACAAATTAACTGTATATATAGAGATGGCTTACCCCTAAACGACCTAAAATATGTTTTAATATTCCTTATTACCCTTTTAAATATGAACAATGACTTTTTTTTAGATAATGGACATTTGTTGAACAAATTAACTGTATATATAGAGATGGCTTACCCCTAAACGTCCTAAAATATGTTTTAATATTCCTTATTATCCTTTTAAATATGAACAATGACTTTTTTTTAGATAATGGACATTTGTTGAACAAATTAACTGTATATATATAGAGATGGCTTACCCCTAAACGACCTAAAATATGTTTTAATATTCCTTATTATCCTTTTAAATATGAACAATGACTTTTTTTTAGATAATGGACATTTGTTGAACAAATTAACTGTATATATATAGAGATGGCTTACCCCTAAACGTCCTAAAATATGTTTTAATATTCCTTATTATCCTTTTAAATATGAACAATGACTTTTTTTTAGATAATGGACATTTGTTGAACAAATTAACTGTATATATATAGAGATGGCTTACCCCTAAACGACCTAAAATATGTTTTAATATTCCTTATTATCCTTTTAAATATGAACAATGACTTTTTTTTAGATAATGGACATTTGTTGAACAAATTAACTGTATATATAGAGATGGCTTACCCCTAAACGACCTAAAATATGTTTTAATATTCCTTATTACCCTTTTAAATATGAACAATGACATTTTTTTTTTTTTTTAGATAATAGACATTTGTTGAACAAATTAACTGTATATATATATATAGATGGCTTACCCCTACACGACCTAAAAGGTTGTAAATTAAATTTTGTATAATTTTAGTTTCATAGACTGAGTTAAAAAAATCTGAAAGCAAAAATTATCATAATATTAAGAATTTTGAGGTAATCTTTGCAACTCTCTTCCACTTCTTACTTCTGTGGTTCTTTACTGCTTACTTCTCTTATCACTACTTAGTTCTTTAAAAATTATGATATCTTTTTACTCTGTTTTGATACTGTTTACTCCAGGGAAATTCCTTCATAACATTAATCCAGATAGTAAATATGCCTGTAAGAAAGCATAACAAGCCATTACTACCATGTTTTGACCTGCACTCACTGTTTCTGTAATGGTACTCTAGAATTTACTCTTGGTTAACCTTTCTATGAAGAACTCCCAATCTAACTCATTATCCAATATATTTCACAGAATATTAACAGCTTTATATTAAAAAAAGGGGTAATTTGGAAATAAATGTTTGTTGTTGCCATTAGTACTAATTTTAAGGTGAAAATTGTATTTTCACACAAGTCAAGATTGACACATAAATTAATTTTTGTATCAAGATATTTTACTTTCCAATAAAGTAGTTCACCTTCAGGTCAACATTACTGTGGTCAGCATAAAACACTATGATTACCGACAGAAAGTTTCAAAGTTTGTGTCTGCAATCTTCATCTCCCCTAGCTCTAGTTTCCTTCAACTGTTTATTATTAGTTGCAAGTTTAGTTAAAACAAGCCAAGCGCTGTCCCTGCTAGGCCAAACAAACGTAGTTTAGCAATTATTATGTAAGTATGATTATATAACATTTCTTTCTTTTTAAAAAAAAACTTCACTCGCCAGTTCCCGTGGGCCTACAGGCCTGTGCCGACTGCTGGCTCAGTGGGGATGCAAACCTAGAACCTTGCCCTCCGCAGTCGAAGCCTTGCCCAGTGAGCCACCACGCTGTCGAAATGCTTTATTGGAATAAATTATTTCCATACAAATATGTTTTTGGCTTAAAAGAAAACTAAACTGTATTTGACATTGAAATTTGATATGTCTTATTATTTACAAAATCTTTGCAGTGTTTGGGGGTGTAGTACAGCAAATATAAAAAAATATTTGTTCTTCCATAAGGCTAATCAAGCATTGACAAAATACACAAATTTGTCAAAGTCAAAATATAACTTCAGTAAGAAGTCATTCCGTTTAAAAATTAAAAATGGCTGCCATTTTGAAATTTTAAATTGGATCAAGTTGATTTTTTCTTAGAATACGTCTGTTATTCTAACATGCATAGCGAGTTTCATTGCGATCAGTTGAGTCAACTTGCAGTTAAAAATGATTTTGTGAAAAAACAAAATGGCAGATATCTGATTTCAGATCAGATCCAGAACAAAAATCATTCCATATTTTCTCTTTATTTTGACCTGTATAACCATTTTCTGAAGTTTGGCACTTTATTTCTGGGACACCCTGTATAAAGACTATCTATGTACTTTCGTTATTACTTTTATTACAATCTTGATAATGCAATCTTATAGTAATGATAACCTATTTTATAGGATTTCGGGGAGTTTACCAGGGTCTAACAGCAACAATAATGAAACAAGGAAGCAATCAGGCCATAAGATTCTTTGTAATGGAAACTTGTAAAGACAAGTACAGAGGTGGTGATCCCACAAAACCTGTTCCAAAAATGTTAGTCGGAGCATTTGGAGCTGTAGCGGGGGCAGCTTCTGTCTTTGGAAACACTCCTATTGATGTGGTGAAGACAAGAATGCAGGGTTTGGAAGCATCAAAGTACAGTGGTACAATGGACTGTTTTCTCAAGATTTGGAAAAATGAGGGACCTGCAGCGTAAGTAAACTTACCCAGTTCATCTAAAGTCATTTTATAACTATATATACATTTTTCTTAACTCTATTTAACCACAGTAAGCATGCATGTACATAAAAATATGCATATCAATATTGTGGTATAATACAAGAATGTTGTGTTATATTGTGATACTGAGTCATTTTGTGCTTTATCGAATAATGATTACCTATAACATTAACTGTGATAGAACCACCAAAACATAAAATTTGTTAGAGTGTGAGGTGAACATATAATTAATTTTCAAACTCCTATTAGCATGAGCTGTACATAAAAAAATAGTTATTTGATATTTTTGCCATGTCTCTAATTATTTGACCAACCATGGAATATGAAATTACACTAATATAATTAATTATTAAGTTAATTCGAGTTTTATAATTTAAAACTGTAAAGAATTACATTTAAAGTTTCACATATTTAACTGTAGTAAAATTATAAAAATACACATTTCTTACTAAAATCATCTTATAGTCCACTTGAATTATAGTCCACTTCACCTATTAAATAACACTTCAAGTATTGCGATACGATCACATTATGGACTGAATCCTTGGAATAGAAACTATGTTTTTAGTGTTATTCATAAAGAAAAACAGTCTCCTTAAATATATAAATTAGGAAATTTCCTTTTTTTACATCTCTCCTATTTAAATTCTGTATATATATCTTGGTATATATATAAAAGTGCTGATGTGATGTTTTTTCTTAGGTTCTACAAAGGAACTGTTCCCAGACTGTCGAGAGTTTGCTTGGATGTTGCCATCACCTTCATGATCTATGATTCCTTCATGGATTTGTTCAACAAAGTTTGGCCTTAATCCATAAACACTTTATACTTTTGTTATGTAAAAATAATGTTATGTTCTTAATGATGCAGACATTTTGTTGATTTTTGTAATGTGTTGGTTTTATGTTTGTGTTTTTATATCAGAGATTTATTTTTTGGGCAACTAGGTACAGTTTCTATGTAGTTAGTCGAACTGAATCTGTTAAAACTCAAGTGTTCATGTTTCAGTAATAAGGAAGTCAATTTTTGTATTCCTATCGTCACTTGTAGAAGAATATTTTAAACTATGCACTCATAGCTGTGATGTCTTTTAGTAAAAAATCGTGTCTCCATTCTGAACTCTTAATTTTTGTACTATTCTAAAGTTGAAAATTTATATTTTTACTAACATAAATACAGTGGAACCTCGATAAGTCGGATTAATCGGGACCGCGGCCGATCCGGGTTAACGAAAATCCGGGTTAGCCGGAGAATGAGGTAAAAATTAATAAAATACGGTATACTTACAGATAAACTCCATTATAATTGTAAAAACGTCAAACATATGTACAGTACATCTCAGTTACATACATAACTGTTCATTTCCTGGTAAAAAACTCAGTCAGCTTTGGTTGTGCCAATGTCGTCTGCCGCTTGCGTGCTGTGCGATCCCGCAGTCTCTTCAACATGAGCAATTCAGCCGGCGATGTTTCTGCCTGCCGCTCGAAGTAAACCATTAGTTCGTTTAGTTGCGTCACTGCATCTCCATGACTCATCACTTGACCTTCAATGTCCCCGTCTGCCTCCTCAGCGTCTGATTCGTTAGCATCAGGTAAACACGACGCGATCACTTCCTCGTCAGTAAGTGGCTCATAGCCTCCGTTATTGTCTGCCTCTAACCACAGATTAATGTCATTTTCATCGACTTCAGAGCAGCCATCAATATTTTGGAACATATCCAAAAGTTCTTGGGGATGGACATCTTCTGGTGTGTCATTTTCCACATTATAGTTCCCCACTGGTTGAATTATATTTTCAGGCAAGTCGCATACACCCTTCCACAGTTTTTTCCAAGATTTAATTAAGCTTATTCTAGACACTTGTTCCCAAGATTCTGCAATCATGTACATTACAGTTTTCACATTAAATGCTTTGAGAATCTCAACTACACCGTGTTCTTCATTGTCAATGATTGTGCTTAGCATCTGTCTTCTGTAAACCTTTTTGATTTTCTCCAGAACCCCCTGGTCCATGGGCTGTAATATCGATGTTACATTAGGCGGCAAAAACCTGACGGTAATGTCCCCACTGACCAGCACATCTGCAGATGGATGTGAAGGAGCATTATCAATTAGTAGGACTGCTTTAATTGGCAACCCACAGTCTTTTAAATATTTAGTCACACCTGGCACAAAACAATCAAAAAACCAGTTTTTAAAAGTGATGCTGTCCATCCATGCACTTCTTTGAGACTTGTAGACAACTGGTAGAGAATCCCGATTTACGTTTTTTAGTGCTCGCGGATTTTTCGCTTTTCCTATTAAGAGTAGAGGAAATTTATGCTTCCCCGAAGCATTGCTGCAGGCCATTATTGTCAATCGATCTTTGCTTTTTTTGTATCCCTTTGCGTCTTTTTCAGTTTTTGAGGCCAAAGTTTTACTCGGCAACATTCTGTAAAACAAACCCGTCTCATCGGCGTTATATATTTGATCTGCGGTTAAATTTTCTTCTTTCACAAAATCCAAAAACTTGTTTTTATAGTCATCAGCAGTGCTGCTGTCCGCAGATAGGCTTTCTCCTGTGATAGATAGTTGGCGAATACCATGACGTTTTTTCCACCTATCCAGCCAGCCTTGACTTGCAGTAAAATTTGGTTCACAATCAGGCAACTGTTTATTCAGCTTGATTGCCTTTTCTTGAATGATAGGCCCAGACACTGGCAAACCACGCTCCCTTTCCGCACAAAACCAGACATACAAAGCGTCGTCAAGAGTCTCGTTTTTAGCTTTCTTAGCTTTGCACCGATTGTCCAAACTGTCTTTTGTTATCATCTTGAAACAAAATTCTTCGATTTTTGTCCTATTTTTTTTCCAATCCGATACTGTAGATGTACCGACACCATAAGATGCTGCAATTGTTTTTAAAGATTCGCCTTTATCAATCCTACCTAATGCCTCTAGTCTCTTTTCCATTGTCACTACAACATTTTTACGTTTTGTTGCCATCGCGTAGATAAAAACAAACGCACAACACAAAAGAAGAACACTATCTGCAACACGAATGCGAACAGAAGTAAACAATACAGTAGCCTACACACACAACACGGGCACAAGCGAGCGGAGTGAGGTAGGAACGGTACTGACTACCGAGAACTGAGAAGCCCGGCGTAGCGGTAGCGCGGAGGAGGGGTGCGTCTGTTATTGTTTCCGAGAATCCGGGAAAATGACCGCCACTGGCGCCAGTCGGCCGCCTTGTGCCATGAGTCACACACTCACTGTCGTACAGTCCCATCAAATACTGATGCGACATCGATTCACACATACTCTACCACTCAAAAATATTACGTTTTTATTTTTAAAATGTTTGTCTGATTTTTTATTTTTTTATTGAAAATCGGTCCGGGTTAGCCGGACTTCCGGGTTAACGGGGGCCGACTTATCGGGGTTGTACTGTAAAATGAATCTTGTACGAAATTAATTTAGAAAAGTTTCTTATTCTGTTAAAAATAATGTAACATTTACAGGGTTTTCTGAAATATATGAGTGTAAGTGTTATTGTTCTGCAACAAAGTTGCAGCATACAGGTACCTAATTTATAAGGAAACTGAAGAGGGTATTGTCTAACCATGGTAAATAGTATTAAGATTAAGGTGCAAAGTAAATGTGATCTGCATTGATTTGAACATTAAAGGAAAAACATTTAACCAACTTAAACTTGCACAACATGAGTTTGTACATGATGCTTATTTATTAGTTTGTTATGTTCTATTTTACTTCTTGTAACATTCCTGTTAGCATTTCGTTATTGTAAAAGTGTTATTGTATTATAGGTCTGTACTTAGCAATTAATTTCAATTTAATTGTTAATCTACATGTTCCTGAGGTTTTTAATAAAACTATGACTAAAATACAAGTTGAACATTTATTTTTTAACACTTATAAATTGTGTTTTAATTTGTTGTAGTTTTAGTTTAGTATCAAGTTAAAAATTCCTTAGACATTAGGATAAAATCCTTTCAGAAGATTGTTTTGTCATTATATTCCATTTTCTTCACTTAATAGCATACTTGGGACTTCAGGAGTGATATAATTCCACGATTGTATACAGTAGACATTCCTTTTGTCATTAATGTTTTTACTAATGAAAATGTTCCCCATGACCTTTATATACATATATGCTGATATGAACACAATCACTGCAACAAATGCAACGTGAATTTTTGTGCAGTGTTAAATTAATTTCATCTTATGTATATGAAAACCACATTAGTACCAGAATCATACACAAATCATAACTCAAAATCAAGGTATAAATTATTTTAAAATTCATATTTGTAACAAATGATTGGATTGAAAAAGATTATGTTTAAAGTGACACAATGAACTTCATTTAAAGTATAAGAATCTCTTAAACAAATACCATATTGTTATGAAAATATCTTAACACGTTCGCTGCAGCAGGCGCACAAGCGTGCTCAAGGCAGTACTCAAAGTTTGCGGCGGGCGCGCTAGTGCGTTTAGTGCAGACATCTAATTTGGCATGAATAGTTTATGTATAGACTGCACATGGCTTTTTGAGGTTATGCTTCCTTGTTCGTCACAGTAGTGAGGTTGAGTTCGTTTTTAACTCTCGTCTATAGTTATAGTTGTATAATTGTTCTTTTGATAAATATGGAAGACCATTCAGCTGGCTCGTCTAATCGTAAGCGACATTTATTCGAAGATGAACTGGTGAATTTAAATAAACTAACAGTTAGTGAAATTGACAAGATTGTGTATGATAGTGTTAAAGACGATTTTCCTCGATAATGTGATCTAGGAAGAATATGGCTCTGACTATGATAGGGTAATGAGGATACTTTATTAGAAAATGGAAATGAAACCGTAAGTGATCATACAGAAAACAGTATTGTAAATAGCATGAATAATAGTTTTGTAAATAATCTTGTAAATATTCCTGTTTCTAATATAAATGTTGATGCTACTGAAAATGATGAAAGTGTTGACAATGGTAGTAATAACATCCCTCCTATAATTAGGTCGGACAACATTGATAATTTGGAAACAATAAATTTTAAAAAAGACAATGAACTTATGGTACAAATTCCAAACAATAAAGAGCCCAATGATTATTTTAATACAATTCTTTATGATGATTTATTAGCTAAGATATGTGAATTGACTAATAGTAATGCCCGTGAGATATTTATGAAAACACAAAAGAAAAAAACATTCCAGGATCAATAAATGGAAAGAACTGACCATAGATGAATTAAAAGTTTTGTTGGGTTTAGTTTTGCATAGTGGATTTGTTGTGCTACCCCAACTTCAAGACTATTGGAAAATAGACCCTCTTTTCAAGACAGTATTTCCCGAATACATGAGCAGGGATTGCATTTTACTAATTATGAGGTGCTTACATTTTAGTAATCCAGAAACAGGTGAACTTGTACCTGATGACAGGCATTATAAAGTTCAAATTTTTTTAGATTATTTCAACAACAAGATGGTTGAAACTTATTATCCAGGGAAGGAGCTCTCTATTGATGAGGGAATGGTCTTATGGCGGGGACGAGTGATCTTCCGCTAGTATATCAAAAACATAAATATGGCGTTAAAATTTACAGTTTGGGAGCCTAATGGACTAGTATTGGATACTTACATTTATGCTGGTAGGTTAGATGAATCGGGTGGAACCGACCATACATCAAAAGTGGTGCTTCACTTACTTAGAAACCATCTACATAATGGACATTCTATCTACATGGACAATTTTTCTAATTCTTACAAACTGTTGTTAGAATTACTCAAAAGTGAAACGCATTCCACAGGTACTCTTCAATACTCAAGAAAAGACACACTACAAGCTGTGCATGTTTACAAAGGGGCCAGTCTGTGAGTAAATACTCTGACACTGGGGTGATGATCAGCAAATAGTGCGACGCACGTGATGTTTTATACATCTCTACAGAACACAGCAATGATTCTACATTACATAATAATAAGTACTATAATATGTATTCCCTTCCAGTTGTTTATAATTTTACTCTTTTCATATACTAATTTTAGAAATGAATAAATAGTATATATATATCAAATTATGTAATTTTATTTGCCCATACATTGTATCATAAAATATTGTAAGTCGTAACAGTAGTAAAACTTACTTATAGCTAAATATACTCAATAAACTAACCATAATTGTATAACAAGATATACTTTATACAAAAAAAAGGTTGCTTTGGTATTATATTGCAATTTGGCTTTATAAAAATCTTGGCGCACATGCGCGCTTGACACAAACTAGACGTAAAATACACATTATATGTGGCTCATGTCTGTCCAAGGTCATTTTACTCAAAAAAACGTAAACAAACAATTTTGTATATGTTTTTGGCAACTAGACATCTTAATACCAAAAACATTCAAAAAAAATATTCTGCATTTTCGGATGTCTCGAATCAATTTTTCCGCAGCGAATATGTTAAATTGTTGTAAAATGTAGAAATATATTTTGAAATAAGACAAGTTTAGAAAAAAACTGATAAATTGTAATTATTACCTATAATTTAGAACAGACGAGACATTAGTAGACTAGTGAATAAAAGGTAATTATTTTAAGTTTATTAATTTTACAATAAAGCTACTGGTTTATGTTATATTTACTAATTCCAAACCGCCATTCAAGATTCTGACTGTTGGCTACAATTTAAATTATCTAATAAAGGTTTTTGTTTAGGAATCAGGTGAGTAAATTAGCTTGGTTTTATTACCTGATGAGGACCAAATTTTCAGATATTTTCGTCTCTGTTTCAATGAATAATAATTTATTCTAGAAATATATCTCTGCAGATCTACGTAATAACTTTGTTGTCTCAGAAAGTATGAATCGTGTAATTTCTTCCTTCAAAACTTATGTATCTCAAATGAAATTCATCCAGTTCTGGATCCCACCATAGTATAAGAGTTTTCTTACCTTCGTCACGGCCTGGAAGTTCTTGTGGCTGTGTTTCTCGTAGAGCATGAGGAAAGCTCTGCAGAATTTTGTTGCAGTGTGTATTCCGCTTCTACAAATTGAAACCTCCTCCTTTCAGAAGATCAACAAGCTCATGATGTGGCCTAATTCCTTACTCCTTAAAACAAGTACTAGTCAAAAGGTCATCTACATGCAAGTCCTTACGAGAACCAAAGATGCTGCTGGGAATACCTTTTCTTCATCTTCTGCTAGCTGGATTAATGACCTCGTCGCAAGGTAGGAAGCTCAAGATGTTCCATAAGTGACTTTTTGCAGCTCGTAAGTTTGTAAAGGTTTCGATGAGTCATCTCTCCAGAATAATTTTAAGAGGTTTGTTTGCTTATGATCAATTCTAATCGGCCGATACGTTTTCTCTGTCAGCAATTAGGACGTAGTTGTGGGTTCTGAACCGTAGAATTTTAGAAAATCATCCTAAACAGTTGGTCCGACCAACTGTATGTCATTCAAAGTTATGCTTGTTGTAGTTTTGGCTGGAGCATCGAAAACTGCTCGAGTTTAGTGGTCGTAATAGAAATCTTGAACACTGTGTGATGTGGCAGGTAATACTCACGGTTTTTGTCAGATGTAGGCAGTATATCGAATTCTCTCGTATGTCATAATCCTAACTCAATATATTCACTCATGAAGTGTATGTAATCTGCCTTTAGTTCTGGATTTTTCTCTAATTTTCTTTCCATGTTCAGGAATTTGTGCCTATGCACAGCTGATCCCAAAATATCTGGGGTTTCCTGGGCTACTTTGTTATCTTAAACTGATCAACCTTAATCTTATCTGTTGGCAAGAGGCTGGTGATTTTTTGAACAACTACAGAGCTTAAATTTACCAAGTAATATGAGAGGCATGATGTTACGGCTGCTGTAGTGGTGCCCTTCCAATTGATTGCAATCTCACTAATGCCAGATAATTGAGACTGCTACGTTCGTGAATGTTTCGTAATAGGCGGTTGCCAGCTAACCCAAAAGCAGAATGGAGGGATTCATTTCCGAACGGTACAGTGGGAGGGCGCCACCTCATTAGCTAAAGTCCACTCAGGTTCCCAAATGAGGAAGGGAAATACCCTGACAGCAATGGTATTTATTGAGAATCACTGAGCCGTTCCAGGTTATCTTGGTTTTACAAGAACTCGTAAATAATATGGAGCTTAGTACAAATCCCATAAGTAAACCAACACCTTGATCTTGATAAGTATAGAATAGATTTTAAAAATTAATATGCAATTAAATTCCTTATAGGAGTAAAACCAACAATAAATATTTGTAGCTTCAATACTACTAGCTTTCAAAATCAAACAGTAAATTTTATTGTAAAAGTAAAGATTTCATTTACTGTGCTACTAAGCTTTGCATAATTAGCATATAACAAATTGCAGAACAATTCATCAATGGGTAATTCTTAAGAAAATCCAAAGTTAACATTACATCTCATTTGAAATTAACTTAATGGTAGTTGTATAAACAGGTATACTAAATTATTCAAAAACATTCAACAAGTATCTTTGTATTTACAAATATTAATCGTTTTACCATGTCAACAAAACCAGGTTTCAATACAATCATAAGATTTCTAATGAGCACACAAGTACACCTGAGCAGGTCTAGCAAGAGCCGTGGCCGGCGCGAGAGGGGAAGTGAAGTAGTGCGCAGTGGGGAGAGAGGGAGGGAAGCACTGGGCCGTCTCGCCGCACCGACCTCACCGATACGTCACTGAACGCAGTCTGCTTTATCGTAATGACTTTTACGTTAATATAAAAATATTAGTTTAGTAATTATATAAATAATCTATGGCTTTTAACTATAGATGACAAAATAATAATATTATTTATATAGAGCTATTTGAAATAAAAATCTGTTGTTACTTACAGTGATTATTTAATCCAGGGGTTCTACTCCACTTAGGTCATTATAAGAGGACTGTCGCACAGTTCAACATCACTTTCTGGTTCGCTGTCATCATTGTCATCTTCTGTGTCAGAATTTTCTCCCAAATTAATTATTAATTGTTCACTTATTACGTCGATTTCCGGTTCTAATGCCAAATAATCCAATTCCACCTTTTTAACATGGTTCACACGAGATAGCCATTGCTCTTGTGTTATCTGGCTACATATGTCAACTACAAGTTGTTTAACTTCAGCTAATTTAAACGAAACATTTCTTTTGGCTACACTCTCCTTAAGTAAACTCCGTATCATTTCAATTGGATTTAAATCCGGATGGTATGGTGGTAATCTTAAAACTGAATGGCCAGCTTCCGCCAGGATAGAATCTATTTTAAATGTTTTGTACTTTGGTTTATTTTCTTTAATAACAGAGTATAATTCTGGCTTTAACATGTTAGTAGAAAAGTGTATGTTTCGTTCTGATAACCACTTTATCATGTCTGCCTTTAACGTTGACGATGTGGGAGCTGGGTTTAACTGTACATTGTGGTAGGGCGCATTATCAATAACAATCACAGAGTTTTGGGGTATGTTAGGAATTAATCTTTCCTGTATCCATTTCTCATAATTATTGAAATTCATGTCACCATGATAATCGCCTGATTTTTTCCCAGAAATAAATGTCAATAGTGCATTATTTACAAAACCATCTTCGTTTCCGGCATGAACAATGATTATTCTCTCGCCCTTACTAATTGGGGTTTTTAAACCTGCCTCGCTTCCATCACTCCAACTCAAGAGTGGGGTTTTTAAACCTGCCTCGCTTCCATCACTCCAACTCAAGAGTTTTGTGTGTGTAGAATGAACGTATGTTTCGTCCATATAGATTACAGGCCTACCTTCCGATCGATAACTTTGGACACTTCTTAAATATTTCAAACGTAGTTCCCTTATATCACTTTTTTCAATTAATATTTTTCTGTTATTGACTGATTTCCTCCAGCGAAAATTTAGCTTGTGCAGAACCTTGCCAAGCGACCATTTACTCCCAGTAAAATTAATTTTTTTTCTCAGAACTGGCAGTAGAGTTTTTATTGTAGGTCGTTCACCATTAATTTTGTGGAACTCATTTACAGTTTGTCTGACTACGCACAAATCAAAGTCATCTAGCTCCGTTTTGCTCTTTACTCTGTGCCTATTTTTATTTGAAGTATTAAACTTGGTTCCAGTCTGGACAACGGTTCTGTTTTCTGCAACTATTCTCTTTACAGACGTCAGGGATATACCTGTGGCTTCTGCTACACGACATTGAACCTGCTTTATATTTATTGCAGCTCCAGTTTCCGCTTCACGTTTCATAAACTTATACACATTTGCAATAATCTCTCGACTTTGGCTATGCAATACTTTTCGTCCTCCAATTAGTTTACGGTGCTGCTGAGCTTCCATTTAATATCGATATAAACAAAATAACAATAATCAATCACTACATAACACACTAAAGAACGACAGAACAGGCACGTGAACGCTAGATTTAGGCGCGACGGAGCGATTCGTCACTAAGGATAGCCAGCAGTGAACTGAGCCGGCCGCTACCCCCACTCCTAAGTCTGAGAGTTAGTCTACTGCGCATCTTTGGCCCACGGCTCTTGCTGTACCTGCTCAGGTGTAAAACTACTAAGCAGTGAGGCCTCTGGTACTGTAAAACATATAGACTCAAATATAAGTTTGAGAGAATAATTAAAGGTATTTTTCCTTAAAGATCAATTCTCAATTCTTATTATGAATAGCCAGCTGGTCTTTCAAAGTTATCTATCGAGAGAGAGAGAAAAAGAAAAGGATAACACTATACACATAAAATACACCATGACATAATACCCAATAAAATTTACAACTAATATATACAATGTAATGGTTTCCACTTATCGGAATGTAGTCTGTACAGATCACTCAAGTGCAATGAAAGTCAAAGTGCCGGTGATATGAGGTTCCAGTGCGACAGTGACACATAGGGCACACAAAGAGACGCGGGGTAGCTTACTACTTGACTCCAGGCAGTAACATAAACCCTGTACAATAGACCCTAGTTTGTAGAAATGTGGCCTAAAAAATACTAAGTTCACAAGAACAATATAAAACTATCACCTTGTATGATCATAAACAACTGTTTATCAATAATTGCATAAAATATAAAAGCAATATTTGTATCAATTTTCCAATTATAAATGTAATTTTTCCATTATTAATCTTTAACTTGATTGATCCAAACTAAAAGTATTTATCTTTAAGCATTTTTAAATTCAAGTATTGTTTCCAAAATGTAGACATTAAAACATTGTGACATTAATTACAACATAAATCAATAAAACCACATTAAATCAGAAGAAAACTACTATGATTGAATTAGTAATTTCAACCAGTATAAAATATACTCAAGTAAGCTACAATTAAATGTTGTAAATCATATTAACATAATACAGTAAAACCTCCTTAATCCGGCATTCTATAGTCCGGAATTGTCTATAATCCGGCATCAACGGCAATAGACGCAAATTACAAAATAGCCTTCACAATGAACATTATAAAGTGAGCAACTCGACAACTAATAAAAAAAATAGTTGTAAGAAGCAAAAAAATGGATATTTTTTCCAGCCATCTACGCTAACAACCACAAATACTATAGTACAGTGCTGTACTGTATTTCATACTGTATTCAAATTTATTTCATCGTGTACTGTACTTAAAAATGCATTTTAATATTTTTCCTTAACTTATATATTGATTTATATTGTTTAAATAACCTATGTTTAAATAATATATACATACAGTAAAATTTTGTTGTGCAAATTATGTTATTTTTATACACCTCCTGTATTTTTATAAATAACCTCCATAGTCCGGAATTTTCTTTAATCCGGAATGTGTCAAGTCCCAAACGTGCCGGATTAAAGAGGTTCTACTGTATATCTAAATAAGTGTTTTCAGTTTTGACTGGTTGAGACCAACATTTTAAATTATTTAGAGTAAGCTAGACTAAATAGATGGACAGAAATATTAATATTGAGCAATACATTGTTGAACATCAATGATAAAGAAAGCATCTGCTGTGAAACATTAATACAATAGCAATGAAATAACAAACAGTATTTTCCTACTAAAAAATATGTACAACAATATATTTGGAGTATTTACAGCAAAAATAAATAAATAAAATAAATCATTTGAGGGAAAACTCATCTACAATACATTGTTAGATTCATATTCAAAATGTCTAAACTTAGTGACTATCTGGTTGTTCAAATGTAATAAATATATCCAACACTCAGAATGAGAATATGATTTACAATTTAATTGTTAAATTATTAAACCTAACCAAGTTAACTTGAATTAAATTGTGAAAATCCCAAAAGGAACGAGTAAACAGTTGTTAAAATAGAAATGATTAAATTGAACATAAGAAATAATGCGAACAACCCTTCAGTGATGATGAGTTAATGAACTTTTTGTATATATAAAAGTACGGGAGTAATAGAGTAGCTAATCAGAAATTGAACATCTTTTTTATGGTGTTAGGTTGAAACACAATGAGCATCCACAGTTCTTGAGTCAGTTAAGATCGATCTCTCTGTTTTAAAAGTCACCCTCAGAAAAGAGCAGCTAAAGTGAGAACCAGAACTAACATTGTGCAGCAACTTGCTGGATCATCATGGAGAGCCAACGCCCAAGTTCTGTGTACTACAGCTTTGTCCCTGGTTTATGCCAGAGCTGAATATTGTGCTCTTGCGTGGCTTAACAGTACACTTGTTCGAGAGGTTGATATACAACTAAACAGGGCGGGTGAGGGCTATCAGTGACTCCCTCATTGCAACCCCTCTACCATGGCTTCCAGTGCTCTGTAACATAACTCCTCTGAATATAAGATATAAAGAGGCACTTCTCAGATAGTTTTTTTTAATGATAAATTGCATAAATGAAATTCGGTGCTTTTTAGATCCTATCTACTCCGAATTTCCCCATTTTGCAAGACATCCCACAACGTGCAGAGCAACTTAAATCTAGAAAACTACCTCTTCTAGTAGCTTCCCAGTTATTCTCAAACAAATTTTACGCATAAAACCTCCTGGGCGTTAACTTGGAATATGTTTGGCGGTTGAAACAAGTTCCTGGTATCGGACCCTATGACCATAATCGGTGGAATGAACCTTCCTCGTAAGGAATGTACTATGTTTAGTCGCTTTTGCACGGATGTGGGAAGATGCAACTACTAGAAATTTAAATGGGGAATGGCAAATGATAAGTCATTTGATTGCGAGGTTGAAGTTCTGACTATGGATCACATAATTAATGAGTGCTCATAGCGTTCTTTTCAGGAGGGATTATCTGGTCTTTATTCAGTCGGAGAAGCAAGTGCTGGATTTAACTCTGTGACGGGAGATCAGTATTAAAACATTTATTCAACAGTACATTTACACAACCAGTCTTCACACTGGGAGGTATGGCAGGATTAATGAAGGTGTAGTCTCACTTGAACTTGATTTTGTGAAACATGAGATACTGTCTGTTATTTTGTGTTGGGGGGGGGGGGGCAGCTGAGGAGTGTGATGAATGACTTTTGGAACATAATCCTCACCTTGAGCTGCTACTTTGTAAAAGGTATCCTCAAAGAAGGCCCTTTCTTTTTTTTGTGTAAGGCTTTATTTCCTCAATTAATCATTGTATTTAATCAAAATCTGAAAAAATACTTTTCAGCTTTGCTTAATTAACTTCAGTTGTACTTGTTGTTTCTGATAATGAATCTACTCGTATAAATGATTTAAGTCTAGATAGCTTGTTCTTTGTCTTTCCTCTCATCTGTACTAGTTGTTTGAGTTCTTGGCTGAAACTGTCATTGCTATCAGTTGGCGTGGTGATACAAGTTGAGAATGCAAGTTAATAATTGACCCAAATATAACACAAGCTCATACACCAATTCTCAATCATCCGGGGTTGTCAGAGGCATTCACAGAAAATGGAATGGTTCTGGTGAGGATTGCTGGGAGTGTGCCGGCTTGTCTCTAAAGTCAATGCTGCTGCAGGCTCAACACCAAACTTGAACACCTCACTCCATATGTATGGGCGTGCAGGTGGGTCATTACCACTGTACGTGTATGGGTGGGTCATTACCACTGTAGGTGTATGGGTGGGTCATTGCCATTGTACGTGTATGTTGTACTGACCTACCCACCCTCCCACTACACTATTCCAGATTTCAAAACTTAGTATTGCACTGATGCGCTGACATTACACTTACCAAAGAATGGCATGTATCCAACTCATACGACCAATGTTATGAAGTAGCATATATGTGCTGTAATATAAGCAAATTAGGAACTAGGGTCAAACTGAACAATGAAACTGTAAATAATAGTATTTATCTTAATATATAAATGAAACTGTATTTATCTTAATAACGTATTAAGGTATAACATGTTATTTAAAAATGTATTCAAATAATGAAAAATTAATAGAAAAGGAAACTGTATGGAAGTGTAAAGCTGAACTGAATCTATTGTAATAAATCAAAGCGTCTGGCCGATGTTGAGTCTTCTTATGAACTGATGACTTGAGCATGAGAGGGGAGAAAGTACAAACTCCAGCAGAGAGGGGAAAATACCCCTTTCAGCATCTTTCAAAGATCCTCAATACCATGTATTCAGATTTTTTTTTAAATTACAAAATACAATGAAACTATGGTAATCATTTGTTAAATAAATATTCAATTTCTAAACATTGATTTATGTCTTGATTTTCATGTCAATGAAGTTGCTGATAAAGTTTTTGTGGTCGATTTCCGTTAAAACGTCATTTTCATTGCTAAGTAAAGCCAAAAAGTGGAACATATCTTTGTGATGGACAGTCGAAGTCAGGTTTTTCTCAGCTTCAGCTTAGAAAATGTTTTTTTGGCTGAACTGTTGGTTTTTTATGAGAGATAGGTACATTCTTATTGCAACTTCTATCTATTGGAAACAATCTTTGATATAATAATCAAACAAAATTTGTACATCCATCTTTCTTTGTACAATAAGTTTATGGATGAAATAACATTCTTATTTGTTTTCCTCAAACATCTTCCTCAGTTCACTCTCAAAGAGTGTCTATTAGGCATGGATGTGACAGAAATCCCTGAAAAGAATGCATGCATTTTGACAGGATAGATGGGTAAACATGGAATATATCATGGAAGGTGCCGATTTTCTTTACACTAGTATATCTATTGAATGGGATTGGATTTATTTCAAAAATTGAAATTATCAGTAAAATAATGGCTTATTATCCTTGTGGATGTTAATTTCTTAGACTTTTCTGCAAGCCATATTTTAGTCGATTTGATGCCATTTCTAGTTTATTTGTAACCGCTGACTTTTAACTACCTGTTGGAAATGATGAAAGATGTAATGGTGATAAGCTAGTGAATGTGAAATTTTAGCATAAAGTAGACTTTTTAACCCTCGAGCTTGCAGTTCACAATAGTTTATTCAAAATACTCTCAAACACACCCGCTTAGACATATATCTACATGTTTTAGTCATGCATGCACATACACACACACATGCACATATTATAAAAAATTTTTACAAAGTTTATATTCTTTGGGGCTGTAATGATAATAACAGCCCTTCAATGTTTAAACTATCTTAGGGCTAACGCACATGAGCCCAACTACGACTCCGACTGGTCGGATCCGACCAAAATTTAAATGGGATCAAATGGAACGACGTGCAATAGGCGAGGTCCGACACGGCATTGTGAGTCTGGTCATCCAGACCAAAGACAGAAGAGTTTGGTCATGGCCGACCAAACTGTCGACTCCGTCCAATAATAACATAGACTAATATGGCATGACGCACATTGCATACGGTAGTAACCCCGACCCAATTCTGACTAGGTCACTTGTGCCTGAGTAGTTTTGAACAATCTACATACTATGGCAGTTTTTGACACCCAACATTTTTATTTTTGTGGTCAAAGACTGGCCATCTTTAAGTAATTTATCGTTAGTTGTCTATTCAAATATAATGTTAAAGAAGGAAATGTGGCAGCTGATTACAATAATGTTTGTAGGCAGTGAGTGCAACTCATTAAATACAATTTATTGTTTCTCATGCCTTTTTTTCTTTTGTTACTACATTCAAAACAGTTACTTATATTTATGAAGATAAGATTAAACAATGAAGGATATCTGTCAAACATCTGGAACATAGTTATCATGATTCAGAATAAAAATAACAATTTTGTTACACCCCAACTTAATGTATTAATGAAGGTAGTTGTAGGCTCAAGATCTACTTACCACATTCATTTCCAAACAAAATAGTGTTTCCAGTAAGTAAATAAAATAATTATACCAGGAGCAGTATTAGGATTAGTTAATTTATTAATAATTTAACTACTAGTTTATTTACTTTTATAATTCTATTCATCAACTGAAAACGTGTGTATTATTTATGAGTTGTAAATAATTTATATTTTTTATTTAGCATAAATTTATTATTTATGATAACATTTATGCTAAACACTGAAGCATTCAGAGTGTTGGAGTCATGGTCGTGTCGTACTCTTGGTCGGACTAGCCACGACCAGAGCTGTTGGAGTCGTGGTAGGGCAAGTGTCCGTTAGCCAAGTTTAAGAACTTATGATTAAAGCTAAGAAACTTAGCTTTAAATATATGCACAGCTGTGATTGCTTAATTGCATCATATCTTGTGATTTTACTGTAACAATTTACAGCATATAAAAATAAAGGTTTACTTTTTCTTATTCGTTCTTGAAAAATAAAAAGAAAGAAGCATTTTACATTTCAATTGAAATTAGTGGTGTATTGATCTAAACTATTTTTTTCAGTTTTTTGTTGATTTTGGCCCTTCCTTTTCTGTTGATATTGTGATACGCATCCAACATCAACATTCCTTACTTTACACCCATCTCCAACTTGTCATAAAAGAAATAATGTAATTTTAGCTAAATTACAGAAAATAATGTTGGCCTGATCATTGGTAAAAGGAAGGTTGGTCATAGAATTAATCCAACTCTGACTTGTAATTCTTCATAGCAAATTCATACTGAATACCGTATTTATTGTAATGACATGGATTTCACAGGTGGAAAACCCTAGTAACTACCAGAAAAAAAAGGTTGGTTCGTGATCAAAGTCGTGCTAATGTACTTGAAAAGATAATTATTACTGTGGTAAGTTCTTATTGATGATAAACAGTTCATTTAGGTCCAATGACATAAATTTGCGGGTTCTTTTTTTAATAAAGGAAACTAAATAACTTTGCTTTTTTAAATAAAAAAATCTTGGCTACCTTTAAAAAAAATAGAAAAAACCAAATAAAATAGGACAGAAAAATTAGTACTGTACAGAGATTCCTATTTTTGGCAATATGACAAACAAGGAAAAGGGTTCACACCCTCAATCTTATCGGTTTTTATCCGTCTCTCGTTTTCATTCTGTTTCGACAAAACGTACCTTTTGCTGTCTACACGCTACGTTTTAGCTGATAGGATTTGTCCTTGCCAATTAAACGTACAACAAGACGTTGTGTGTAAACCCCCCTTTATATTAATCCTTTCCACTCTCCACGCCACATAGATGGCTTTAGCGAATGGCGCCATCCACTCGGGATTGTTTACAAGGGAGCTGTCCCGTCAGCTCTCTGCACCACTTGTGTGGCTCCAGGTGTGATGTCCTCGAGGTCGTAATTAAATAGAAGAAATTCTACTAGCACTCGTATTTAAAATGTTTACTTGTCCATTAAACTTTAAAATGCAACTTCTTTACTTTTAATTTTTGACAATAACCCATTTTAATAGTTGGTTAGTAACTATTTATTATGTTTAAGCAAATTATTAAATTTATATATTTTAACTCATTCTATGAAAAAGTTTCATATATGGAAAGAAATAGTTGATTATTGGGAGCATGTTTTATGGATCACAATAATACAAAATTGTATAATTCAAATTCAAAATACATTAATTTGTATAATTATGGTTATATGAGTACTTATAAGTAGTTTTTTAATTAGCATAATACATGTTGGTACAGATACAGTACAATTGAACGTCACACAACACAAATTTATTACAATATAAGCACAAATTTCACAAATATATTACAATACAAGTACAAAATGCACAAATATTATGGTGATCGATTTCGGTGAACCACGCTCATTCCTCAGAGCAGAGGGATTCACAAACTATATTTGTGAGTTTTGTGCTTATATTGTAATAAATTTGTGTTGTGTAACATTCACTTGCACTGTACTTATAAGTATACAGTATAAGTAAGTATATAAATTATAAAAAAATACAATTATTAATGTTACTTTTACATATATTTGGGCGAGCCGGTGGCCAAACGGTCTAAGGCGTCAGGACTTTGAGCTTGGGTTAGAGATAGCATTGGTTCCAATCCGGCCTAGACTGGAAGTTTGTATCAGTAATATTCACCTTCTACTGTACTGGTTCACCCCCTTTCTCTGTCTGAATAAGTTCTTCGCACTGATCAATAGTCTATGGAGAATGGGCAGAGTAAGGTTAAAAAGGAGATTGGTCTCTCCTTTAAAATAAACAAAAATACATATATATATATATATATATGTATATCTACGTGTTTGTTTGATTATCAATAAAAACTCATAATACATAGAAATATTGCGATGAAATGTTCAAAGTCTAGTTGAATTTTAATTATTTGAAAATAAATGCTTTTGTAGTTATACATTGGGTATATTTTATAAACATTTATTTGTACATTTTAAGCTTGTTATTGTTTTCCCTCTCGGTCATTTTTACACTACTTTTATTGAAAAACTAACTATTTACACTATCTAAATACATCAGTTAAACATAATAATACTCTTTAAAAATTTTAAATATTTGCAAACGTGCAATATGACAGGTGGATCTTGTATACTGAATAGGTTGTCTGGCAACATGAATGGTCAATCATTATAAAATGGCGTTGTTTACTAGTAGTTCAGATATCTCCCGAACCATAGTAGCACCTCCCGCAGCGCTCAGTACAACAATATGACAGGTGGGTCGTGTATACTGAATAGGTTGTCTGGCAACGTAATGGTCAATCATTATAAAATGGTGTTGTTTACTAGTAGTTCAAATATTTCCCGAACCATAGGAATAAACTAAGGAGAGAGTAGTGAAGTAGTACAATGAGCCACGTATGTGGCCTGACGAGCAACAATTGAAATCATTCCTTGCCATTAGAGTGGCACGGAGACCTGAGGGACAGGCAACCAGTACTTAATCTGAATTGGCCATGAAGAATGACGGAGGCCACGTAAGTGGCTTACCGACCTGAGAGGACATTATGTAAACGCCAGGAGAGAGCGGAAAGGGTTAATTAATTGATTAGTACTAATACAATTAAACTAAACATCACTCTACAATCTAAATCAAAACCAGTTTAAAATGATAATCTGCCAAAAACTGTTGTTTTTTTAAATTAAATTATTTAAAAAAATAATTTAATAATCAGTTTGATTACAATGTAATAAGAATAATTTTAAACCTTGACATGATAGGGATCCTGTAAAGCATGCTTAACTGAACTGGGATTTTTGACTGTATACATATAGTTACATTTTTAAAGTAACTTGGATGTCTCTATCAAACCAAAGATATTCATTGTTAGAATACAATAGGAATTTTATGATAAAAGCCCAACTTTGTTGGTTTTAAATTGTAAAAGCACTATCTCCAAATTTTAAACATGAACAATATATGGAAAAATTTAATAGTAATTTAAAACAATATCTTTGGAAACCCCTTTAATAGTTTGTAACAGTATGTTTCTTGACATAACATTGTTAATATGTATTTGTATATTGATAATCGTACATAACCATGAATTGTGCATATTAATTGAATAAAGATATTTTTATTCAATGCAAATAACATTGCACAGTAAACGTGGTGTCTAGTTCAGCATTCTATAAATACGGAAGAGGTGGAAAGTATAGGGATCGAGAACTGAACGTGCCGTCATTTGCAGCACATGTGTACCGCTATACTCTAATGTCTTGCATACAATAGTGTATAACTACTTGATTTTACCACTAATGAAATAAACTACCTTCATTTTAATGAGATTCGGATAGTCACAATCGAAATAATTGCGAGGCTGCTGTGTATATGGTAAATACCACCAAAACTAATTGGTACCATTATCAGTCTTCTATTAAGCAAAGAGCGTACACACGTTTACTTTCAACATTGACAAGGTCACTTGGACACTCTTCTAAACTTTAGCGAAATTTAAAAATATGTCCACTTCTGATTAAATGCCAACTTAGATGTATGCAGTTAAGTAGCGACGAGTTTTGTGCTGTCTGGTCTGTGATACAGCCCATGAATGTAAAAAAGTGACAAATTCATTGGCTATAAAAATAAATTGTTCAGATTGAAAACCAAACTAACACTTCTTGACTAATTATAAGGAGTCAGTCAGTATTATTTTCTGTCAAACAAATATTCTTTAACCCTTTGAGTGCCGGGCAATTTTTGGGGTGATGTACTGAAAAGTGCCGGGTATTTTTCCATTGAGTGTACCGAAAAGTGCCAGGCCTATTTTGACAAATTTGTGTTTTTTTAAAAATTCCTCGCTTGGTTATTTATTGAGCTATCAACCTAATTTTCTTTTATTTTTCTTTACACACATTGCAGTTTACCAAAAAAATAATTTAAACTACCATGCAACTATATCTAGTAATAAAAAAAATTGACTTCACACACTCAATAACACCAATGTAAAAAATACTAGTCTTGTAACTATGTATATAAACTGAAAGAACATTAATTTTTGAATACATGTACAAAGTTTCACTTCAAAATCTTAAAAATGAACTATGTTATGTCACTTTTACCGAACTAATGTCAAATGTTATAAATCAGCTGTGGCAAAAAAGAATGTTCAAAGCTGTGATTATTGTTATTATAAACTAATAAAATTACAAAAAACAAAATGAAACTCAAAATCCTCTTCTGTAATAATACAATAAACAAAATCTTGGGTAATATTTACATACAGTACAGGCTATATATACATATGTATATACATACAGTACATATGTATACAGGCTATATATACATAATATATATATATATATATATATATACACATTATATATATATATATATACACATTTTATATATATATATATATATATATATATATATATATATATAGCCTAATAGGCTATATATATTATGTATATATAGCTATATATACAAACTCGGAATATAAATCTAAAACTAATATATACACAAAATGATACTCAAAATAACCTCAAAGTACAATCCCGCAACGGGAATGACAGTAAACTGAAACACGACGTCATGAAGATCAGCTGTCAATGCTACCTAAATCATTCGTCATCTTTGCTATCGTAAATTGATTCTAAGGCAACTAAATCGATATATTATGAAAGCAACAACTCTTTATGAACAAATATACGCAATAATAAGGTCAAAATATTAATATTTGGATTTTATACGAATATTTTTCCAAACGACTGGTAAAATCGGACGTTGACATTTTTCGGCCAACTTTCGACGTCCGACAGAATCGGACGTTGGCACTCAAAGGGTTAATATAATATTCATGAATTTTCAACTGGTCCACTGTAACATTAGTAGGCACATAGGGCATGTAACTGCCCACCTCATCACTGCTCTTGGTTCATTTTGATTAGTTTAATTTAGTTAAGCAATGTGTTTTCGGATTATGGTTCTACCTTCTTTCTATGCAATATTATAAAAAATGTGAAGAGATAATGAATTACAGACTCGTAGCGATTCAGGAAAAAGATTTGCTATAAACCCTGGTGGATGTTCAGAAGTAAATGTTTTCACATTTTCCCTATTTCATCTTTCATCTAATAGAAAGCAGACATTTATAATCTTACATTATAAGTTACAAACAATTAATTGATTAAAATTGGTTTTCACATAGTAAATTGGAAATAAAAAATAAAAGGTATGTATTTATTTAAAATCCTGTGGACGAAGCTTAATTTGATCTCCAATTATTTAAAAAAGCCAAGTGTTATTTTTATTTGTACCTATCATTTGTCAGTTGAAAAAGAGATAACATGTACAAATAAACTGTTCCACACATATATTCAAGAATTTTGAATTACATTAAAAATGAACAATTATTTTTAGTTTTAAAAACCTGTGGTACAACTATAAAATACATCTCTTTGAACTTAATAATTTTGTTGTTGGTATGATTTATTCCAAGCATAGTCCAGACTATCAGAAAGTTTTAGCATCTCACATAACATTCAGAGGAGAATGCTTTCTTACTTTACTTGGGGGGGGGGGGAGGAGGTTAATAAATACTCATTACAGTTTGTCTTATGATTTTTCATGTTTTTTTTTATTTTTACAGTTTATTTATGAACAATAATAAAAGTAAACTGCAAGAAATATTCTTACATATTTCATTTTTACATATTGTATACCACAATTATTTGTATTTTCAACAATTACAAACAATAATAAATAATATTTATCCGTACAAAAATTACCAACATGAATAAAAACAAACAAGGGCACTTTGGTATTTGCTGCTATTCAGTTATGTACACATTGTCGATAAATCGTAAGACAGTAATTAGCATGTTGGTGTGTGTATTTATAGATGTTTTGGTGATGCTTATTACTTATATACATTTATACAAAGTGCCGCTCTTGGAGCTTTCATCACATTCCACAAGGTGTGTTGCGCGCTACTGTTAATATGCCCTGTAACAAAACACTTTTATATAATAACCATAAAGGGAAAAAAAAATCACAACGAATATATTTTTTAATTAAATCTTTGATGACTAACTGTTGATAACTCTTTGATAAGGTAATGTTTGTTATGTAAAAGCCTTTTTAATGTTTACAACATATTAATGGTGATATGATTCAAAACCTAAATGATTGATCAAGTTTTATTTCATTTGTTATGATAAAGAAAATGTGAACAAAAATTAAATCTTGCTATGATATTAGATTATGTCAGCTGATTTTATTTGTACAGTTGTAAAAGTGTAATTTCTTAGTGACATTCTGTGTTTAAATTATTCCTAATACAATAAATGTTGTACACTGTTACATATGTATTAACATAAAAGTACCTAATATTTGTTAATCCTGTTTGAATAGGTGTTTGTGAGGAAGGGGTCAAGTATCTTTATGTTTAAGTTCAGTGAGTATCTCGAGTGAATGAACCGAGGAAGCTATAAAGGCAGGATTATTATGTATGGAAGTATGTTGGACTATTTATTTTTAATAATGTAATAATTTTTTACATATTGTCAGTGGCAATTCTGGTTGTATCTGGGTTTTTGTTAATCCAAAATATTCGGCAGGGCACAGATTACACTGTAGTTGATGAATTATTTTCCCGGTATTTATTCTTGAATTTTAAAACTAAAAGTTATGTTGTCAAAGCTAATGGGGAAAATTTTAGAAGCTGGTTTATGATAGAGGTTTCAAATTTTCGATACAAACATGTGATTTATGTTGGTTGTCATTTTCATAAAATCTTTCGTGTTTGTGGAGACCTAGAAAGTGTTGAATCAGTTTTCTAAGGAAGAATTAGACGATTAGAGACCCTAATGGTATTCAGGAACAAGGTTTAGTTACCGAGACAATTTTGGTATTTTGTGGTAGCATTGTATGCTTGTGATAGCCCAAGATAATCAATATTCAAATACTCTGTTATTGAATGTATGACATTCATTTTTTGTTGATTAGATCTGTTTGACATAATTGTATGCACCTCTTTGTGTGTTGCCTGGTAACAACTACTGAAGGGAGATACTGTAGAGTTAGTACATTTAATAGGGATTACAATAGTTGGTGGCCCATTTTCAGTTTTAATATTAAGACCTAAATAAGGTTATTTCTGAAGGTGAAGCAGTGTTCATGATCTGTATAATTATGAATTATTGAAGGTTTTCTTAGAATATGTTATGGATTCTGTCAGCCTGTGGATTGTCATCAACGTATCAGAACCAACAAATTGATTGTGTTTCTATTTTTAGGAAAGGGATGATCCTAGGCTACCCATGAAGAGATTAGTGCATTAAGTTACCATTTGTTTCCTTTTAATCTGTAAATAATTTTGGTTTCTTTCAAGAAAGAATCAGTCTAACTGAATGAAGAAACATGTGGAAGGGTGGATGTGTATCAAGGAAATGTTCCAGAGATGCTCGTGTTGTCATTCAAGAATATGGTTTCAAGAATAATGTACAATGGTGAGATATAAAAGTGGAGGGTAATCAGGTGATTGTTGATTTAAAGTTTCAGAATCTCAATGGAAATATTTTGATGTGGAGCTTCTAATTTTAAACATAAAGTTAGTTCTTTTTTTAAAATGGGTTTCTATGAACTGAGCCCTTCAGTTTTATATTTTACCTTAAATTAATAAAAACATTTATCTCCATCTGATGGACCAATTCTAGCCATTTGTGACTCCACTATTTAAAGAATTTACTGTTCTACATAATATACACCAACCATTTGTGTATGGAAGTATGTTTAAGAGCCTGTATGGAAAAGCAAATTGCTGTAGAGAGGTTCCTACCAAGCATACATACAACATTAATTTCAATGTGCAGCAAGAGAAGAATACATTATCTTGCACTTAAATGTACAAATAAATAATAATGCTTTATATCCCTTTTAAAATTTCTTGTTAAGTCCTTTGAAAGTGATTTAAAGGTTTACATGTGGAAGAATCTAAGAGTTGACGATGTACTTCTTTGACAATCTATTTCATTCATTATCACTGTGGCGGAACCCTTGTCAGCTGGAAGAATGATTATATCAAGATTGGACTTAAAGAATGGATGGCTAGCGTTTGGCTGTTGATATACTTGGGGTTTTTGGTAGACGAGAGAAAGAGGTAGGGTCAGTCACGTCACTTCTTTTGAAGAAAGAAGTTAATATATAGACTGTCGTGAGGCAAAAAAAAGGTAAAAAAGTAGGTCAAAAATAGGAGGATAAATGAAGTATCTAGATTCCAGTCTTCCAGTTATAAAACTCTCTATTTTGAATTTTAACAATTTGAATGAATTAACCACTACATACTGCTGGACGCTATTGGTCTAAATTAATTAGGCTACTATGAAAATGCAGAACACTTTTTTTCATACAATTAACTAAAATATACTTAACAAACAAAACTAGTACAGTGGACTCCCGATTATCGGCGATAATGGGTGGCAGAACGATCGCCGATAATCGATTTCCCCGTTAATCCAAAAATAGCCTAAAATGACCTTTAATCGGTTTTAAAATAACCAGTATCTAAAAACTATGTAAATTTACACTAATACAAACGAATTGGGACCGGATCCTGTTCGGAATCTCGGGGTTTGTGAGAGTGAGCGTGTCTGTAGTAGAAATACACACAGACACACACGCTCAGTGAGCAAGGGTCAGCCAGTGTATTAATGGAATGTGAGGAGAGAGCAAAAAACAGCTACTGCGTACTGTATTACAGTACAACAACACGCCTAATGGTAGGTTGCGGGCTTTTATTTAGTTTTACAATCTTCGTTTGACAAGGGTCTGACAGCTAGGCTATACTTTACTGCTAACAACAAACAGATGGCTCCCAGGTCAAGTTCGCTTGCTTTGTCACACACGTAAACAAACGTAATATTGTTTACATGTGTGACAAAGCAAGCGAACTTGACCGCAAATAACCTGGTTATGTGCCAAGGTCAGCCACTTCTACAGGGTGTCCACGCGTAAACGATCGCTATAGATAGTGCGCACATGGATGAGCCTGCCTCGTCTTATTATTGCGTAGTATTTTACATTTTTCTAAAGCGTTTTTAATTTAAGTTTTTTATTTGCCATCCCCGTTAATCCACAACACCGATAATCCGCTCGCCGATAATCGGGAGTCGACTGTATGTGCTATATATTGTGAAGCTGATTTGTTATTATGTTTTCAAATAAAAATTCTTAGAAATATCAATTTCACTATCACACACAGGCATTTTGAAAATAGACTTATAAACATGGAAAGCTTGCTTTTTGTGTCATATCTCCTAAAACCTTTGGCTTTTGCCTTATTTGCTAAAAACTAATTATTAAATGTCTTGGTTGAAATCTCCTTACCTGAGTCTTGGTACTACGAAATTTCTAAAACAATGGAGTTTCACCCATCATTCTGAGCATCAGGAGGCTGCTGTGGAGGAATTGATTCTAGATATGATAAAGTTCTTACAGCCTCAGACTTTTTGGCAGGAGGAAGGGCTTGGAACATTTCCACCAATGCATCCAATGCAATATCTGGCGAGTTCTGAAAATAATGAATTAGATTGGTGATACTACTAAATCTTGATAAAACAAATAGAAAAGTATTAAAACATACAAAGTCTTAATATATGACTATATTCAACTGCCTACTTTATCTGAAAACACATCCTCGTTTTCACAAGTTGTGGTGCCCTTGGATAATTTTCTAGGTGTACCATGGTGCTGCAGCGCACAGTTTGGGAACTACTGAATAGAGATGTCTGGAGCCCCAGTTATCAACTTATCCAACCAGCATTCCAAATCCACCAGAACGAGGGTCTGAATACCACGAACCACTGCACTCACCAGATCAACTCACCACAAACTTCAAAGATGATGGCTGAGTACATGTATACTTACAGTGGTAATTACCCACCCACCCACCCATACTGGTACATTGGTAAACACCCACCTACAATATTATTGTGATTATATAAAAGAGATCAGTTCAGTACCAGTATAACTAACCATACTATTTTTTATTTGGTTGGTAACCTTGTATATTATACATTTTCTAGTCAACATACATCTTTTTGTTGACAATGGAAGATTTGTTTGGCCTGTAAGATTATAGTGGTCATTTGCTATTGTTAGTTTTAGTATGAAAATCATCCTCTACATTTTGGATCATGAACCTGACTTCATCATCCAGAGAAAAACAAACATAAAACATAAAGAGACTTATATTTAAAATACATGGTGTAGAAGACTAAACTACACCATGTACTTTACCATGTATTTTAGAAGACTAAACTGGTTCATTTTAATCTAAGGATAAAAAAATCCTTACATGGTATCAAGCAGATGCCTTCAAGATAATTTAGTACATAAATCTGCACTCACGACTTCATTCAGTAAATACACGAACTCAGTGGCAAAATAAAATATACTTGGGTACAAAATATCAGGATCACAATGGTGCATATTGATATATTCATATAGTTTATGCTTAGAAAGTGTGATATAATTAATTATAAGAGGAAATAAAGTTTATAAATGTTTCAACATTTTATTTACAAAATTGGAACAGGGTAAACACTATAACGTGGTCTCATTTTTTATAATTCAGTGAGATTTTTGATAAGTACAATGAAAATATATATTTTAATTTAATTCATACACATTAATTATATATATTTTGGTTACTTTGAATTTATGATAAAGTTAATTTTTAAAGATTGATCCTCATGTTTAGCAGACAGAATTGTTTCATTTGTATATAATTTGATAGCACTTTTAATACTAAACTGAACACTGAATGGCAAGCTGGTGTTTTACCATTTTCATATATTGGTGTATTCGTATTATTACTAAGCAATATACAAATTAGATAATAGTAGAAATTCTGTAGCTTCTTAGGATATACATAAAACGTTGGTTTAAAAACATCAA
This sequence comes from Stictocephala bisonia, assembly GCA_035578905.1. Taxonomy (NCBI): domain Eukaryota; kingdom Metazoa; phylum Arthropoda; class Insecta; order Hemiptera; family Membracidae; genus Stictocephala; species Stictocephala bisonia. The sequence goes on along the minus strand of JAQJVL010000063.1, from coordinate 333,720 downwards.
AAGTTAAAGTAACTGTTGATCTAGGGATTTACAAAATATCAGGATCTGAAAATGAATAACATACATATAATTATAAAAATTAATTGAACAAAGGGAACTTTTATCACCTGCTTGTTTAAATGTGTTGTTAAGGCAGACAGACTTATCATAAACCTCAACATAACAATACTGCCCTTATTAAAAGGACTTAAGCTCCAAAAATTCACTGAACTAAATACTCCATAGATAAAAAGTGTGTTCACCTCTAGTGCTGTCTTCACTTGTTGAATGACAGCGTCTCTCATTACAGACTTGATGTTGTTACTAATTAAAGAATCACTGACAGAAACTTGTTCCTGAAGCCATGATACCACTGCTTCATTGTTCTCCCATAAATATGCCTAAAACAATTAAAGACAAATATACCACTTTAACTATTTTCATAATAAAAATAATAGTAATCCCTATCTGTCACAAGAATTTATACGTACATAATTGGCAGTATCAGATTTTATTGCTAAAAAAAATGTTAACCATACATCTATGAAACAGAAATTCCTGATAAAACGACAATTATACAACTTCAAGTAAAATGTTCATAACAAGTCAAAGCAGGTTAGTACAGAGATTGGCAACCTCCGGGCCTCAAATTGCCTGCTAAATGATCCCATGCGACTCACTTGATGTCAATAAATGTTATCACGAATTGAAAAGGTTTTGTGTTTGTGCATGAAGTACATTTAATTCATTAACAAACTTCATACATTAAGAGTTTGTATTAATACATTGAATAGCACAGAGAAAGAAATACTGCCAAATTTTTGTAGGCTATACACAAAATAGCGTCTCCAGCAGACTCGCATACATATGCGACAATGCAGTCCAGTCTCCATGTTTGTTCATGCACTGTGCCGGCTGCCGACAAGGATTGCGTCGAGCAGGCATGCTCACAATATTTTGCAGCATGTACATATGCGAGAAAACATTTTCACACATAAAGCTTATAAAGTCAGCGGCTGGGTTCAATCTCAAAGATGAACATTTACATAAAATCCTGAGAACGTGTGTCACTAAAAGCAGCAAGTACTAGGTAGCCGAGAGGTCAAAGGCGTTCAGACTTGGAGAGCAGTCTTATGACTGGGTTAGTGATAGTGCATGTTCGAATCCAGTCTGGACTGGAGGTATTTATCAGTAATGTTAACCTTACATTGTACAGGTTTGCCGCCTGTCTCAATAAGTTCCCCACATAGATCAAAAGTCTATTGGGAAAAGGCAGAGTAAGGCTTAGGAAATCTGCCTCTCCTTTTTTTAAAGATTGATATTGAAAAGTTAGTGAATAAGAGGCAGGCCCAATCTTATCATTAACTGAATTTGATTGATGACAATGATTTTTAATTAATACTTCAATGAGATTATGTGTGCAATTTAATATTAATTAGATTTAATTGCTAAAATCGATCAGTTTTTTATTCTTTACTCTTTACAAGCAACAAAGACCAACTAATTTTAACTGGAACCCACAACTTAGCTCTAATTAAAATGAATAATAGTTGGTGTTCAACAATTACTATATATTCCAACAATAACTTAAATACTGCAAAAACTATTAATTATTATAAATATGAAAATGTTTACAGATGATTATACTTATATAAATGATGTTATTTATTAATTTACAATATGTCAGAAATAGATAATGTGCAGCCCCCGTTGCCATGCCAGGTTTAAAATATGTCGCAAAGTTATAAAAAGGTTGCTGATACCTGGTCTAGCACAAAATAAAACTTAAAATTAATATGTTTCATGCTAAAAACTTACCACTATAGTAAAAAGCTGGATTGAGATCACTGACTGACTGACTGACATAAATGTTTAACCACTTTGGAGTGTCGTAAAATTTTGAAATTTGGACTGAAGGTAGATCTAACCATCTGGACCCCAGAAAAATTAAAACATATTCCCATTTCCAATTATTTGAGGTTGTTTTTGGAGGTTGAAAATCAAAATTTTTCCATAAGAATAACATGGGCGACTCGGAGGTACAGAATATGCTTCCGGACCAATTGCCGCTTAACCCATAAAATTAATTTTAAGGTTCACAATTGACATGTTATTTTTTTATGGGAAGAAACGAGGATTATAACAATACCAAGCTATTACATTGTGGTTGCAACAAACTTATATAAGTATTAATATGTAAACCTCGTTTTAAATCATTATACAAAATACCTTGAGAAATTTTGAGCAGTGAGGATTTTTTTTAATATTGACCCACATACAAAAGTCTAACAACTATCTAAAGTAGCTAATGAATTAAACAGAAATGTTGTACGTATAATAGTTTCTTTACAATAGGGCTTTAAAGTCAAAACTTTGGATTTCAATGCTCGGAATACAAACATTTGATTCATTTTAATATATCAGGCTGAAAGAATTTGTATTCTAAAAGCATAGTTTTATAAAACTTAAAAATTCTCTATAAATTTCAAACTTAGTTGGTTTCTATCTATTAGTTTTTTTTTTTTTTTTTAAAAAGCTGTTTTAGTATATAACATTTAACAAATTTTGTGAAATAATTCCGTTATAGTAATAAATTGTTGGGTGCTCCTCCTTTTGTTCTCATGTTATTAGGTAATTAACCAATTGATTCTATACAGGTTTCAGGTTTAAGTTGGTATCAATTTTTTAGGCCTTTAGTTTTTTTATGAAAGAGCAATAAAAAAACTAATTCTCTCGTGGGTTACAAAAAAACACCTGTTTAGACAAGCAGACTAAACGCCTAAACCATGGCAGTCACAAAGTTGGGGTAAGTGGCTACAAATTTGTCGTTGAGACCGAATAATGTGCAAGACGGTAAGGCACTTATAGTACACACTTAGGATATGATCGAAATATCCATATTTAGACATGGGGAACTTTTGGCCGCGAGGCCAAAAGCTGAACTTATTGCACAAGTCTCCCCCCTCTCGTGATAAATTTAGGTAGCACCCATGATCAACTTACATGGCCACCGATTATCTACCTGGGTAGAACCAGCAAATTCTATTATTTCAGACTTTTTCAGAGTGTTTAAAATTTAATGCTCATTCTGGACTTCTATATGCCCTACGTTAGTAAAACGTTTTAAAGAAATGTGAGATTCCTTTTTGCTTAAAGGTCTGTAAGTATATCTATTTTACAATTTTATTATGGCTAGCTTTGTGCATTTTTGTAATTTTTACCATACTAATCTGAGAACGTCTCCATCCTAAATTACTTTGGATAGTCTACTGTACTTGGGTTGGATATTGTCAATTTAGAAAATATGCATACACTTGGATCTAAGGTTCATCTTACAGAGTAGAAAATTCTAAGATTCAAATAAGAAATAGCACAGCAATTATAAAATTAGCTCAAATTTTTACTTTTGTACCGATTTTTGACATAACTACGGTATACGAGATTAAATCTACTTTAATTGTGAAAGATGTAGGGAATGCTCAATACAACATTGAACAATAACAATTTGGTACATCTAAAAAATAAAAACATAGCAAACTTATTACTCCACAAGTTGAAATGCAAAGTTACAATTAATTTTAAGATGTAAGTAGACTAAACTTCATAAAATGTGTACTGTGGACTAATTAGTTTGTTTAATTACAAAACTTGTTTGAGCTAATGAAACTTAAATAAGTTAAAACAAAATATTTCTTCATTGCTTGAAAATTTCAAGTTTTGGTTTTTTTATAAGTTAAGAGTTTCACATGAACGCTCGTGTAAATTCATGATTGCAAGCTTGATGTAATAATTTGCAATCCCCCCCTTTTCTTCTTGCAGTATAAAAATATGCTATATATATAACTTAAAATTAAGTTTCTTTTGTCGAGCTCACCCTCAAACAGCTCCAAAACATTTTAAGCGAGCAAAGTTTGATTTCCTAAAATTGATATAGTTAGATACTTACAGTTCAAATTTGAAAATTTTACAAGAGCTATAAATGGGCAAACAATTATATCAGAGATAGAGTGAATCACCCGTTAATCTAGTTTAATGGTTACTGATAATGATTATATGCATCGGAAAATGAGATTTATGATATCCTGTGTTCTTTTGTTTCCAGTTTAAATATTTTCATTGGTTATTAGAGCTTTAGAATGTTTAGGCATTTTGCTGATAGTATGGCTGCAGGTACTATACATCAATGGTCGCAACTCGAGCACTAATTTTATGCTCGCAACTCGAGCAGTCTTTTGGGCACGGAGTTCACTCGAACATCCCTTTACAGACCCTAGGTCATAAAAGTCGCAACTCGAACTTGCCCACTAATCCACTCTCTATCCACATCGATGGAAACATTTGAGCGAATGCCTTATCATAAGAGGACTAAGCACAGAACCTATCGCATACAATCTCCACAACACTTTGCCTCCAAGTAGCTGAGTTGTAGCACTGTGCCACTAGTGCCGAAAGTGGCACTAACACAACAACCAACAATAATATTTCTACACCAGAAAAGTAGAAAGGTAAAGAATGCCGTTACCTTGAGAGGGGTATTCAATCATTTCCCAGGGTTGAGATCGGTGCCAATCGATTTCTCATGGTCGGAAACCCCTCAACTCAAAAAAATTTACGTGGAGCTCATTCACAAACTCACTTTTCTTAATTTGAGGTTCATAAGGGTAGCCCTTATGAAGGGCCACGTTGGTTTATAATATCTATGTACAACGTTGGGGAGCGCCCTCATTCAAATTATACACAGATCGCAAGTATCAACCAGAATCGAGTAGCGATCTGTGACATGTTGCTTCACATGTGTCTTTAGAACATGTAAAGCAAATAGGAGGAAATAGCTTACAAAAGATAACTTGACAGATAAGGATGAAAATGGAAGAAAACTCAGGGAGGGATAAAAGGAAGGATGGACGATCAGGGGTGGAGGGATATTAAAGGAAAGGACTAGGATTGCAGAAGAGATAGATGGAGGTAGGGGAAACCTGGATGGACAGAAAGTGTGGAGGAGGCTGTGCTGGACAGCCTCTGGATATGTCAATAAATGATGATGATTATATTGATAACAGTGATCAGATAACGATTGGTTGGTAAATAAATGAACTTAACAATTATAATATTTATTAACTTACATAAGTTGTTCCTTTGTCTTCAATAAACCATCTCCTTATCATTGCCTGAAGCTGGTTTTCATTCAAATTTGGCTGGATTTTAATAATTTGTATTTTAACTTGGTTTTCATAAAGTAATCGTTTTAACCTCCAGTAGAGAATACATCTGGATTTTCGCCACGGAACAATATCCTATCGACAGAGAACATTAATATTGCAATAATAAAGACCAAAGGAATAGCAGTCTGAAATTAAAATCATGATCCATCTATACTGAAAATATAACTAATGAGAAATACCGTAGGTGAATGTGTTGAATGGATACGTGGTAATTATCAATAGTTAGCTTACACATTAAATAAGGAACACAGTTGCCACCCAAACACACAATCACTATATTTTAACCTCATTTAACTGAGCCTTGCATTGTTAAACTAAATATCACACTAAATATACTTTAAATTACAAAAATTTTAAAGTTGAACTTAATAATATCATAGTGTAAACAACAAATAATTAAATCTTTTAATTTAATAATCTATGTTTGAAGTATAGCGAAGTTTCAACAGCAAATGCTGTGATACACCATTTAACAAACAAGATGCCATAAACTCATACAATAATTTGATTTTATAACTTTTGAATTTATTGTAACCGAGCCTGGTCTCACAGAAATATTATTAATCTGCTTTATCGTACAATGACTGTTGGCGCATATCATTAAAATTCTAGTTAACTGTGAAATAAGGTCTGGGTGGCAATCTGTCTTTTTTTTTTTTTTTTAGCACAAAAAACTTTAAAACTACAGACATTCATCGGGAACAGTTTGCTGTAAATGGTGAAAACATAAGTGACAGTGCAGTAAGAAAATGGTATTGTTTGTGTCAAGAAGGATGAATTAACATGGAAAACAAAGTGGCCGACCATCGGCTGGTGGCAGATGAACTTATTGTGAAGGTGAATGACTAAGTTAAACAAAAATTTCTTCATAATTTCACAATAATCTGACTTTGTTTCTCAGGTATCAAGAACAGTTCTATATGAAATTGTGATCGATAAGCCTAGTTATCACAAATTTGTACTTACATTAATGACTCCCTTCTCGTGCATCCTCTCAGGTGTGTCATGGAGATCTGCAAAGTGTACCGCAACCTGGTGGTACATTGGCATAAGGAACTTTTCTCTATCCGATATCACTGTCTCAACTTGAATTCGCTCATCTGTACTAAGCTCCCCACCCAAACGACCCTTGTTCTGTATTAGAATTGGGTCTATTCTATGCATTGTCTTGAGCAAATCCTTTTCTCTGAATTTAATTTCAACAATACCCTCTGGTTCCAGAACTCCTCCTCTGCAACATATCATTAAAGCTTTCATTTTACATATATTATAAAGTTTGATCTTCAGATCTGCAGTTAAAAAGCATGTATCATATTTAACAGTTTGAACCCTAAGTCCAAGTACAGGTCATTTACCATCGACCAAGAATAGCTCAGGCCTCGTTATTGAATTCTATTATCAACTGATTTAGCATATTTTCATATTCTGGTTGTGTTGATTGGTTGTTCATGTTCATAAGTCTTAGATTTCAGAATCTCTGGTACTTATATTTTTAATGAAATGTATATACTTATCCTCATAGTAGAATCTAATTTAAACAGCTGACCGTAGTCACCGACTCTCGGGACTTGCCACCGTTAGGCTGCTTGGCAGTTGTGTGCTGTTATATAATCTAATACTGTTTGTTTTGTCAATCTGTTGATATTTAATGTGAAAAGTACAACAGAGGTTGTTATAATATATTGTGTACAGTTTAGTGTTTATGAATAGGTAGACTTTATTTTTTGTATTGGATAATGTAAAGGCAAATGTAAATAATGTGAAGTTATCTATGTATTTTGACTTATGCTTACCTCATTCTGTTGTTTATTTTTCACCTTTATAGTAGAATAGTATATATTTGTTGTATAATATCTTTTATAAACTTTATTTATTGTTCTTGTGATAAAGAAAAACGGGTGAAATGATAACTGATGCATTTTGCAGCCTTTTGTTGATTCTGAGTCGGATATTGATGAAGATTTAGACCCACACCAAACATTGAACTAAATGAAATGTGTGTGATCCAGTTTTTGATTCCTATTAAATCAGGATGATGATGGCGAACCTGCAGATTCTGGCATAGGCCTTGGCCTAAACAATTATCCTAATAGCACTGGTAGGCCTAGTTTAGATGACCATATCAGGCAAAAAACAATACGTAGGTCACATCTACTAGACATTCAACCTCAGTAGACCGTTTTTGATGAAATAAATGGCATAAAAGCTGAAATTGATGAAATATCAAATCCATTTAAAATATTTTTTTATTTTTTTCAGAATCACTGATAAAAACGTTAAAAAGTAAAACAAACAAGTATGCTAAGACAATCACAGATAAACTTAGGAGATCTGAGAAACTATTAAAAAAATATTTTGGGGGGGACAGTAGAAAACAGGCAAACTTCATGAAATATATTTGGTCTATTTCAGAGTTTATAATAAAATAAAAGGCTGAGAAGTTTGGGATAAAAATCTACATTGTGTGTGATTCCCTGACTAGCTATGTTTTGAAAATAGCTTTATAATTGACTTTTATTAGAGAATTCTTCATGATTACTTAGGTAAAGGACAGACTATCTTCATGGATAGGTTCTCTAGTTCCCCAGCTGGATTTGATTTCTTGTGGCTCAATAACAATAAAGCAGTAGGAATATGTGTGTGGAATAGGAAAGAGCTGCCAAAAAAATGTAGTTAAAAAATACTGAAGACAATGAAACTTGTCATTTTAAAAAATTTAAGAAGAGATCTCCTGTTTCCATGTCTGAAATGGAAGGACAAAAGAGATATCTTAGCTCTTTCTTCAGCACATAAAATGACTGCTTCAGATGTGTTAGTCTGTTCTAAATGAGACTTTATTACAAAATAAAAACCTGATGTTGACAAAAATATATAATGGACATAATTGTTCATATCAAATTATTGCCTATTCCAAAGGAATGAAATTAAGTAGTGGAAAAAATTAATTTTCCACTTGTTCATGACAACAATCGCTAATGCATTTGTTCTGTATCGAGAGTCTAGACAACTCTAAAGAGGAAATGTGACCTGTATTGTTTTATGATATCTATTGGTAAAGGTGAAACACCTCTTGTTGGTGTCCATTGAGAGCTTGTTGGTGCTGGAGATTCTTCAAGTCTGCCTTCAAATTGACTAACATGTAATATGTTGTTTGTTGCTTGAATGTACAACTTTAATTAATATATATATATATATATATATATATATATATATATATATATATATATATATATATATATATACCTATATACCTATATACCTATATACCTATATATATACCTATATATATATATATATATATATATATATATATATATACCTATACAAAACATGAATTTCCAACTAATTTTGTTGCTGCTTGTTGCAATTTGACTTTGTTTTGAATTAAATAATTTCTTCTTTTCACATCCTTAATATGACTATTTTGACATCCGTATACCTGCTGTCTGGATCAGCATACATCTCCATATGCACAGGGTTGATGGTTGAGTCTACAACTGCCCATGCACCTCCTCTCAGTTCTCCATTTGGTGGAATGTATGTAATAATAGGTTGTTTGTACTCTCTCAGGCCATCAACTATGTACGCTCCAAACTTCAAAATTTGTTCATACATATCTGTAAAATAAACCTTTTCACTTGAGTAAATAAATATAGTTGATAAAAATTAAGATTATCAACTAGATTAGACAATATTTATACACTACCTGTGTGGCGGCTAAAGGCTCCAGACTATGGAGGGCAAGGTCCAATATTCAAATCCTCAACTGAGCTAACGATCAGTACTTCATCTTTGAATAAAGCTCATGCAAAGACCTGCAGGCACATATGACCTGGCAAGTGGTTTTTCAGAAAAAAAATTTGTTCAAACAACAGAACTAATAATGCTCCTTAGTATTTAACTATTCAAACTTAAGTTATAAAATTTAATGTTACCGATTTGTAGAAGATAACTAAACGTTACATTATAATTTCAATCAAATTTAGTTGGACCACATACCAACAAAAATGTCAAAGAATAACAAAAATGATTCCTAATAATATCTAACAAAATTTACTGGTAGTTAAGGAGAGGCATAGATGTCTACCTGATATTGATGTTGGAGGTGATGATATTGATTCTGTTGTCTAATTCTATTTGAATGCTTGCAATGAAATATCAAAACTTACCCATCTCTCAGCCCCTTCTTTTAACCACGTATCTATTATGCAAGATAGTTGAAAATTCCACCAATATACCATTTACAAACCATCACTATCCTGCTCAATACTTTGATCTGATAATCAAAATCCTCAATAAACTTATTCATGGCTGTACTCCAAAATCCTTTGTTTGAAAGTAAACAGGATAACTATATAAATTCTCTGTCGAGTAAGCATAACGATCTCAGTCTTAGCAATTGCCAACTCGAATCATTGCTGCTAACTAAGGTTGACTGTTCCCAGTGAATCCGAACCACATAGCATTATGTGTCTGATTGTACGCTACTGACAAGCCTGATACTCTGTTCACTTCCTCACACTACCATGCAACATGCATACCCCAGGCTTCTCTGTAAGTGTCCACGTCAATTGCAACCATTAAGTTGACACCGTTTCAGTATTTAGAGGACTGAGTATAGACTGTGATAATACTATATCTATTTGATTTTCAAATTACTGTCACTGTTTAGTGATATTTTAAGCTTATTCAACAAATTTTCAGACCAAATTGAATGAGGTTTAAAAACATTTTTGCATGCATTGACCGACTATCTACATCTGACTTGGAAGGGCCTAGTGGTATTGACCCACCCGTCTATCCATACAAGTTCAGTGCTACTGACCCACCCACACAGACATGTACAGTGGTATTGACCCACCTATCCACCCACACACGTACAGTGGTATTGACTCACTTGCCTACCCATACGCATACAGTGATATTGGCCCACCCATCCACGTACAGCGCTGTTGACCCACCCATACACGGGTAGTGGTACTGATAATGTCTAAATATAAAATTATTGTGTAAGCTTAATGCTATAATCACAATATCCATAACACTTTTTATGTTTTGTGGCAGCTGCCATAGCTGGGAGATCACAAAATCGTGACAGTCCAACTAACAGGATTGTTGCTTGTTTAGAACTAACTACCCAGGGTGTACGTACAGTAAACGGGCAAACTATACTGTACGTCCAACACAGCATTCCTTTACAACCAGAAATCTGTGTTTTACCCACACATTTCTGACATATAGATGGAATTTTTGGTAATTTTAGGGCTCACTATTAAACATAGAATACTTTGATGATATTCTTAGTTTGATATTTAGAATCTGTCCCTTCCGAGATGAAAGAACAGATAAAAAGGACGTAAACCAAAGCCCCTTTTCAGAGGTATTAACCCACCCGCCCACCCATACACGCACAGTGGTATTGACCCACCCTGCCACCCATACACGTACAGCGGTATCATTATAAAGACAGCGTTTATTCGTCATATTTAGCTCAAATCTCTTCTTCTCTGTGTTTGTTGTCATGTGATGAATTTTTAGTATAGTAGACTTATTTCGATAGTTAAGTTTACTGATTCCTTATATTTTCTATTAAATTGAATCCTGACCCTATAACTTAACCTACCAAATTGCAAATGTAGGTTGGATTTGACAAATAAATTGACTCTGCTGGTTCCTGAATAGTATCAAGTCTGCATCCTTTGAGGCGTAATGATAAACTATATTAACCAGACAATATTTAGAATAGGAAATAGTAGACTTATTTCAATAGTTAAGTTTACTGATTCCTTATATTTTCTATTAAATTGAATCCTGACCCTATAACTTAACCTACCAAATTGCAAATTTAGGTTGGATTTGACAAATAAATTGACTCTGCTGGTTCCTGAATAGTATCAAGTCTGCATCCTTTGAGGCGTAATGATAAACTATATTAACCAGACAATATTTAGAATAGGGAATGAAGATTTACAAAAACTATTTTGTTCAATGCCTACAATTTAATTTTAACTTCAATGAGTTACAATAATATTATGATAGAAATGATAATCTATCAATTTTGGCTTTGAGTTGCGGTTGAATCTCTAAACCAGAAGTATATATATATATATATATACAAAATCATGGCCCTCTTTACATACACAAATTAAGGATTATTTTCAACTATTGCTGTGCTTGAGGCAAACCTTTTCTAGGGGTTTTATTTTATTTTCATACATCTTAGGGCTAGTATGAATAAAATTTATTTTATATGAAATGTGGTAAAATGTAACAAATACTGGAATAAAATATATTACCCAACAATGAATTAAAATTCAGAACTAATATGAATAAATAATAGAAATAGCAATTGATTCTAATGTCTGGTTTAAACAAGTTAAGAGCATTACAAAAACATTGGAAAAATCAAAATAACATTACAATCTGGCAATGAATCAGGTTGAGTGATTGCCTTTTAAACTGTATTCTGTTTTTAAAGATCATTTACCTTTCATTCCTCCACTAAACCCTCTCCAGTTGGGGAAAATAATCAATGGCAGGCCTTCATTTTCAAAGTCCTTGATGGCTTGTGAAGTTTTGTATGCAGAATCTGGGAACCACACTTGGCCAGCTTGTGATACAGTCTACAAAATATATAATTTTACTTCTGAAGTACAGCATTAACCTCCTCCAGGACAGTGTCACACTTGCGGGCAATAAGTTATATTATAATTAAACGATTTCAAGGGTCTTATATGTGCTCTAAGGCACATTTTATGTCATTAATATTTGTTGAGATAGTTAACCTTCTTCTAGCTTGTATTTTATTTGCTAAAACATTTTTTAATCGACTTTTATCGAGAGCTATCTGCCTCAATTCCCAGCCTACATCGAGGAAATTTGTCCTGGAAGAGGTTAAAAGAAATTTGTCCTGGAAGAGGTTAACTTGTTGATAACCTTAAAGCTAAAACAGATAGTTTATTTAAAGCGAGAATAGAGCTAGTCTTTCAGAATGTAGGCAAAAGTTTTAATAGATCAAATTTAATAAAAACATATTAGAATATTAATCGACTAATATCTGAGTTTGTTTTTTCACCATATACTAAAATAATATCAACATTTTGAAAACAATTGTTAACACATAGATTATCTGGTAATCATATGAATTATAACTATATGAAAATGTGTAAGCTAAGACTGGGCACCATTGACAAAGAATTTTGTATTACATTTATATTTATGATAAATATATCAGAGTTATTTTGCATGTTTCAGGGAGGCATTATGCTTTCAACTATTAACTTTGAAATATACTATAATTATTAGATACATTTAAATTCAATTGACAAAGCATGACATTTCAAAAACTTATGACAGTATCAATAACTAAGTAATTTTTGCTTTGAGTTTTATTCCTAAAAGTGAAAGATTTACTCATGTCAAAAACAGGTGTTACTTTGAGTCAATATGTATTTATCAGTCACTATGGAAAAAATCAAATATCAAAACATAATACCTTTGCCTCAGAATCAGGATTAGCTGGGTCAGCAGGTAACTTGAGTTCCACAGTTCTTGTTTCAACAGCAATAACACCGACAGGGATACCACCTAGCCTGGCCCGACCACAGACGACTGTTTGAGCCCATGGCTGCATAATCTCTTGCCAGGTTCCATGGTCAAAGAATCCACTATCCCACTGTGAGCTATTACCTGCCACAAATCAGGTGGCTATAATGCTATTCTTTATGTAAATGCTGATGCTGAAATATTGATTTTGTTAAACATTGAACACATTCTCCAATGGATAAGATCTTTTTCTGCTCCAAGTAGCTATAGTTCAAATAATCGTATTCCATATAAACCCCCACATATTAATATCAGGTACATAAATAAATGTATGAAAAATGCTCTATTATCCAACATAAGTAGCAACAACACAGACAAAAGAATTGTATCATTAGACTACCATTGTGCTAAAACTAAATTCAAACTTTTATTTCATAAAAAATTCTTTCAAGAAATCAGAAAACATGTTTTTAATTGAACATAACTTAAAGAATCTAGGTTTTAAAGCCTATTCAACCAAAATGTATATGCACATTTTTATGTAAACATTTATTTAAAAAAATAAAAGCTACTTACTAGGATTTTGCCTGCCTGCCAACATCCATCTCGGGTCGTAGGGAGTTTTTGTAGGCATGAACCCTACCTCTCTATCAACAGGGTCCACAGGCTTGATAACAGGTACTGGTGACATTTTGTCCTAAAACAAACCACAGATAAGTCTGGAATTTCCTACCACAGTAGTGCCATACAGTTCTATTTAGAAAAGCCATTATATATCTTATTACTCTTAAACAATTTTACAGTTTGAGTGTGGATCACATAACTTTCCCAAACATCACAATTCCTGTGAGTGTCTAACATATCATCTTAGTATCCTCTGTTTAGTATCTAACATATCTTCTGTTAAATCATTTGCTCAGTTATTTTTAGTGGTTTTGATGATTTTTGATGGAATATAACTTTGGCTGCATGTTCTTGAACCTTTTTGACTTGATACACCATCTTCAGCCGTTCAACCTTTATTAATAACAGTTGAATGAAGCAATAGGAAATATGTATACATATATAAATTTATATTGCTTTATTCTGCTATTTATATTGAACATATATTATCAATAGATGTTATATAAATATATAAAATGGTTGCATTCTTTTATTTTTAAAAAATTTTTAAGGCACTGACTGTTAACTTACAACTAACAATACAATAAAAAAAAGGGAACCTTTGACAAAACAATCCAAATTAATAAATAAGAATGGAAAACGAAAAAAAATAAAGTATGATAAAAACAGAAACAGATTCTATCTAAAGTAGTGTCATAAATATAGATTATGAAGGGGGAAAGCATGCGGCCTTCCAAATAGTTGTTGGCACAACTTGTTGTTAACATTATGGAGCAATAATTTTTAATAATCAATAATTTTTCAATTGAAGTCTTGTTATTATAGAATTATCACACTTTTTGCACATATGCTGAGACAAACTATCAGCTAATGGATCGACGCCCTCTCTGTCAAACCAGTCTGAATGCAGCTCACATTCCTCCTTCCATTGCCTCCAGCTGGCTTCATTTGGCTTTGGAGTCGTCCCAATTCTCTGCTCTAGCGGGACATCCGTAATTCCTCTGTTGTGAGGTTATCTGCCTGAGCATTGAGTGTCAATGTCTAATCTTAGCTACACTTCTGAGGCTATTACACGTTATCAAACAGCGGGTGATAACGTAAAATACTAGAAATAATAGCATCTTGACATTCAATGGTGGAAACTCTAGATTCAAATCATGACACAAGTTGGTTAAAACAGTATTCTAATATGTTTTAATATATGTGGAAAAGTACCTTTGGCATGTAAGAGAGCCACTTCATGGCAGTGTAAATACCATCTAGGTCCCGTGGATCTGTTTTATGGGTGACTCCATTGTTGTACATAATCTGGATGCCTCCCAGCTGGTTATTAGAGGCATACACTGCTCGGCCTAGCACCTGTGACAAAATATTATTTATACTTTGTAGAAATATTTACAGTTTATTCACATTTAACCTGATTTCACAGGGTTGAAGAACAACTGAACACAACTTATGGCATAATTAACATTCAATGAAAAATAGAATACAAATTATATTTATAAAAAAAGTGCAGATTAAAGAAACTGTTAAAAGAATGATATAATAAAAAAGAAATTATCCATCCACACAATCACGAAGCAGAGTTATTTTACAGAGATTGATGTGCAGCTTGAGTTCAGAACCAGATCAACAGTGAGAGGCTTGGAGTGAGGAGAGTCTCTATCATTCCAACATATTATATGTCATAGACATATATCATTTGTCTTATAGGATAAGTATTGAGCCACTAGATAATAAATAATGAGCATGGACTGTTGATCATGGCATAACATAATTTTGACTTACATCAGAATGCAAACAAAATTAATTTCCTTTTAACCAAAACACATATGAAATGAATTATATACTAAACAACATTGCTTTGGTTAGAAATTATTAGATTTATATTAAATTATGATAAAATCCAAAATAATTGTCTATCCTCTAAACCTATGGTATAAAATAATTTGTAACAAAATTTAACTATTTGAAATTTTTTTATCTTAATTCATACTTGAGGGTCTTTGAGACTGAATAGAAGAGAAGGCAAGACAAAGCCATAATTTCGCCTTATTAAATAAATGTTATAATGCAAAAGATCCCCGCTAATTCAACCTCGGCTGGTCCAAATCTCCGCCTGGTCTTACCACACTTTCATCATGGTGTGATTACATATGCACAGGGCCTGGCAGTGAAACAGAAAGACTTAAAAAAATATCACAAACTAAGGTATCAAATTGTATTAATTAGCCCTTTCGCTTCCGACGTCCGTTATATCGGACGTCATGGTTTTTTCGAAAACTTCCAACGTCCGATATATCGGACGTCCGCGGAAAATTTTTTTTCAGTTACTTAAATTCGTCCGATTATTATGAAACTATAGCAACGTATGCATAAACATACAGGTTACACTAGAAATTAGGTTTTATCGTCTTTGGAATAATAACTTTAATTTTACGCATCTTTGAATTTGAAAGTCTGTGACTTACAACTTGAGTTGTTGTTCTGAATCAGTAGTTTACTGCTAACCTTTAGCATATGTGTCCGTTTGATGTTAGCTGTGTTGCGTATTACTTTTAGTTGTTTTTAGAGTGTTTTATTTATTTCATAATTAGTATTTGCTTCTTTATAGTTTGTTTAGTGTTTATATCGAAGTGTAAATATGAGTAACGGTAGACGAAAACGAGAACGATCGTCCATTAGCGTTGAAATTGGGCGAAAATTCCAAACAACATGTTCAAAAAAAATTCTACAACTCAGACATTTTTAAAGGTAAGACCATACAAATTTGTAAGCATGTTAGCAACAAGATTATCTTTAAAATGTATATCTTGAAAATGTTCTAAGATTTTTTTTGTGCACTGTAGGTTAGTTCAAACTACAAAAATAAAAAAAATTAAAAACTATTTATACATGTATATACATATAAATAAACATTTTTTAACTAATTAATATTACTTTATCAATTATATTTATAGAGAATTAATGACAAAAAAACAAAACAAAAATCATTCAATTCCATTCATAAATAAAAAATATATAGCATATTTCTTAAAACAATGCATTTTCACCAAAAAGGACCTTGGAAGTCTTCGCAAATACCACATAACGGAAGTCGGAAGCGAAAGGGTTAAATTACCAAAAATGCAATGTAGTGTTGTAATGTTAATTTTTTCTTGAAAAATATAACAGTTAAATGTCGCCCTTGGTTTCTAACCCATTTTCAGAGTCTGTTGCAGAATAAACGCATAACTCTACATAGCATGCACCCAGTTAACATTCTCAGGGGTTTGAGCTGTTTTAACACTGTCATCTTGTTTCTTAGTAGTGCTAGCAGTAGCTTCAAAATTTCTTACTTAAAGGTTGATAGCATTTGCAGAGGGTACAGGAATACATGAAGATAAATTCAAATCTCGCCGGAAAGCACATTGAGCACCAACAGCACTATCTGTGTTTTTATAATAGGCTTTTATGGCAAAAGCATGCTTCTCACTCTTCCAACGCAACATGGCTACTAAAAATACTGGCTGTCTAAGACGCCCAAGGTCACACGCCCCACTTTCACGACCCCCCTCTACATCTGTCACCTCTATTCAAACCTTACTGTTTCACTGCCGAACCCAGTAGTTGCTGATTTACTCAAGTCAATGCCTGTAATCTTCGGTAATAGAAATAGTAAGCTATTTGCCAGCGATACAGGTTCATTAAGAAACACAGCATGTATAAAATGGCTTGTTGGATTGGAGTTAGCTTTGTGACAGGAGATCACTTTGTTATTTCTATCAACAAATAACACGGAAGATTTTTGGATCTTGTTCCAAATATATATATTATTGCCTTCTTAAAATTAATTAATGGTAGCTGACAGAAATCATTTGCTATGCATACCTATATGATATAATTATATATTTCAAAACTAGATTAATTAATAATGTTCATTCTTATAATTCTTCAAATAAAAACAGTGCAACAATAAACTTTCTTAGGCAAAGTGATACTTAATACAAAATTACAGTGCAGGATTTTTAGTAAAATACTTCTTGACTGATGCATTATTAGAAAATATTTTGTAAAACTATTTTAAGCTGGTTGATAGGGAATCCTTTGAAATCATTGTTGACTTTCTTAAAATTCAGTAAAGTTTTAGTTTTATTAGTAGTTTGATTATTTTTGTATTGTGATGACTGGCTATGTAATTATGTATTTATTAACATCCTATTTGTAGATCATACATTACAGTTACTATAACATCTACTTATTGAGATGAAACAGAATAGTACAAGGAAATATATTTTTAATGTAACATGTTTGATTGTTTTGTTATAAATATAATATGTTCTGATGTGGCTTAATAAGCTACAAGGGCCGTTCGGAAAGTATCCTCCGGTTGCTCATAGAATAGGAAGTGGAGGGGATAGTGCCGTCATAGTAGCTTTGACGTGCAGGTCTCGTCAGTCGGCATCCAGCCGTGGTACTGTGAAGGTTGTTCGAGCACTAATTCGTTTTCTGTAGCTTGTGAAAATGGCGTCTGTCATAGAAAGTCCTGCCAAATGTGAGGTGCGATCTGTCATTCGATTTTTACAGCCAAGCAGTATTCAGCGGCAGCCATTCATAGAGAATTGTGCACTGTATATGGACCGGCAGTAATGA
Organism: Stictocephala bisonia; assembly: GCA_035578905.1. Taxonomy (NCBI): domain Eukaryota; kingdom Metazoa; phylum Arthropoda; class Insecta; order Hemiptera; family Membracidae; genus Stictocephala; species Stictocephala bisonia. The sequence goes on along the minus strand of JAQJVL010000063.1, from coordinate 315,718 downwards.
GTGACGGAGTTGTTCAGGAATGGGTCAGACATTACAAAAACGGCCGAACTAACGTCCATGATGAAGATAGGAGTGGCAGACCATCTGTGGTTAGCGATGGACTTGTCGAGAAAATCAACAAGAGGATTCATGACAATCGACGGTTCACTATCTCAGAGCTTTGGGATGAATTTCAACACATTTCTAGGACTATTTTGTACGAGATAGTGACAGAAAGGTTAGGCTACAAGAAATTCTGTGTTCGATGGGTCCCAAAAATTCTTTCAGAAAACCACAAAAACCAGCGAATTGACTCTGCTATTGACTTTCTTATGTGCTATGATCAAGATGGTCATTCTTTTCTGAACCGAATTGTAACAGACGATGAAACATGGGTTAAATACATGAATCCAGAGACCAAAGAACAATCAAAGGTGTGGGGTCATACACACTCGCCACACAAACCAATGAAAGCCCAGCAGGATTTTTCCTGCAGGAAGTTAATGGCAACTGTATTTTGGGATGCAAAAAGAATTCTTCTTGTGGAGTTTATGGAACGTGGGGCAACAATCAACGCAGATTCGTACGTTGAAACTTTAAAAAACCTGTGAAGGGCAATTCAGAAGAAAAGTTGCGGTTTATTATCGTCTGGCGTCATTTTCCTTCATGACAACGGCTGATACCACAGTGCTCGAAAAACCAAAGACCTTCTTGAACAATTTTAATGGGATGTTTTTATCCATTTACCATACAGCCCAGATTTAGCTGCTAGTGACTTTCATCTGTTCATGCACTTGAAGAAATGGCTGGGCTCACAGAGATTTGAGGACAATGAGGAACTAAAGAATGCAGTATCTGGCTGGCTCAAGGCACAGGCGGCCGATTTTTATTCTGATGGGATTTGTAAGTTAGTGCAAAGATATGATAAGTGTTTGAATGTTTTTGGAAATTATGTTGAAAAAATAGCTGAAAGATTTAGTTTTAGGATGTATATAATAAAATATTTTAAATTATGTCTGAGTTTTTAACACCGGAGGTTAATTTCCGAACGGCCCTCGTACATAAATGGCTTTGTCAGTACTTTCAGAGTTTATATTATAATTCATTATTATTATTTAGTTTGTTTCTTGTATCCTTGAATACAAACTGTTGTCCTTATAGTCATTTAGATTTAAATATTTAAAATCATATATATTTAAGTTTTTAAAATGAGGCTTAACAAGTTTAGAACACTTTATAGTTTATGTAACCTGACTTATAAAAGAAGTAATGCTGATTTTAATGTGACTTGACATAGGATTAATTTTGGCAGTAATAGCTCACCTTATTGAGAGCGCTGAAACCCGTAAGAATAATGTGAGAATTTTCTATCTGGATGACCCTCTGACCCAACCGAACTAGGTATGAACCAATACCAATGGCTCGACAAGACACAATGGAGATGGTCACTATCTCTTTGTAGGCTTGAGATGTCTCTCCCGCAATCATACCAGCATAACGCAGATTCTCAACACCCAAACCTTCGTCTTTGCCTGTAATGCAGATCATTTGGTTAGGTTAATGCAGATTCAATAACCTTAATTGAAAAGCTGATTAAAAATTCTTATACAAGCTATTTCATTACATGTCTAAATTTACTGTCAAGTTGTCCTTATTAGGGAAAACAAGTAAATACTTTGATTATTTCAGAAAAATTAACATTTCTGTGCTTGAATGAAAAATTGTCAAACGGATTATGAAAAAAAAATTGCCAATTTAATGAAGTTTACTGGCAATATTTTACATATTGATATGTTTAGTTTTACATTTTATAAAACAATAGAATCATTACAATGTAACCATTATGTTGGATTCATTACGTTGGATTTTACTGTTTTTAACCCCATTCATAAATGTACCTGTTAATACTAGAAAATATTGTATCTTATCCATTAGTAATAGCAAATATTATATATCTTTAAAAAATCAAAATTCTTACCAATTATATCTGTGATCTTATATCTTGCCTCCCCCTCATCTTCAATGAGTATTGCTTTAACAGCATTAAGGGAGGAGATTTTGGTGTAGTCTTCTGTTGTTAAATATAGATACTTGAAACCCTGCAAATAAGAGAACAACATTGTCATTATGTAATAAAACTAAACATTGAACTGTAAGAGCACCATTTTTTAAATAATATTATTTTATGTCTATATTCCATTACAGACCTATTTCAACTCACCAATGACTATCACTTAAATTCAGCACTATTTACAAATATGTGATTGCAATATATAATTAATTATGAACATATTAAAGTATTTTAAAACATTAAATTATTGCTAGAATGAATTTGTGTACAGTATGTTCCATGAAACAATTCATGGATACATTTTTTAATAGTTTTTTTAATGGCTTAGCAAGGTTGACCTTGCTATACAGTGACCCTTGGCTATACATACCATTAAGACACTGCAAATTTGTAAACCAAAATGAGGAGAAAATTGATTTTCCACTTTTAATCTAACTTAAACAAATTCCAAATATATCAAACACATTTTTAGCAACCATCATAAAATACAATTATTTTAAAGTATACTAAACAAAATTATGGATTGAAGAAGACTCTGAATCAGGTAGCACAGCTAAGGTTTTAATGGTTGGCAATGCACAAGTTTTACAATTTCTGTAGTAAATGCATAGTGTCATCTTTGTTTATTTTTTTTAAAGTCAAAAGTTGTAATTAATTATTGAAATAAACAAGACTCTTAGTCAATACATTCAGTCTGTTCCTGAACCCACAGTAACAACATAAATATCTGAACATTATTGATCACATGTTTTTATAATAAATACATGTTATTGAGTAACTCTGTTTTTTAAAAACTATCTTATTAAATGAATTACTATCTTTGATCTTAAAATATTCTCTTTTATTGGATTTATTTATGCATCTACTAACTATATGCATTCCAGAAATTATATAACGAACTATCGTATAAATATAGTAAAAAATTACATGCCTAAAGCTAACATGTATTTCGGTTCATCGAGGAACTTTGGAATGAAATAAAACACCCACATAGCATTCTGTCAAATTGTACAGAATAATATACAGAAAAAATTGCACATTATATCCATAACTCATTGTATTTTTAATTTCAACACCAGTACCAAGTTTCAACTATATAATTAAATACAACATACATATTCATAAAAAAGAAAAGTAAACAAACACATCCGCGTAACCGTACCACACATCGCCTAACTGCAGAAAGCAAACTGTCAGTGAGACAAATTGAATGGATGTCGGCTGTGCGTGTAGCACCAGATAGCAGACCGCCTGTCATTTTGTCCACTATTCACGGAGAAAATTAAATACACCACTAATTCACGTATTGATATGCATTCATGTACAGAACAATATTCCAAATAAGCCTATTGATCATTTAAAAAATCTATCATTACGATGAAAATAAAAATTAATTATTGCATCTACTCGTGTCAATAATTTGCTCGGCAACGGTTCAGAACATTTCAGTATATCTGATTGCCACTTGTCAGTAATATAATAAACTATTAAAATATAACAAAAACAAATATTATAATTATCATTACCTTATCAGGTTCTTCTGAGTCTTCCCAGGCAATTTTGAAGAGAGCTTTGATTTCCTCTGCCAATCCTGTAAAAAACTGTTTAATTAACTTGGGTGAAATCATATAAATTAATACAGATTAATTTATAGAGCCATAGGCCTTGGATTATAGTGCAAGTATAAAGAATGCAGTATAGTGGTGTTTAAATGGAAGACAAAAGATACACTCACACAGATGAAATTTATGATACACATGGGTTTTTCTTCAGTTTATAACTAGTATGCTCCTTTCCTTAAATATAATTTCAGTTAAGTTCAAATCTGTTGAAAATCACAGGCCTAAATAACAGATATAAAATTCACTAAGAAAATTAATTTTATTGAAGCAAACGATTGCTAAAATTATTAATGTTTTAAATAAATAAAATTTTATTGTCATTGAGCAACAAACATGAGCAATTGACAACGTCAAATTACAACTAATTATTGGCTAAGCTATATATATAATGATACATTTGTGCATATCACAAATCAATCATATCATGCAGATAAAAACATTTCAATATTTAAATAACAAGCAATTTTAAACACTAACAAATACGCCAGTTTAAAAGTATAAAATTACATTAACACCCATGTTAACAAAAATTTTTATAAAAAAGCCATTTTTACATAAATAATTACAATATATTTCTATAAAAAAAAACAAATAAAAAACAATAAAAAAGCAAAAATCTAGTTATAAAGGAGAAACTATAGTGTACATTATTGAAAGAAGTATAATAATCAAGGAACTTAAAACACATATTCAAGGAACTTAAAACTATATATATCCACAATTATACTATGATAAAAAAAATCAATAAGAGAATACATTGGAGTTGCCACTAACCAGCTGAACAATTTAATTTTGAATCTGTCTAAAGGCTCCTTTATTAAATTTTGTGGTAATTTATTATACATTTTAAGTCTAATAATATCATAGCTATTATGGGACTTTGATAAGGTATATTTAAATTATTTTTATTTCTTGTTGCATGGGAATGTATATCATTCCTAAGTATTTTGTGCACATTGGTTTTTAAATGAATTAAAACTGTGTCTACATACAAATTTATGACTGTCAAAATTCTTAATTTAATAAATAAAGGCCTGCAATGGTCTAATGTACCTGATCCAGATATTGTCCTTATAGCCTTTTCTGTAATAATAATATACTATTTACATAACAACAATTACCTCAAAACAACACTTTGAAAAAGCAAAGTATAGTTTTTTCAAAGTGTAAAACCTTACATAGCTTTTAGGGACATGATTTTTAATATTTTTTAATAAATAAATTACTCTTGATAGTTTACTGGTAAAATAATCAATGTTACTTCCATGACAGCTTATTATCTATATATTCACCTAAAAACTTATCACTACTTAACATATTTTCTGCTGGAATATCTCTTAAGCTAAAAACTATTTGTTGGGTTTTACTATCATTTAATAGGAAACCATTTGTCCTAAAACAAGTTGCAGCTTCAGTTAAAACCTCAAGTGTAGAGGTTGAGTGTTTGGAAATCTATGTTTGTATCAAGGAAGGTAGTGTCATCTGCGTACAATATTGACTGATATCTATTATAGATGGAAGATCATTAATCATTAAAATAAATAGGACTGGTCCAAGGACCGAACCCTGTGGACACCAAATTTAACTAATTCTACTTGACTTATTTTTACCTATACAAACTATTTGTTTGTGATTGGATAAATATGACTTTACTAACTTAATGCTCACAAAACTTATACCATAATGCCTAAGTTTATTCAACAGCTTTACTCAGGTCACAAAATGTGACTTGAGCAAATTGACCTTTTTCAAAAGCATCAAACACTTTTTTAATCAATAATTCAATCGCAGTCACAGTTTATGTACCTTTAGTAAAGCCAAACTGTGAATCATTTATAATGTGATGCTCACTTATATAATTACAAATTTGCAATTTTATTACAGACTCAAAGATCTTTGAAAATACAGGAACCAATGATAAAGGTCGGAAGGTTGATGCACAACTTTTTAGTCCCTTTTTATAAATAGGAATTACTTTACAAAATTTAAGTTTATTTGGAAATATTCTTTCAGTTATACATCTATTGATACAATATGTGAGAGGAACCACTATACAATCCATTACTCTTTTAATAAAATTACTGGACAAATAATAAATATCTACACTATTTGATGACTTAAGGTGTTACTTCATTGAAGTAAAAAGGTCTTGTGTTTATAACAGGCCCAATACTCTCCATGAATTGTACTGCTATAAAGATATATAAAAAATATTTTGAAAATGTACATTACCTAATTATAAAACATTAATGTCAGTTTTTCTTAGTTGAAATGTTTATTGAATACATTCAATGTGCATATCTCAGATCCAAGATGGGGAGGCAGGGCACCAGGTGCTCGTGTCTCGGATCTGAGACCGCTTGCAATGCCACACAATGCTTCAGTGAGAGCTTAGCATTTTAGAAGATAGTACCAATTATTTTTAAACAGGGAACATGTAAAACTGGAGAATTGCTGGGTTTCCAACATGATGAACCCTGTTGCTTACATCACACTAAGGGAATGCTGTCATGGATACAACACAGTCTATTCATACCACCAATACATTCATTAAATGTCAACATTCAAATTAAAAACTGTATTTTTGCCACTACATAACTCTTAGGTTCTTAATTTTTAACCCAGGTCTGGGTCCCCTGGGACAATTATTTCAGGATTTCCCCCTCTACAAGATTTTACTGACGTCTATTATTACTTATTACTAAACAAATTGTATGTTTAAAAGAATATACATAACTCTCTAATTTAGGCTTTGTCATTTCTTCAATTAAAATGGTAGTTATTATTTCAAATGCTAACATTTCAGTCTGTAATTAAATAGATTTCATGTTTAAATTTTAGCTGCTTTGTCTGGTTAAAAAAAAAAATGTAGACAAGTTAACCATATATAAAGTAACCTTACTTTTCCTATAAAATAAAAAAAATCTGATATTTACTCTTCTTATTTGCTTAAAAATAAAATAGATACATACCTATCCTAGCTCCACTGTTGGCAGCAAAATATATCCTGGGAATTTTCAATTTCCTGGCATACTCAGAGGCGAGGTTGAACACAATATCTTCTTTGGGTCCAAAAGAACCAATAAGGAATGTAATATCATTGGCAATAAGAATTAGATCTCTTCCTTCTGGGTACTCAGGTGTAAACAGAGTGAGCCGCCAAGCCACCATTCCCACCTTAAAATACAACCATTCAAACACTTTAATAAAAAAAATAATACAGATAAAATAAACAGCAATCTGAGTACTTTATATATTGGTTAGATAAAGGTATTGGACCCTTTTAATTCTTTTAGGATCAGCAATGCAAGTTGTGAACTCCAGTTATTTGTTAATAAGGCCAGCAGGCGGTATTGAGTAGTTGTATGAGACACAAATAGGATCAGTTATCCAAATATTTCATGTCATTAATATAGATATTTCGATAGTTCATACTGTTGATGTAACATTTTAAAAGTAGTTGTACTATGTTTGGTTCATTAATGCAGTTTAAAACAATTTTCGTTAGTAATTAAAAACATATTGAAACATTTTCAAAATAAATCAACAACACAATTGAGAAGGCAGTTATCTATTGTCCCAGTCAGATGTCATCTGTTAGTATTGCTTAGAAGCACAGATTGATGTGGTGTTTATTCGTGTTATGTTGTTGTGTTTGTGATTTACGTTATGGGTTATCTTAGTTTCTTCTATAGTTGAGTATATTATTGTCTTATTATTTAAAAATTAATGTATTTTATTGTACCATTTAATATGAAAATTAGAAAAAGCAAAGTTAACAACAGTAGATGTTTAAGAGTAGTATAACTGTAAAAACTTCTCATGATTTTTAAAACTAGGAAGCATCTAAAACAGGTCAACAGTGTACAACTACTTAATTTTAAAACAATTTAAGTATTTCAGATCAATTTCAGCATATTTTAGAATACAAGCTGCATATACATTAGACATTTTTTGTATTTTTCAAAGTGTGGCTGATCTCTTTCTCCCATTCCTAATTGACTATTGATCTGAGCGAGAGATTGTTCTGACAGTGTGATAGGGTTAACCAGTAAAGTACAAGGTGAATATTCCTGTTGAGTACTGCTAGTTCTGGCCGGATACAAACTTGCGCTATATCTAACACAGACTCAAAGTCTTGATGCCTTAGGCTTCTTGGACTATAGCTTGACCTTAATTTTAGTCACTTGAGATTAAATGAGGATAATTTTCATATTATCTAAAAACTATTCATAAAAATTATAGTGTTTATATTTTTGTGTCAATGTTTTATCATAATTGAGGATAAAATAATTTTTCAAAATAAAATATTTTATTTTTTAAAATGTAAATGCGGTATATTTGTTGTATTTATATTCCTAACGCAGAATAACTGTACTACAAACATTTTAGAACAAAATGTATTAGAAACATCATATACATGACTTTCCCTACAAATTCATGTAAAAACACACTATTCAGCAGTGTGCAGTTTTGTAACATAATGCAAAGAAACCATTAGGCAGTTCTTATAAAAAAATGTAGACCCCGATTCCTTTAAGAGTTAACTGAAATGAAAACAGTCTTTATTATAATGGCTTACTTAGCAAAAGCTCTCATTTCTTAGCAGTAAATAAAATATTCGTATAGCAAGATTTAATATAGTTGGTATTTAGACTTACATTGTTTTCTCCTGGTAGTCTTTTTTGTTCGATGAGACTCATCTGGCCATCCTCACTAAGCTCCAACACCAGCTCGACACAATCCATCAGAGAAATGGGCTTCACTATTGCCTCTGTACAGGAAACATAACCACACATGAAATCAATAAATATATTAACTATAACCTAGTTATTAAATAGGTTCCCAGGTAAATACAAATGATTTTCACAACTATGTTTATTTGGCCGAGCTGATGTCTAAATCATCAGGACTTTGAGCTTGGTTCTAACTAGCTTGGGTTCTCTAGATAGTGCTGGTTCGAATCCGACCTAGACTGGAAGATTTATCAGTAATATTCACATTCTACTGTATTGGTTCGCACCCTTATTCTGTCTGATTAAGTTCCTCGCAAAGAACAATAGTCTATGAGGAATTGGCAGAGTAAGGTTGAGAAAGAGATCGGACTCTCCTTAAAAAAAGTTCTCTAAAAGTTTCGTAGCCCTAGATCTATGGTCAAGGCATGTTTATGGCTTTCACTTTTTCTACAAAAAATAGATATTTTTATGCTTCATATCGTGATTAATCTTACACCAATTGATTAAGAAGCTTCTAAATTATCGCTGTCAAAAGGTTTTCAATCATCACATTTGATATTGTGAAGGCAGAAAATGAAATAAAAACATCCAACCACTTAATTAAAAAAAGGCTGCTCTGTGACAAATACCCTATATTTGTATATTTGACTAATCATAGAAACCAGGATAAATTATGGAAAAATAGTTCTGTCACGTCATCATCCAACAATATATTCTTACTATTTTTAGTGATATCAAGTTTTAAGTTTTATTTATTAGTAGAAATACACAGTAAGTATTATTGCAAAACATCGTTTGTTTCACCTTTTTGTACTGTGCTCAGGTCATGCTTATGTCTTGAAGGATAATGTAACCTACACAATTCTAGACATGAGGAAGAAAAATTCCGACTGTAAAGGAAGAAACAACTTATTTGGAATTAGAGCCACCAAATGTCATGCTGTGAATTAGAGCCACCAAATGTCATGCTGTGAATTAGAGCCACCAAATGTCATGCTGTGAATTAGAGCCACCAAATGTCATGCTGTGAATTGGAGCCACCAAATGTCATGCTGTGAATTAGAGCCACCAAATGTCATGCTGTGAATTAGAGCCACCAAATGTCATGCTGTGAATTAGAGCCACCAAATGTCATGCTGTGAATTAGAGCCACCAAATGTCATGCTGTGAATTAGAGCCACCAAATGTCATGCTGTGAATTGGAGCCACCAAATGTCATGCTGTGAATTGGAGCCACCACATGTCATGCTGTGAATTAGAGCCACCAAATATCATGCTGTGAATTGGAGCCACCAAATGTCATGCTGTGAATTGGAGCCACCAAATGTCATGCTGTGAATTAGAGCCACCAAATGTCATGCTGTGAATTAGAGCCACCAAATTTCATGCTGTGAATTGGAGCCACCAAATGTCATGCTGTGAATTGGAGCCACCAAATGTCATGCTGTGAATTGGAGCCACCAAATGTCATGCTGTGAATTGGAGCCACCAAATGTCATGCTGTGAATTGGAGCCACCAAATGTCATGCTGTGAATTGGAGCCACCAAATGTCATGCTGTGAATTAGAGCCACCAAATGTCATGCTGTGAATTGGAAGTATATTCCCCTTCAAAAGAATAACAAAAACAAGGAGTAATCATGAGCAACTAGTTTCTTCTAAATCCTGAATTCACTGCTTTTGCTGGGTGTGATTTTTCTTTACTCTAATTTTATGAGTTTCTACTTAAACTTAATTAAACATACTTCTTTGCATATTCCCTTGTTCCATACAAGCACTAGAACCCTTAGTAAAAAATGTTACTGTCCTTGAAATAATATAAAAATTAAATAATTAAAAATACATGAATTTGAACATATAGTTATTGGAAGATTTTATGTTTTGTTCATTTTGATTAACAGGTTATTAGCACACATCCAAATATGTAGCACAAGGTGAAAACACATTACTAATATAGTAGAATTTAATTTCAATCCAATCAAAAGTTCAAAAATACACGTTCTATCCTTAGTTGTATAACCCTAGTGAACTATGGAAAGTTCCTACAACTTGTTGGAAAGAAACCAATACACAAACGCATGTATTCAGTTTTTTTTCCTATTCACATGGTTTTTACAGTTGTAAATTGTGTTGATGTTAAAGATATTTTTTTACCCTCAGTACTGTAATGAATCTTGTGCACTTGTTTTCTGTGTCAGAGAAAATTAAAAATAATCTATTATTTAAGGGAGTATAAAGCAGAGAAAAATATATCTATGAAGGGAATGATATGATGCTTTTATCGATGGTAATACGGGTAAATTTCGTCTTATACGTTGGCTGCAATATAAATATTAAACTAGGTAAAACACCCAAAAACAAAGAAAACTGTTTAGTTTTTCTTATTAGCCATCAGTACCATACTTATCTATAAAAATTTAAGCCTTTATTTACATTATTTAGTAAATATCTGTGCAATAATATATTTGTGAGCTGTATGGTGACAAATAATATTGTTTTGTACTGCTATAAGAGTATTTAGTGATTATAAAATTGATATTTATCCTGCATTAGGCCAAAATCAACCTTCATATGAACTTCACTAAACACAATTTTTGGGTTTTCACTAAATCATAAATAATAAAAAAAAATCATAACTATGATATCAATTTAAATCAGTTGTATCTTTATAATAAAAAATCAAATTTCAAGTTTTTAAAATACAAATATTATGTTTAGTATAGTTTCTTAATTAGTAGTTTTTATTAATTGTTCACGAAAAATAAATAATTGTTAGCAAATAATATAATTTCTAGTGAGATTTTCAAAAATTAAATGCTTTGAAGATTATTATAATGACATGTTAATTAAATGTTTTGAAGATTTTTATAATGACATGTTAATTAAATGCTTTAAGAAAATAAATGACAGTTGTACTAAATACTTCATTCAAATTAGGTTTTTTAATCCTGTGCTGCAAGTTAGAAAATTGCCACGCAAGGTTTATAATTGGTATGTGACTTTTGTACTTATAAAGTACAACTACTCTTGTACAACTTTCTAAGGCTTTTTTAAAAATTGATCTCTATAATTTTACATATAATTCACCAAGATTTTCTTAAACTTTATTAATTGTAACTTAAATTGAACCCTCCTAATGTTCACTGTGTAACCTGGGAATGTTAGGCATATTTCACTTTGTTTTGTAGACTTCTGATTAAAATATAATAAAAAATATAATTCTAAGGATGCATGCACATAATTATGTATAATTTTATTTGTATTATTACGGAAAATATAATTATGTAACTTTCATACGCATAACTTAAATTAAAAAAAATTATGCACCCAAAATTAAAGAAGATGGTTAGTATTTTGTTTTAGAAAATGTATTACAATCAGCATGGAAACAAATTTCTTGAAATAAACAAAATCAAAACAGCCATTTTGATTAAAATTTAGTACAGTGTATGAATATATACACTTTATATACAATATTTACAGAAAAAATTACAAGAACGAAAAATCAAACATATGTACATGACCTAACAGTCCACTTTTGAATACAACGACAATTTTGTAAACAAAAACAGAATAATTCTCTCGATGCGTATACAATGATTATACTCGAATGTCAATGATTCGGTCAATATTGCATAGAGTATTATTGACGCAATAGTAAAGGATGAGTATCATAAAAGTTCTGCACAGTGACGGTACGTCACAGTTAACATAACGCAGCTGAATTAATTTCCGATTCATCGGCAACTAACAATAGGAGAGTTAAGTAGCAATAAATTTGTGTATGAGTATTTGAAAAACAATGCTGTCCAATTTAACACTTACCATTGGGCCTTTCGTCAATATATTCTTTCCAAAGCCTATCAGTCATCTGGCGGAACATATCTGGTAAGTCATAAACATAGGAAGTGCCTTGACTCTGGGCTTGGAACCTTTTCTGTTGCAGATAATCTTTGGTGAGGTATGGTATGGAAACGGGCATTCCATGCATGGCTCCTTGCTTTGCTCCAAAACTTTCAAGCCTGATCTACAATTTCATATTAACTTGTAAATACTTGATGAAATATTGTGCTTCACTCACAATTCTACAAGTAGTTACATTGACTATCTAATTCTACCATTACAATTTACAAAACATTTTCAGTCTTTAACCTTATCTTATAAAAATGTAATGCATAATATAATGGAAAATAGAGAATGTTGAATCCTAACTTTTATAATTTACTATTAACCCAACTAGTGGCAATCAAAAACCCTCTAGTGGCAGCCCGTTTTTCTATGTTTTGCAAGGTTATTTTTGAAAAATATTTAAAAATACTTCTAATTATTAGATTTGGTATTATTTTACATCAATTTACTTGTAAAGTTCTGTATTATTATATAAAATAAATAACATGAGTATAAACATTTGTAATTTTTTTCCTTATCATAAAATTAAAAAAAAATGTTATCAATTTTTTTTGTTTGGGGGGGGGGGACCCTACCTGGAAAGGTAATGTGCATTACATATTTCAAAATTCCAAGATATACAAGTTGTTCTAAATTTCATAATCTTTCAGAAAATGTATAGTTTATATGGTTTATTACCGGTATTTATACATTTATAACAACAGAACCATAAATAGTGCATTGTACTGAAAATTGATGTTACTATGGCAACATGTTATAATTGTGTATCAATTAGTGTCTCAACCTGATGTTATAATTTTATCAATAGAAAATGGTTTGTGTATAGATATAAAATAGAATAATGTTGCCAAACTCACCATAAAGTTATATCCATCCTGGTAGATGTAATCCTAACACACAGTTTACTAACACACAACAACAACAGAAATGGCGAACTGAAAATAGTAAACAATATTTCTTCTTCTCTCCATCAAGTTGCCATATGAATAAAACTATCGAAACTGATATCGTTCGATAGGTAATTTAACCGACTTTCGAATGGTATCGATTATTTCGATGAGATATGTATCTATAACTTTTTCATTAATAAATTTTATTTGTATAATTTGGATGAGATAAGTAAAGTGAGTTTTTTACAATCATGATGATTAGTAAAAATCATCATCGTGTTTATCATCATGTTTTTTGTTGACATGTTTCATCATTGCATGGGAAATGAAGAGAGTTAAGTCAATCAGTAAAATGAAAACTCTCCTTTTAAGTTTGTATTTGTTTAGAGGACGATACTCACATTTAATGCCTAAATAGAAGTTATAGAGTAAAAGCCCGATAGTTTGACAATAATGTGGAAAACTACATAAACAACTTGTGTATTGATGTAACAATGTATGCTATACTGAATTGGTATGGAGTTACAGTAAGTAATTACTAAATTATGGACAGTCCATGTACAGTAACTTTATGTGAAAGAAATGGTAGTTTCCAACTGTTATTCACTTGTTATTTCCTTGATCTGCACCATGCTAAGCCGTGCACATATCATGTCACATCACCATGGTCATTGTCAAAGTATAAGGACTATCGAAGTATCGACAAACTATTGAGATTCTACTGTAGTTTAGTTTCAGTTTACTTTCTAACTAAATTTATTAGCCTGCTCTTTAATATTTCAGTTACTTTATTCAACCAAAAATAACACGTATACCACAAAATGTACTAGGTAAGGTAAGTCTTCTAAGCTTTAACTCAAAACAAGGAATTTAAAAATCACTGAAACATTCCTTGGTTGACTTTGAGTTTTTGTCTTTCTCATTATTACAAAATATGTGACTTGACAATTTATTTGGATTTAAATCCCTATAAATTCTCAGAAGATTATAATTTCCCACGTCTCCTTTTAATAGTTATGCTAAAAATATGTTGATTGATAAATTAATAATAAAACAGAAAGTGTTATATACTTACAGTGCCAGTCTTAGGATCAGTCACTTCCTTGTAAAGACTTATGTCCAAGTAGTAGCCACTATCATTGGCAAGGCAAAGCCGTACATTGGAGGTTTTGGCATTAGGAGAGGGTCTGATAGTCATACGCAGCTCAGCTTGCAACACTCGCAGCTTCCACAACCGTGGCCCATACCGCATCACCATGTTCGTTACACTTTCTTCAATCTGTAAATGAACATTAGTGAGATAGAAGAAAAGGAAGCTCTTAAAAGTGGAAAATAGTCTGACAGTTAGCACTTATTACTTGTCCTAAAATAGTTGATTAATGCTATGTTAAATGTTAATCTTGAAATGCAGAACTTTTATTTTTAACATGTATTTTTAACTACAAAAGAATGCAGACCCAAGTTGCTTCGTATCAACCTGATAAAAGATAACAATGGGAATCAGGATTCAAAAACTACAGGTCAAGGTCAGATGTCCGTAATGAATTTTCTTCACAAAATAACACATTCTCCTTTATCAATATGTTAATGTGACAACTCCTATGTTAATATTTTCAATGACGAAACTGTACGTTTACAAATTGTTATATAGTTGATTCACAATCATGTAACATTGGTTCATTACCTAAGTGTAGTTAATCTTCACAAATGTTAAGAAGGACTATGAGTATAACTGAAAATAATATTCCTAAAATCAGAGCAAAACATCAAGAAATCAATTATCATAACAAATTTCACCATTACATACCAACAGATTCAATTACTGTATCATTTAGTTTAAGCTCACCCCACTCAGACACTCAATTTTCACAACCCCACACTGATCCTACACTCCTGCCACCCAACCATTTAATACAACTTGACAAGCCTTCTCATTCACCAACGAGATATAACTTGGCGACCCACCAACCAGACATGACTTGAAGGGGAAAGGAAATCATGAGTGCCCATAAAACAATATGATGGTAGCCAATTTACAATCACTCTTCCAAAGATTGAGCAACAGAGCAATAGTTTTTCATTCATATTTGGTCATTGTACTTAATACTAATCAGGGGCATAGCCAGAAAGCGCCTATTAGGCCAAGGTACTGTGGAGATTGAAGAGTCAGGAATACCCCCAAAGGAAAAAGGGGGTTAGGGATATGCTTTGGAAAAATTTGGAAATCATTCCGGAAGTGCATTTTTAAGTTAGTTTTAACTTGTTCAAGGCCGACAGCCGTAAGACCCCATGACCATATTTCTCTTCTAGGCCGGCAGGGAATAAACACCCATCAGCTGTTTTTTCAGTTTTCTGGTTTGTTATTATTCGAAATGTCATCAAAAGAAGTTAATGAAGATACATTAGTAAACAACTTCAGCTAATCAAAATTGCAACGAAGGAGTTTATCATTTGTGTTTTGGAAAAGACAATATGTAAATGTGTGTTGGTAACTTTATTTTGTTTCCAGTTCTTTATTTTTACAGTTAGTTCAAATAGTACTGTGTGTTACAATGAGTTCTATATTTTCAAAGTAAATAAGCGGAGTTTGAGTATTATAGCCTTTCTTAAACTCTGTATAAATTTGATGCAGTTTCAACTTTGACATAATTTGTAATAACTACACTTCTGTAAAAGATGGTCACTTCAAATTTGATTGATTTTGCTGGTAAATAAGTGTATTCTATAATAATATATGACCATCTGAACTGAAATGGTGTATAATATTGTTTATATTAGGTATATAAAACTCTTATATATATATATATATAAAGGTTATATATAGATTCAGATGTCTAATTAACAAATTTATTTTATTTAGAAATATAACACCGCTGTTTTTAATTATCGATGTAAGTAAATATAAATACAGTGCTGATGTCAGTTTATCTGTGGTTATTTTTAATGAGAGGTGAGGGGATTAATTTTACTCTATGGGAGGGGAGGGGGGAGGTTCTGGCCCTAAGTAACCCAAGTGTGGCTACACCACTGCGACTAATGCATTGATTGAATTATTACTTTATGTTTAACTAAAAAATCTCCAGCTTACTCCCAGTTATTTAATGTTATTGAAATTCCCGATTTTCCCTTTTTTCACGTCAAGTGATTGTCTATTGCCTTATTTACACAAAACTACTATTTACTGGATTTGAGTATCAACATTTTTCTAATATCCATTCTCCTATATGTTACAGAATGTTCTCATGTATGTTTAAATGGCACAATGTCCAGTTTTTATTACTGAATATACTCAAAATTAAAAAGGGGAAGTATAAATATTTTAAAATTAAAATGTGATGAATCAAAGATTACTTTAATAACATTAATTTTGGCATGTAAGTTTATAAAAGTTTTCTTTTGTGGAAAACAAAATTGAAGAACCTACAGTGAAGGTAAAAAAGTACAATTATAGAATACAAGTATAAAGGAGATGCAACTTTAAACAATCATATATTAGCATTTCATGATAAAGACAGATTTATGGTCTACATTACTCCACATTTAATTAAATATGAAATTAGTATACAACAGTTAAAATAATTACTAAAAGGTTATTTGATTGCAACAAATATACTTATAATTTATGCATATCTTTTTTATGAGATAAAGAGATGTATAATGAGATTCTTTTTGTCTAGACAATATGTTATGCTATTGGTACATAGTTAAAATGCTTCAAAAAGATTAGGTTTTAAGTAGCAGAAAGATTGAATTAACACATTCTGATTGTTGTACCTTAGCTGGGTCCATTATGACAGTGGGCACAAAGTTGAGGAAGATGTGGTTACAGTCAGTGCGCCGAGCCTGGGGATGACTAAAGGCCACCTCCAGTTCATCCATGGCCTCTAGAAGAACCCGTTCACCCTCATTCTGTAGGTACTCAAACGATGCTTCTTTAGTAATCAAGTCTGAGTGCCTGATGATAGAACGTATGAAGAATCTGAAGTCTGTCACAGCCTGCCCCTTAGCCACCTTTTAAAAAATTTACACATTCAATTATGTTTAGTTTAGTATCAATTTTTTCTAAATGATGCTGTTTTATGTAATGAAGCTGTCTGTTATATTCAAAATGGAATACAACAGAAATATGTTTTTGTAATGAATTTGTATTTTTCTCAATTTTACAAATAGCTGTCTCACTTTGGTTTGTATATAATTATAAACTTAGCTATGGGATAAAATGTAATTCATGCTTTGAAAAACGATAACATATTTCATTAGGGATAGCACAACAACTATGATCACAAAAATCCAATGATTATTATATAATTTTAAATTACAGAAAACTCTAATTGAGTTTACTTATTCATAGTAATTTAGTAAATATAAAAAGTAGGTATTTTTTCTTTTTTTGATATGAAATGTATAATTTTTGTCCTTATGTAACTTTTGTACTGGGTAATTTGAATACAAGATAGCTCCCTGGTCCAAGAGGTTTTCAATTAAATGTGCTTATTGTTGCATTTTGTTAAAGAATAAATGTTTAAATTCCACACTCATGAATGCTCATCATTATCCTGCCCTTGAGCATATTTACATAGATGGTATATTGACACTGTCAAATGTACTTTTTCTTCAATCAGTATTCTTTAGAAAGTTTGGTAACTAATCAGCAAGACTTTAATCATTGATTATATGATTTTGTTTCTCTCTTGCTAATCAGTTGTTCAAATGACTGAAAGGAAACAAAGCCCTTTTGTCAGCTGATGTCTGTTTAATTTGTAACGTAGTCAATAATCACTGTCACATTTACCTGTTATTTTTGTTTGATTGCGAAAATTGTGTTGATGATATGGTTAGGTTTAGACGATGAAATAAAGAACTTATTTTTCTCATTCTGAGTAGAAGACAATGAAATTAATATACAGACATAAGATAGTGCCGATTTTATTACATATCAAGTTTATACTTCAAAACACATCAATTTTTAAAATAAAATACAGATTTATAAAGATTTTGTTCAAAAACATTTTAAACCAAAAATAAATGTGGTAATGAAAAATATGTACTGTACATAGACTAATATCTTATAAAAAGTTTGAATTTAGTTAGTAATTTTTGTTTACCTGTAAATAATAGTACAACATTTGCCATATAGCATTTATGGACCTTCTACAAAGCCAAACTAAATAAGTTGCATTAGAGGTTTCACTAATTTTAATTTAGTTTTCTTTCGTTCTTTAATTTAGTTCTATCTTCTCAAGCACTTTATGACTTGATAATATATATTAGTATAACTAATTCTTGATTGAAAACACATTCCTTGTATGGTATTTTCAATTCAAAACGATTATAAGAGAATAGAATTGATTTAAAATAAATGTAATAGTCTTTGATTATTTATATGGTTATTCAATGCAAAATACAACATAACATTTCATGGAGAACCTCTAGGATTCTTGTACTAAGGATGTACAAGAAGGATGTACTAAGGAATCATGTAACTAAGGATGTACTTAGCATGAAAATTAACCAGGACATGGGTTAAGTATTAACTATCAGATGCTCAGGGTTAAGGAAGGTTTGTGTTTGATTAAGTTAAGTAGACGAAACACCCAACTTCTGCAATGATGGTGTATTATAATGTTCTGTTTTGAGAATCGTCGTTTAAATAAAAATACATGAACTTGAATAAGAAATCACAATGACAAATAAAGATATCAAAAACTACAAATATCAAGATATGTCTGTTTATAATTATTACAACTGAAAAAATGATTATAAAGAACCATGGTCAAATTACTAGAACTGCAACTGTTTTACGAAATAACAAAAATAGTCATAAAAATACTAAAAAATATAACTTCCAAACTTCTATTATATAAAAAGATGGTAAAAGAAATATAGTATTATGCTCCTGAATAACACAAAACAAAAGGTCTGAAATCAATTATAAAAGACCTATTGCCATCACTTTAGAATTATGTACTTGAATGATTACGCCTTTGTATTATTCTGTAGTCTACATACCTTGGCCTTTCCGAGGTAGAGATACATCTTCCTGTTAGACGTAGGCAAAGCCTCAAGATCATATGTTCTCATGCGGTTCAGTTCCAACTGGAAAGCCATGCCAGGCTCCAGATGCCGGTAGATACGGTCTTCTACAAAATTGTCACAGCTTCGGAAGGTAAACAGTTTGGGGAATTGACGCCTGTATAGAGAATGATTCAATTTTATTGATATCAACAGGAAATATAAATTTATTTATTGCTGAATACTAAGATTAGTTTAATAACACAAATAACTGTATATTTTTTTTAATTTTTAACTCCACCTGAATAGTTCTCAGTTTGTCTGATATTCTATTATTTGTATGTTTTTGTCGTTAATAAATATTTATAGCATGTTTCCCAATAACTAATGAATGATTACTTGATCTCTAGTATCTTGTTTATGAAAATAACTTTTATATAGTAGTTTTCAACATTAACATGTGAAGATCAGCATATTCAAATCATCAGAATATACACAATATGCCTGAACTACAGCCCTTCACAATCCCTTAATATAATAAAGAAAAGGTAAAGGACTCAAATAGACCCCTGAGGAAGACTATATTTAAATTATTTCTTTTTAAATTTACATGTGGTTGTTTTTAAAAGTGGGCGATATGCTGCAACTCTACAAATTGGTATCCATTACATATTAAGATCCCAACCATGAATATGATCACCCCTTTATACTCAGATTTGAAAAAATGTCAAGTTAGTTGAGAATGTTAAACTTCTCAAGTATATGTCTGAAGCAGTGCTACAAATGCTTATTTTTTGGTCAAAAAACATTCCAAATGACATTTTTTCTCCTCCATTAATTTTTTCCTCAAGAAATTCAATTCATGAACTTATAACTGATCTTTTAGTACAGAAACCATATAGTTCTGAATCTATGAGATTGTTCATTTCTAAAAATCTATGTAGTTGTTTAAACATTGCCCACTGGTTAATTTTAGGGAAAGAAGAGAGAATGGAAAATGGTCTGAAATTTGAAGGTATTAACTGTTTTCTACCCGTAAATATGTATTTAATCTTATATTTCAGGGTATCCAGTAAACCTCCTTAAACAAATTCCCTGACTTTTCCCTGACTGATCCGTGATTTCATACAAAATTTCCCTGACCCCAAATCGACATAGTTACATACACATCTATTTAACTTAATAGTAATATTATGTACTATCATGTACATACAATATGTTATTTGCAGTAAATTACAATTATTATCAATATTTCACAAATATATTTTTATTGATAACCGTAATAATTACATTCAAAACTATTACCTAAAATAATTATTCTTTTTAAACTATTTTATAACAGTAGAGGTAGAATTAAAAAATATTTATAATTAGCCTTGAGTATAAAACAAATATACCTTTTATTCTATTGTTAAATTGTAACAATTTTCAATGCCTTGAAAAACGGTGCTGTATTATAATTTCCCCAAAACCAGCATAAATTTTAGGTCTATGACTTATTTAACAAATACTAATCAGACAATTATTTCAGTAAGTTTTAAACTTTTAACAATATTAAACTAGTTGTATGAGGTCGAACAAGCATAAGCAAAGCAATTAAGTAGCTTTTTCATAATTTAGAATATTAAATGGCATGTAAACATTTAGTACTGAACAAAGTAAAGGATTTTTTGTAGCGCACCCAAGTATATAGTGACTATTACAAATCACAACTCACTGGTGTTCTTTCTGGATTTCCAGGTTTTGTTTCAAATTTCTTGATTTTCCCCTTACTTCTCCAGGTCATTTAAAATTCCCTGACTTTTCCAGGTTTTCCCTGTTGTTGGACACCCTGTATTTACCAGAAATTAACCTTTAGAACTTGTAAAACGAGATATCTCGCCATTGCAACATTTGTTCTAAACGCGTAATACGAGAAATCTCACAAATAGACATTTTTTACTTTATTTGTTTTAATAGCTAACAAAATATTCGTTATATCTGTTGGATATGTTTATTAGAGCTACGTGACGCTTGCCGACAGTGGTGGATGGCCACTGACCTTGAGTGACCCGGCGCCGACTAAACAAAGGGCTGTTGTCTGCAGTGCCGTTACGTGTATTACAACATTTTTTAATCCGACTGAGTCAGCCCTGGTGCGCAGTTGTTGTTCACTCATTGCTCTGCTTACATCACCTTCACTTTATGCTGTTGTTTAATGTTACTTATTGTGCTATTCTGTTATTAGTTTTTACAAAGTTTAGTTTTGTTATATTATTTATAGTGAATGTCTTATTATGCTATTTTAGTTATGTATTTGTGACATTGTAAATACTTTTTCGTTCAATTTAGTATCTGAAATAATGGCAAACCCGGATGATAGTGACTTTGACAATTTTATTGATGGTGTTCTAAATTCCTCTTTTTCAAGTGGATTTCAGCCAGAAAATGTGCCACAGGAGTATGATCAGGAGAATATTATAACAAATAATGTCAGAAATGATGATTGAGAGAGTGATGATGAACGAAATAGTGAGGAAGCCAGTCAATTATCTATACCTCAAGTACGTAACACTACGGGTAAGCACTGTAACATTGTTTTACCAATTTTATTGCCAGATCTACCGGCCTCTGCATTAATAATATTTCATGTTGTTTTGTTAATATTTTTGGAAATTTTAACTATATTATTATAATATTTTTGTCTGACTTTATTAAACAATGCTCTATACTCCCTTTCAATATGCCCTGCTCCTGTATTTTTAAACTTTGTTAACTCAAGTATCAATACGTAAATCTATCAGCTCTGACTTTTCATTGATTACCTAATTGTTTACCCAATTCTTTTACCATAATTTAATCTAGATTTTACAACAGGGAAAAATAAATTAAAATAATACACAAAAGAATACTATTTACAGAAGAATAATTAACGTACATCATCCCACTTTCTTTTGAAAGTAACCATATGAAATGAGCCAAGTTCTCATCTGCAAACCTCCGTTTAAGAATATTCCTTGGTTTGTTACATGTGTTATTTATTTAATATATTATGAACAAATTGTAACACTAAAAGTTTACCATCGTGGTCAGATATTGCTATCTTCACTTGTGATTTTGCAAAATCAGTAAAAGATTTTTGATTACACTGTTCTTGGCCTTGATAGCCTTGTAGGGAAATTTATCAGACTGAACATGGCATGACTTTTCAGAACATTATTCAGTTTATTAAAGCTCCAGATTCCCTCAGATTTCTCTAGAGCATTTATATTTACATCTCCAGCTACAATCACAAACTTTCATCATCATTTTTCGTTTGTAATTTCAAATAGTAAATTTATGTCCAGAGAAATGAGTCAACCATTAAATACCGAGGAGATCAATACACACCAACAATACAAAAATTACATCGTTTACTTTAACTTCCGCTAAACCAATCTCAAAACTTTGTGCAAAGATTATTTAGTGCAGGTGCAGGTATATAAATCTTTTTTATTGCACTAATAATTTTGACAGAGTTAATACACTTCTCACACTTGTTTATTTCATGGCAATAATAATTTATAAAAGAATAACTTATAATGTTTAAGCGTTAATCTCAAGTTTATTTATTTTATGTCCAGTAATTACTACAAAATCTGGTTTTATTTAACTTAATATAACATTTAACTTATCAACTCTAGAGGGAAAGTGTTGAATATTTCGATGAAAAATGCTGATAGTAAATTTATTTTTGTTACAAGTTATTGAACCTTATTACTATTTATTTTATAGTTATCCTTAAGAGGAGGGTGTGAGAAATAACATTGTTGATTATTATTTGTTAAGTTAGAGCTAAGTTGGTTTTTATTTTAGAGTTAACATCTGATGCTTTCTTTCTCTGGTTGACTTGAACTATACACATTTTGTGTCTCCATTACACTTTATAAATAAGAGTTAAACTAAATTTACCTATTGAGAGCAAGGAATGTGATCCTTCTGATTGACCTCTGTTTCAACTCATCAATGTGTTTGGCACAAAAATCTCCTAACATTTTGCTCAACTTGGAGTCCTCCATATCTCCATTGTCTTTCACAGCAATACATAGGATGTGGATAGGCTCAACCTGAATAAATTTACAATTTGTTTACAAATGTGATTGGCGGGTTGGCAATTCTATCCAAGATTATTGGATATAGTTGTTTAAGAGGGGTTCTCAATTTAATTTACTACAAAATAATTTAAGAAGAAGTACAACATTAAAAATAATAAATCAAAAGATATGTATTGCCATAAAATGTATAAACCAAATAAAATTAGATCATGTTTTTAAAAAATAAGAAAGTTATGTACATAATATTACATTCCTTAATTAAATTTAATACAAATTATAGATCCCATAATTTAATATAAATAAATATAACTGGTTTGCAAGAGTTGAAGCTTACAGTAGCAAATCTGTAAAACCTATGAAGTACTATAATTGTTTTTATGTTTTTTAGTCCTATTATCAAGTAAAGAAGAAACCATAGTTAAATGTGTTGATGCTGTTGTCTTATTTTATGACTTGATTGAACATATAAACAATCAAGTTTTACTATATTATATTTAACATTAAAATGACATACATAACCAGGACAGTGCCAAAAATCCTTTATAAATGAAATGTTTTATATAAGAACTGCATGGTTAATAAACAGAACAAATTGAACTTTAACCTGAAGAAACTTTTTCAATGCAAATTTATACTACCCATATAATACTGTTCAGTATCTAAAACATTTACTAAAAGCATAGATTTTTTTACTATGAAATAAATTAGTATTTGCAAGCTCTTGATACAAATTTGTTTGTAAAAAAACTGATTACTGTGCAGCTAAGAGATTTACTGAATCAAATGCCTTCAATAAACGTGCAGCCAAACACATCAATGTGGCCAACATTAAATATTGGCAAATCAAACCACCGTCCTTACATAAACATATCAACATATATACAAAGTAAATAAGTAAGGAAACTAACAATCCAGATATCTACCTTCCTATCCTTCTGGGTAGATTTAACATCAATCTTGGAATCCAAGACTATGCCTTCATTGTTATTTCTGTCTTTATTTGAAATTATATTAAGTATATCAAATTTTTGGTCAGCTGTTTTATTAATCATGTATGTTATAAGTTTTGATAAATGTAACTTTCCTTTTTCATTCAAGTGGATTCCATTCTTGGCAAAATGCCTGCGTTTAAGAATATTTATTTCCAAGACTGTAACATTATCAAATTTTTCACTTGTCTTGTTGATGTGAACATTCAGAAGTCTGACGTTCTTGTTGTACTGATGATCAGATGGAAGGTCACGTCTAGTTGGTATTGTGACAACTATTATATTGCTTTGGGGAAAACTAGAAATAATGTATTCCATCTTTTCATATAGAGATTTTGACTGCCCTACTCTTACAGCATCCATGCCGGCAATTATCACTATATGATCTGCTTCCAATTTATCTTTGCTCTTCGTATCCTTCACAATTTCAAAGATGTTTGCTCCAGTCTTAACGATTCCACTCACTGTGTAATTTGATTCCAGTCTATCTCTCAATATAAGGGACATTCCTCTCCCCACACTGTCCGTTAGTAATAAAATCTTTTTGATACAATTTATAGCTTCATCATCTTGAAACTTAGAACTTTGATGTGTTGAGTTGTTTTTCTCAATGTTATGAGATCCAAGAACAGAAGAACTCCCATCAAAATGCTCCTTCAAACATTATAAAATGGCGTTTATACGAGTGCTGACAAGAAACCAGAAAAGAGTTAAATAAATCGGGTTTAATTTAAAAGAAGAACAATTATTTTCATTAAGAACGAGAATTATTGGTGAATAAGTTAGAGCTAAGTATTGAAGCTTTAACTTGATTGGAAACTAGCAAATTGATGAGAAGAGAGTTAAATCTAAATCTGATGAAATTTGGATTTCGATTATTACTGCCTTCTGTTTCATAGGATAGATTTAACCATTCAAGGCGTTCAACTGCATTATATGTTTGATCATGACTTTAATGTAAAAATACATTACATCCATGTTCAATCATATAAAACAGCTAGTGCTCCTGGAATCTATGGTCAATAATATTTAGTCACAACTTTTTGAGTGATAGCTTTTTTCTATGGTGTTATTTAAGATACAGTAATGAATAACTATTGTTGAATTAAAAGTATTGATATGCATAATCATAGCACATTATATTTGGGTGGGTAAATATTATTCGTAAGAAAATTTTCTAAATATTACTATAATAAGTATGCTTTTTGTTGGGTACGGCAAAGTTGAGGTGTTACAGTGCCAAGAGATAGTAGTATACTGTACATTATACCTCCTACACATCAAGAGTGGTTATATCAAACTTTGTCCGAAGAACTAGTATCAAGAAAATTAGGTCTTTAAACTAACAATAGTAAGAGACCACTACAGCTCCTTTCTGAAGGAACCTCTCAGAGAGAGAGCGAGATAATTTACGTTTCCGATGTTACATTTTTATTTAAGGAAGAAATTCCTGTATATGCATTGTGCTATATGATTATTTTACAATGCTATATATTGACATATATACATACACTTGCACAGTTCCTACTAAATGAAATAAGATGAATGATATTCATTGACTTTAAATAAGCAAATTAATAAATGGTTTGCACATTTTAATATATATTTAAAGTACATTTACGTTAAGTGTTATATAAATTGAGACAAAATTAAATTAAAGCACTAGTGTTTCAAGATAACAAACAAACAACGTCGCTCAATAACTATTCAGTATGATACATGTTGAGTTTATGCTCATTTTTGTGTGAATTGTATTATACTTTTATACACTGACATACAACAAAATCAAATCTAACTGAAAATATAATTTTTTTTATTGTTCTTAATAATTTTACTGAACTAAGACCTGTTGATACGAAAAAAGTTAACAATTTTTGTTTTTAAAAAGTAGAAGAATTAATAATTCCTAAGATCTTAAACATTTTAAAACTCACTATGATGTTTTCATCACTGATGACTGGCTTTACATTTTCAGCTGAAAGGGAAACATTAATAGATGTACTCAGTCGAGATTCGCTGCCACTTTCCACAGCTTCCAAAATTCTTGGTGACACATTATTTGGTGAAGCAAAGTCCTGAAACAACAACAATAGTGAGGGATAAGTTCCGTGCGTGCATATTGATGGGAATGTTAAGATATGATTACATGTTATACATGGTGTCCTTTAAATATGTTCCCATACTTAAGGATATGGTTTCTAGGGTCAAAATAAGAAAAGGTTCCTATGAACATAGATCCTAAAATGATCTTTTTGTCTGTCTATCTGTTTGTTTGTTTCTATGCAAGTATGTATTATTTCCATGCAATCTAAATAGATTATTTATTTAATTTACGTGAAAACAATATGACGTAGTATGTTATTATATAGCACAAAAACCTTATTTATGGCACTACTGTAATAAATTCTTTATATTTCTATTCGGATATATGTGTTCTATCAAGTGTTACTGTTCTAAAAATTCCCAAAAATTATTTTATATTCTTCATAATGTTTACAATATGTACTATTTTTCTAGTGTCATTTACACAGTTTGCGCACGCTGACTTATGGTGCTATAAGTTTTATGCTTTTTGGAATATTTTCATATATTTTACATTTTATTATAGCTAATAGATAGTACTAATTCAGTACATGTAGCAAACAATTATAAAAAATTATAAATACCCCTTATTGTTATGTAATTTTTCACTTAAATTTGTCGTTTCCATTGTAACATTTTTATTTTTCCCAATAAACTAAAAATATAAAAATTTGTGTACGGGTACAACATTACTATTTTTCCTTAACAACTTTTTCTTGCCTATTCAATGGTGATTTTTTTGAATTTTTACATGTACTATTTGATTACCTGCAGTGATCATACGGTATCTTTGCATATTTTTTTCATTTTTGCGTTTTATGTGAAGAAACACTTTTAAAAAAAACCTATTGGTTTATGTAAAATGTAACAACATATTATTATATTGCACTAAATAATAAACAATTTAGATATCTTGGAATTATTTACAAAAACTTTTTAGTGCTCCTAAGGAGGGTTATAAGTCATAATTTACGTACAAAACTTTAAATTTGTTTTTCAATCTTTTCATGACAGTAATTATTTACTAATTCTTTTTGTAAGTTTTGATGGTAGCATGTGAAAGTACAGTTATTGAGAAGAAAAACTATATAATAACATTTACATTTGGAGCATATTTAGTATTTTTTATGGTTCTTACAAAAAAAGCTTGCGCAGCGCCGAAAAAAAGGGCCTACCAGTTGGGAGCGCACATTGGTTCACCTGATGCTCACGATCTAGGGTTAAACTAGGTAATAATATTATGTAATTTTAATAGGTCATAACAATTTTAAGATATGTTCAAATTTTAGAAAATGGCAGCCGTTTTAATAACTTACGGACAATTACTTGAAAACTTGCAGTCTGGCTGAAAATGTACATAGACAAAAAAAGATTAAATACTTCATTACAAATTCAACAAGCCCTAGTTTGTCAACAGTCCTGTCATAAATAACTGAGAAACATGCATTTTATCAATTCAAGGTATACTGCACTTCAGTCAGGACACTGCTTTCTTGAGCCATTGTTGGAATAATTGTTGAAAGTTGTTGTTTAGGTTAGGTTATTTTACGTTGTTTAGGTTGTAACGAAACACAACCTTAATTTTATAAACTATTCAGTCTACAAAATTATTGATATCCAAATTGCTCTTTAGTTGTACAGATTTTAATATTTTATTAGATCTTGTTGATCTAATAAAATATTAAAATATGTAAAAATAATAAATTCACATTTATTTTTAAAATATCAGAATTTAATGCTATGATTTACTATTTGAAAAATAAATGTGGATTTACTATTTTCACATAATTTGTCTACGTAATAGAATATTTAAATCTGTACGACTATAGAGCAATTTGGACATAAATAACTATGAAGACTGAACATATAAAATTAAGGTTATGTTTCGTTACAACCTGAACAACAAGTTTCAACAATTATTCCAGCAATAGCTCAAGAAAGCAGTGTCCTGGCTGAAGCGCAGCATACCTTGCATTGATAAAATGCATGTTTCTCAGTTATTTATGACAGGACTGTTGACAAACTAGGGCTTGTTGAATTTGTAATGAAGTATTTAATCTGTTTTTGTCTTTATACATTTTCAGTCAGACTGCAAGTTTTAAAGTAATTGTCAGTTAAAAATTTCAGCTGCGTGCGTCTCCAGCCCCTCCCCTCATTCCTGACCTTCGTATCTTCGGCCTCATTATTGGTTTGATTATAAACGGGACAAGATATTAATTTACTACTAAAAATGTACTGTATAAAAGTGTATATTCCATTAAAATATAAATTCAGTTTTTTAAAATGTCTTCAGCTATAATAATTTCAACTCACTTATTCATCATAGTGCTGCACACAAGTGGATTTATGCTTGTTTTAAAAATCTAATCACCTACCAAATAATGAATTCATGTTTTCTTTTGTTTTTACAGATCAAACAGTGATAACACAACAAATTTTTTTTCTGGAACATAATGTAATATACTAAAATATTAATAAATTTGCTTTCATTTTCTATGATTTTTATGAATTCGTTTTTTATCATAATTCTCACCTCTAGTAAATCCAAAATTTCATCAAAATAGTTTTCAAACTGTGAAAAAGATTCAAATGCAGCCATACATCCTGTGCGTTGAAAGCTGTGCAACATTGTAACTCCAGATGGGTCTGACATCATTAGATCAGCTCCGACACCAGCAGCGTTTTCTTTCATAGCGTCAGTAACTTTTTGCCTGAAAAATATTTCATTTTTAACTACGAATGTATGAATGACACTTATTTCTATATAAAATACAGTAACCATTATACTTGAATGCAGGAAAACAAATATAACTTACTGTTTTTGAAAGTATACAGGTATACTCCTTGGTAAATAAATAAATTGTTTCTAGCCAAACAGAAATAAAATTTAAAAAACAATGTTTCCTATATTTAACATCATTAGCTAGATGTTTTTCCTGTTTCCTTAGTGACAAACAAAATAAGGATTCATAATTTATTGAAAAAATTGGCGGGCCATTGTTAAAAAATTATAAAAATATAACACTTTCAGGTATCAAAAAGAATTTTTTTATGTGTATATAAAGGAGAAGCCGATCTCCTTCTTAACCTTACTGTGCCCATTCCTCATAGACTATTGATATGTGCGAGAAACTTATTCAGACAGAGTAAGGGGGCGAACCAGTACAGTAGAAGGTGAATATTACTGATAAATCTTTCAGTCTAGGCCAGATTTGAACCAGCCCTATCTCTAACCCAAGCTCAAAGTCCTGACGCCTTAGACCACTCGGCCACCGGCTCGCCCAATAAAAAAATAATAAAAATGAAAATAAAACAGAAATTATTATTGTTCAATGAAAAGGTATAAAGTGTGATTCTTGAATGAAAAGCTAACAAAATGACAGCAAAGAAACATCATATGCTTATTTTCGTCTTCTAAAATAAAATATAAATTATTTTACTATAGACAATACTCTTTATTACAATTTCTTCAAGAAATGTTACAGTGTCAAATGAAAGAAATGTTACAGTCAAAAATTAAATATGTTCTTCATGGTCTCTCCAAGAGTAGAACTCATTAAGTGTGTAGAATGCCTTGTCCAGCAGCCATCTTCACAGCATTCTCTTCACTGTCAGAGGGCCTCCATCCTTTAAGTAGTCCGGCAGGTTGTTTAGAACTCCTGCATATGAAGGTTTTCTTGCATACATAGCTGTTCTGTGACTAGGCAGCACATAGTTTCTTGCATGTCTTGTACTGTATTCATGTGTGTCGCTTTGTTTAGGTGGATCTTTCCTCCGTTTTCTTGCATACATAGCTGTTCTGTGACTAGGCAGCACATAGTTTCTTGCATGTCTGGTACTGTATTCATGTGTGTCGCTTTGTTTAGGTGGATCTTTCCTCATACAGTACATGGCAGTTTCCATGATATAGATTGAGGTAACAGTGAGAATTTTCAGGTTTTTGAGGACATCTTTACAGCTCTGTCTCGGTCCTAAGGCTGCCATAATTCTAATATTTAAAATAAACATTTTTAGTAATTCCACAGTTTTTAATTTTTGATTAATGCATTTTCGCCAGTTACGGCATCTTCAGATCATACTAACCAAATTGTACAAAAATATAAAACATATGTTAAAAAATATACAATTTGTAAATATTAAATACAAGCTGGGCGATATAGGGTAGTTTTTTACACGCATACATGCTTGACAAGACACTCAGCACGTATACCTTGTCCGCACTTTATACAAGCTGTGCAAGACCTCCGCTTCTTATCACCCATTTCAACTAACAACACAACACCAGTGCTCAATAACAGACAATTGCTCAATATCAAACTTCTATAACCTCAACGACCTGACACTAACAATAATCGGTGCCAAAACATTGCGTCATTAGCTGTTATTGATAAGAACTAAAAAAAACCACAGCCTTCCAAAACTATAGTACGTTTTCTTTCTAGGTCAATATTTAACACGCTTATATAAATTAACTTTATATTTTTTGATTGAATTATATGTATTTCTCAACTAATTCGTGGAGATTTGAATTTATTGAACAAAAAAATAATGTCGTACTAAATTAATTACGCAACAGCGAAATATTGTTGCATATCACTTCTCGGCCAAATGGCCAACTACGATATACCGTTGCTTAGCAGTTCACGGCTGTTTTTGCTACAATGATAAATGAAAAAAAATTGAAAGCATTCATTCAGTACCTTTGCGTGGGAATTCCTATTCATTAATGTTCTCTGTTTCTATTCACGTCCTGATAAGGAATAACCTGACTATGGGCGGATATTTTCTGGCTAAGATAAGTTGTTTATCTCAGCCAAATCACGTACTGATAAGGAAGTGGCCTGTCTATATTCACCTATTTTCTGAAAAAGATATTTTGTTTATCTTGCAGCCAAATATTGTTGTTTGATTGTTCTCTTTATCAGCACTTTTCACTCTTGAAACATTCCTGATATGAAAGCTATCTCCCCCTTAACATTTTTCTGGAACCGGAACCGCAGAACTGACATTTTCCTATCGGTTCTCGGTTCCGGTTATTTTGTTAAGAGCCAATAAAACCGAGAACCGACTTTAGGGACCAACCCATTCCTAGTTTGAATACTAATCAACAAAAATGCTCTAAGACCAAATATAAATAACAAGACATACCAATTACATTGATTGCTTTATATAATGTTGCTCTCCGACTCAACATGCAAGCGTCCATGGAAACTACTGCATTCTGACCTGAGTTTGACAGCTTACCACAAAGGGTTAATTTTTGTACAGGGTTCAGATAATTAATATTAAAAGTAAATTACTAACCTGTTTGGATGGGAGGTTGGTAGAAGAAACTGGAAGTGTATCAATGGAATTTCTCCAGAAAGTTCCAGATGTTGTAAGCAAATTAGATCATATGAGATGTACACTCGTCTAACATAAACCTAAAATTAAAAAAATTAAAATTAACAAAAAATCAAAACAAATAATTCCATTGACTTTGGAACTTTATTAACGTCTTTTTGCTAGGTTAATAAGGATCTCTTGCTTCTTGATGCACTGAGAACTTCACAGCTCATCCACAATCATGTAATCATTCATAATCGCCTTAAAATGCACAAAAGCTAGTCAGCATTTCATATCTGAAAATACTTAATTGATTCTCTCTATCAATGTCATCAATCTAATACCATTTACAAAGTGAAACACACAAAATAAACTTTAACAATTTGTTAATTCATCAAAACAATCATATTTTACCCTCATTGAAAGTGCCATTGAGAAAGTCTTAGATCAAATATACAGAGGTTGACTACCAAGTATGTCAGTTTACAGTTTGTTCTCAGAGTGACCGTTACTTGCCTCCAGGGGTATTTATGCCTAGAACTCCAACACACCGATTCAGTGTTGAACATTTGGCTTGGATAATTAATTATTTCGGTCAAATTGTATAACCTATTGCTTTGTAATTGTTCCTCGTTAATTATGTAAGTGAATTGCTGAATACCAAGGAGTTGTATATTCTATATCTTCATTCTAATTTAAAGCTATCAAATGTGTTTAAATAATTGGTCTTAGTTGTACAAAAACCTATTTCTGTGGTTTCAAGATTTATTTGAATCACACATTTCAACATGAATTTAACATAAATATAAATTAAATTCATTTTCAAAGCTGCAAATCAGGTTGATGAATTCAAACCAAAGATCTAGATCAAAATAAATTTGGGGAGTCAAAATCTGACTCATAGTAAAAAAAATTTGCTATACATAAAACACGAGTACTACAAAAAATTAAAGTTATGATTAGTTATATTAAATTATAAGGTTTACCTCTAGAGCTGCATTACAGACAGCTCGATTAGTATGATAAAAGAAGTCATGAAGAATATCAAATATGGATGTCTCGGACTGGATGAGTTTCTGCAAATTCTCAGGGTGGAAGTCATGGCCATACATATCCACTGCTGAGAGGAAGATAGATTCCATCTGGTTGTGCCTCAGCTCATACGCTGGCTGATGAGCTGCTATCAGGACCTTAGACAAATCATCAACAATGTGATTAACAAGATGAAAATTTCATTTCATAGTGAATTTTTACTAAACTTATTTATGTATAAAAAATGTTTCTTGAGTAAAGTAATGTAAACTTGGATATACTCCTAGGGATGTGTGTGGGATGCAGCAAATTTTGTTTTATTCGATATGATTCAAAGAATTTAGATTCAATGCAATTCGATTTGATGCACTTTTACAGAATTCATGCTTTTCATTTAAGTTGTAGAAGCAGTAGAGCAACAACACCTTGTGTTTCAGGTACCATGCTAATACAAGGAAATATAATCAAAAACATAAATTTACTGATCAAACATGTTTTAGCTAATTAGTATTTTAACTAATTAGCTAATATTTATAAAACAGGAATATAAAAATAAACTTAAGTATATATAAAAGTAATAAGGTCAATTAAAACTAGTATAAGGAATATAAGATGTAGAGGGCTTCAAACCACAATAATTTAAAAATATAAATGCAGATTGTAATCAATTTATATAACATTAGCCCTTAAAAGGCAAAATCTGAATATATGCGCATGTATACAATTGCCCATAATGCGGTATCCGTATATTTACGCTAGTCGATATTTATAAACTTAGATTAAATTAAATACACATCTCTACGGTTCAAGTTCAACACTATATTTAGGTTGTAATTTGGTTATGAATCATATGAACTGGTTACTAGGCAACAATTGTAATATATATGACGTTTTTACTAATCACTGACATTTTTGAGTTTACCACTAGCACTCAATGCGTATATATGTGGAACATGAAGACAGATGACACGCCCCTGAGAGCTCACAGAGCTCAGTCGCTTGTTGTGTGTTTCAAACATAATTACTAACCTTGTTTGAGTAAACAACTTTTATAACTTGCCCTTTACTTTATATTTTTTCCAGTTTCATTTATTTAAGTTATAAATAATTTAATTTTATTATTACATAGCCTAGTTGATTCTGTTGGTTTGTAAATATTTTTACGATGACTGACCCGGACGATTTTGATTTTGATGAATAAAAATGTAAAAAAAATGTATCTCATAGTTAGGCCTATATTTATTTTTTCAACCTAGTAATAAACTGGCTAAAATAGAAAAAAATATAACTTTAGAGAAAACAAAAATTATATAAATACAAAAAAAATCGTGCATTATTTGAAAAATTACAAACAATTACTCAGCTCTTTAAGGTTTAAGTTTTCATAATTAAGTAAAAAGTGAGAAAGCTAGTGAAGATAAGGGAAAGTGAAAGAAGAAAAAAAGATAAGAACCGAGATAAAGTAAGTTGATAGTACTGTGTTAATTTCATTAAATCTACATACTATTAGTTTAATGGAATGTGGGAAAGTGAATAGTCAAAATTATCCAAATGTAATATGTTAGAATTAAAATAATATACTTCAGGGGCAAAAGGAAGAGTAAATATAATTGTTGAAAACAACTTAACTATAGTTATTAAATATCATTGTTGGTAAGTAGGTATGGTAAGTAGTTTCAGTACACAGTGATCCCGTGCTTAACCAACAAAAGTTGACAACCATTGCTACTACTGGTTACGCTGGAGCGTAAGGTTTTTGTCATGAGTTTTGAACTAACTCTCCCTATGTTCAAAATGTTCTATTGAACAGAGTTTTATCTATTTTTAAATTCTCAGTAATCACGTGAATAGTCAACCAATGGTATTTTGGGATTAAATATTTTTGTTCAATGTTTCCGTTTGATATTAACAGCGACTTTGAATGTATCTTCAATCTATTTTCATACCTTTTTAAATAGCATTAAATACAAAAAAATATGTGCAAAAGAAGGCCACATCATAACTAAGCTGTTGGTAGCCAGATGATTGCTGAGGATAGAGAAAGAGGAGGTGTCATGTGATTCTGCATTGTTGCATTTTACCTTCAGGACCAAGCTTTTATCCAAATAATACAAAAATCTGCCCAGTTATTTTTTAGCTATACCATGTCCACTGAAAAAGACACAGAGAGAAGTTTGTTCTCCACCCACATAATCATCAAATCTCATCAGTGAATAAGTCAGTCAATTTTAAGCAGCATAGATAACTTAAATATGCTTAAATGTAACTTTCATGAATCTAAGGAACGAAAACATTTATATGCTTCATAAATATTTAAAACAACAACATTCTTTTATTCCATCTTTCAGAAGATATGACCTAAACTATTACTAAGCGTATTCTAAAATTCCAAGTCAAAAGTTATATGAGAGTTGAGAAGTACCTGCCTAGCTCTAAGAGCTACTCTGGAATGCTCACTGCGGTTTAGCGAAGTGAGCTCATTGAGAGTGGCTGCCAGCTCATCTGTCAGTCCTGGCTCATTGGACCACAAGTGGTCGATCAGCATTGTCACCAACATGTTCTTCTTTGCAACCTATAATACAAACAAAACTAGTAGAAAAATGATTATATTTTAAACAACTCAATTGAGCATAACACAACTATCTTAAATTTCTACTAAATTTTTTATTCACAGTGGGACATGGGCCAGGAGTGAAAAGTTCTTTTAAAAATTTGAAAAATCTGATCCTGAAGACTTTTTCTACACTTTTATATGATAGATTGGTACACTACAAAGTTACTTGGGTGTTCTTCACCTGAAGATAGTTCTATAATTCATGGTGACAAACATTTTGAATATATCCTTTTTCACTTCATTTCCAAATAACCAATTTAAAGGATGTCTTATTTTACCAGGCGAAGTTAGGGCTAAGAAGCCCTCTCTAACACTTAACCTGGAGTCAGATGATGCTCCTAAGGATAAAACCATTAAGCAATGGCTAAGTGTTTTTAAAGAACCTGGTAGGCCATGTGTGTGAGAAGAGATGTGGATAGAATCAGAACTTCATGAAAACAAAGCCCTAAACAATCCTTGGCCCAACGCAATCTCCATTTGGGGATTCTTCGTTCATGCTGAGAAAATTCAAAATTTGAACAATCTCAGGAACGGATAGTTACTTGCGTGACAATTATCACCCCAGACACACTGGCCAAAGTGTGTAGAAGATTGTAAGCGATAGGTTCTATGCTCAGTCCTCTTAAAACTGACACGGCGTCCGCTCAATGGTTGACATCGACGTGGACACTACTAGAGAAGTCTGGGGTGTCCATTTTAGATGGTAGTCAAGATTAAGATGATTTTTAGGGAAGAGAACTGAATGAACGGCTTGACAGTTAGTTGAAAATGATGTTACGAAGGGGCCCAAACTACCCTTTGTTACTTCATAAACTGTGATTTCACTCAGCTTTTGCTGAGGTGTCTTTGGGTGGAAGTGGGGAGACTGCAGTGTGACTGGAGGTGAGGCAGATGTGAGACGAGCAGCGGCCCAGGCGGAGAGAAGAAACAGGCATGTGTATGGAAGTTATTTTTAGTGTGACAAGTACATTATTTTTTTTAAATTACTAATGTAATAGATTTTATTATAATGAAGGGTGATTCAGTTAGAGGTTAAAATTTAAAAATTAAATAAATTTTGTTACTTACTTGGTTTGTTTTCATTTAAATGCTTTTGTTATAGATTGACATTAAATATGAAAAATTATATCAATAAATGACTACCACAGTTGCAGCCCTACAGACTTCAGCCCTTATGATGAAATTTCAATCACTTTCTCGATCAATTGATGTAGAATTTGATGGCTAACTGTGTGAGTCTCCTCCTCCAGCTCTGGAATCAAGTTGGACTTGTTTGCATAAACCTTCTCCTTCAAATAACACCAAAGGAAATAATCCAGCGGTGTGAGGTTATATGTTCTTGCTGGCAAATGTTGATCACCAAAATGAGAGATTAAACGGCCGGGAAACTATGTGTGTAACAAGTGCATGGTTTCTCGAGCTTTATGACAAGTGGCCTTTGTTGAAAAATTGCCTATCATCTCCTAATAACATTCTCCATTGACTGTAACTGAATCGCCACAAGCCTCCATTGTAACTGAATCGCACAGTGGTACTGACACACCCACCCACCATACACGTACAGTGGTATTGATCCATCCGCCCACCCATACAAGCAAAGTGGTACTGAATCGCCACAAGCATTTAAACAAAAGTAAGGGTCAATCACACAGCCAGCCCAAAATCCACACCATTATGGACCTTTTATGGATGCATTTCTTTCATGAAAATTTTGAAGTCCTCCAATGCGGCATATATGCTTGTTCACATAGGCATTGATATAAAAATGAGCTTCATCATAAAAGATGATTTTGTTCAAAATATTTTCATTATTCTAATTATTATCCAACAACCAGTTAACTAAACTAATTCATGCCTCTGCCGATGATCTCCCAGTTTCAATTCTTGAGTCAATTGGGTCTTGTATGCATGCAAATGCATATCTTTAGGCAAAATATGTTATACCATAGGAAAGGCCTAATTACTGGGAACGACGACGAATTAAGGTTGACAGATTTTCTTAAACACTTGCGAATGTTGCAGTGATATTTGTGTCTTATCAGCCACTCCGAGGCGTATTGGCCTTTGAATGTCTAACCCATTACACTAAATTTATCAATCAGTTTTTTAATCCCCACATGTGATGGACAGCTAGGGTAACCAAAATCATTTCGTAGTGCTCGAATCGTGTGATAGGTTTTTCCTCATTTTGAAAAAGGGTTTAACAATTAAAACACATTCTTCACTGAAATAAAGCTCCATAACAACAAATGTCATTAAACAAAATTACCAAATTACAAAACATCAGCTATTTATCTTGCATAATTGAACGGTGTTACCAACTTAAAATTGTAGACCTTCTATTACACAATAGTATAACACAATAGTAATACACATCTATGCTAGTTAGGATTTCATTTTGATTAGTTTACTTTTATGAGTAGATAGGCTTCAGTAACCTGACCTTTTTTTTCTTAATACTATTAGTTTGTTATAAATGAACTTATTTTTATAAAACTACATAATTTTCAAATGAAAAAAATTTAATTTGATCTAGTAAAGGTCAGATCATATTTTTAGATCACCGAATCCTCCAGATTTTGACTACTATTTAGAGAAAACAATCAGATGTTGATTTTGATTTAATTTTATATTGAGCTAAAACAGCTGAGTATAAAGAATGCCAAAAATATATTACTCCACATCCCTTAGACAAATGACTGTTTATGACTAACATGGCTGAAATTTATCTCTAAGATACGTGATTTGTCACTGACCATTACAACTGTTTCTCACAAAACAATATAGAAAAACTCAGAATTTAATATCCATTCTATACCTGGATGGAAACTTTGTCCAAATGCGTTAGTAAGGTTCTACTGACCTGTGAATGGGAAAAGATGATTGCTGCCACAGACACCATATCATCCTTGTACTTCTCCTGAATGGCAGTCACACACTTATCATAACTACCTGAAATTCCAACATATTTATCAACCAAAATATCATTTACCAGGCTGATTCAGGGTTTTATTAATTTAACAAAAAATACTGTATAGACTAGTCCCTATATACGCCATACCTGTGTGGCAAGCTGACTTTGCTATGATGATAAATGCTGTACCCAATACAGCTTTTATTCTGTGTTTGAATAGCCTCAATAATATTAGAATAATGGGTTCTGAGTGTCTGTTTTTTCTGTGATATAATGTCAAAAATACATTGATGTAAAAGGAATAACTAAGACTCTTGCTCCCTTCTGGCACTGCCGTATGACGACCACATGTTGACAAAAAGTGAATTGTCACTAGAAAATCTCTTTAGACTAATATCACTGAATAACTTAAATCACAATCAGCTTGATGATGGATGTTTTTGTCAGACTTATTGATTTTTTTCCTTTACCAAAACAATATTTCAAATTAAAATAGTTAGGTCTTTTGATATTGTTGGATTACAAAAATAAAGAGTAATACGGAACTGGAATTGATGGCAGTTGAAGGTGATTATAACATCATATGAAATGTTCAATTTAACCCTTCATATACTGCATGGATAAAGAAATTTGTAAAAGCATTTTTTTATATTTGCTATTCTCTTCTCTTCCTCTTGTGATCATTTTCTTATTGTCCCCAAAAATAAAGAATTTTCTACAGAATTGAAAGAGAAATTATGAAAAAGATATATAATTAACTGAAAATATTCATAGTTCAAATAATAATTTTATTATCACGTTATGTTGAAGGGCACTAGGCCAGAAATTGATATACTTATTTTATTATTAATAAAATTTTATTATTAAAATTAAGAAAATTATACTTAAACTTTTTTTTAAATTACTTTTTAATTCAAAGCTATATTGTTACTTAATTGTTAACATTCAAATGTGCATTTTAAGCAATTTACTCTTAGTATTGTTGTAAATAACATATAAAATATAATTAGATTAGTGAAGATATAAACATTGTTATTTCATTGAAGAATTGCTATGGAAGTTTGGTCTAAACCTCAGCTGGATAAATAAACAGCTGTCTTGTAATTAATGAAATTAGTTAAACATATAAAAACAAGTATTTCAATTGTGTGTGTTTATTTTTTTTTTTTTTTTTTTTTTTGTCATTTGGCCTGATTAAGATGTACAATTCATTTAAATAAACTGAAAACATTAACATGTTTCAATTAATAACCGGTTTAGAGGTTAAAACTTTAATTTTCAAATCCAAGTCTAATTTTGATTTTAACCTTGCATGCTTTACTTACACAGTAATAAGCTGTGACTATTAGGTACAAACATTTAAATCATTAATTAGTTTAACCAAATAATGACTTACATACTCCAATAAAGAAAACAATGCTGTACCTTGTTGGAACTGGCTTTCAACCTCATAGTATTGCCGGAGCAGTTCGTGAACAGCTGACTTCATGCGACCTCGAATACCATTCCTGTACCGCTGAACAAGCTGAATGATGCCTTGAGTGGTCAGGAAGAACCCATCTCGATCTGCCCGTTTCTGAAGTGTGGCCGCATGGCTACACAAACGAAATAGATTTCATACATGTTATATAGTTCAGCAATATTCTATAACCAGTGGTCTCCTTGCTTTTGTGGCTTCCAGGGTTTTATTTTTCACTCATAGTTTTCGAACCAATGTAATATGTAATTTGTATGCACTGTATTGTATTTGAATTATTTTATTGTATTTCCAGATATATAAAGTAGTTTTCACAATAACTGACTAAACCATTTTTCATGAATAACTTCCCAATTTTGGCTTTGGATTAAGTTGATTTTTGAACTGTCAATAGTTTAAACAAATGGCATCTACCGAACAATGTGAATGAGCATGATATTTATTAAAGAAAATGAGTGAGGATAGCGTTGTTTTTATAAGATAACTTACTAATAATAAAAATAACTAACTTTGTAATAAAAACTTACAATTCCCCAATGGCATTACAACAAAAGATAAACTTAACATCTGTCAAAGTAGTAAAAGTTGTTTTTTATTGTACTGGAGCAATTTTCACTCACTAATTATATCAATATGCCTTTTTCAAGACTCTTAGCATGCTTATCATATATTTGATAATATTTTTCCTTACTTTTTCATAGGCTATGTGTTAGTTATAAGCGATTATATGATTTCACTATTCAAGCTAAACCTTACCTAGCTATTTTAAACCGTAAACAAACATATCTCAGAGGCAAAGATACCGAAAAACAATGTTAATGGAAATTTCAATTTTAATTATTCATTCTCTTCCAAATTTCAAATATTTTTGTTTCATGTTGACCAATATATACACTGCTTTAACGGGACTATTCAACCATCCATGTGTATGATTTTTGCATGTACCTCTTGAAACTGGTGATCAAGGTTTTACCCGCATCCTATATTCTTACGATTTTTGGTAGGCCCTCCTAACCAGCACACACTTAACACATAACCCATTACAGGCTGATGATGATTAGGTTTACGCCTTAGGTTTATTATTGTTAAAATAGTGAATAAATGCACCAAACAATTAGTTACGATGGTTTAGAGACAAAATATTCACTAGTGAGATCTACCTGTTATGTACTCGGTTTAACTCACATCCTGAGTGACAAGTGTAATTGCATTAGTACAGTGCTTCTCTCAAGCTCGTGGTTAGAGTGGCGAGATGACAAAAGTAGTTGGAGAGTACTAATGTAATATTGACAGTATAGTCAATAAAACCACTCACCAAACCAGTTTTTCTCATTTTTAGCTTGAGCTGAACTTACTTGGCCTTATATATATATATATATATATATTTATATATAAGGCCAAGTAAGTTCATATATATTTTTAGTTTCAGTCACCAATCAGGTAATCTGTCCATCCAAAAATCTCACTAGCACATTCCTCACAAAGCGTTGGTTACTTCACAACAATTTATTTATTTGTATAATGGTTTCATTCATAATAAAACAACATTTTAAATAGACATCCCCATTTAGTACATTTAAAAATTGTAATAAACAATGCACAGTTTGATTTTTATATAATTTGTTAGTAACCGTAAAATAAAAGAGTTTTAGATCAGGGATTTTTATATGATGGTACATAAGAACAAGTAATTAGATCAAACATATGTTAAAAAGTTAAATAAAAACTATCCTCTTTAACCTCTCAACTGCTGTAAACGAGTTAAGTCGTGTGCCGCCGTCTGTCCCGCTGTGCTACGCACGACTGAAGTCGTTCCGCCGAACGCGCTCAGTGTGCTGTACACGTATCAAGTCGGTATTGATTATTTCTCCACTTCAACATACCCACGACATCTATGGATACTTTGTTGAACTACTAGCAAGCTCTTTACTAAACAGAGAATAGTTATTCATTAGTTCATTATGTTGTATACAGCTGACTGTTGGCGCTGGCAACTGACAGTGGCTGCTGTTTAGTGTTTTGTAATGGCGTCTACATCACGCGATTCGCGTCTTGTTACGGAGTCGGAAATTGATAATTTACTGTGTGTTGACGATGATTTTAGTGATTTACATTCTGATGATGATTATAATGATCCAGTTTATGATATAAGCTAAGAGAGTGAAGTTGAGGAAGATGTTTTTGAACCTCCACCACCGAAACAAAAATGTAAACAAGCAACAGGTAGGCCTAAAACTAAGAAAAATGAACGAGTGCTTTATAATTGGAGTAATGAACCTTTCAAACCTCATATTTTTAATTTTGATAGTTCGAATTGTGGAGTAAAACAAATCGCCATTGACGAAAACTGTACTGAGTTAGATTGTTTTGAAAAGATGTTGCCAGAAAATCTGATTGATATGGTTGTCACTGAAACCAATCGTTTTTATGAATTCACAGTTTCCAACAGTGAATTGAAAGAAAAATCTAGGCTAAAGAATTGGACACCTGTTGATAAAAAAAAAAAAATATGTGTTTTTAGCTTTATCTATGCTAATGGTTAGAAATAAAAAAATTGCATTGCATGAATACTGGTCTAATGATTGTTTACTAAAAAGCCATGCAATCCCAGACATAATGTCAAAAGACCGCTATTAAGCTATTTTGCGGCTTTTACATTTCAATAATTCTGAAGAGCAATCAAATGACAAGTTGATAAAAATAAAAAATGTTGTTGATATTCTCAGGCATAATTTTAGAAGGAGTTTTGTACCTTTTAGGGATTTATGTATTGACGAAAGTTTGGTTCTGTTTAGAGGTAGACTGGCCTTCAAGCAGTACATACTTTCAAAAAGACATCGTTTTGGCATAAAGTTGTTTTTGA
Source organism: Stictocephala bisonia (assembly GCA_035578905.1). Lineage (NCBI taxonomy): Eukaryota > Metazoa > Arthropoda > Insecta > Hemiptera > Membracidae > Stictocephala > Stictocephala bisonia. Next base: position 273,131 of record JAQJVL010000063.1, on the reverse strand, counting down.
TGTGTGATGTTGAAACTGGTTATGTTCTTGACTTTATAATTTATACTGGGAGTGAAACAGAAATAACTCTAATAAAAGAGTTGGGAATATCAGGGTCAGTTGTCACTACACTTATGTCTGGGTATATGAATAAGGGTCATTGTTTGTATGTAGACAATTGGTACACAAGCCCAGCACTATTTACTTTTTTACATGAGAAAGGCACAAATGCTTGTGGTACAGTAAAGGAGATCAGAGTAGGAGTTCCTAAATTTACACAGGCATTGCAAAGAGGGGAAAGGGAAACAAAAAATAATAAAACAATGTTGGCTATGAAGTGGAGGGATAAGCGGGATGTGCGAATGTTGACAACGGAACATGATGACATTGAAACATTTAGTGGGAAATATAAGCGTTATACAAATGAAAAAATAATGAAACACTATGTATAAATGAGTATAATGTAAAAATGGGGTTGGTAGATAAGAGTGACATGATGATATCAAGTCTGCAATGCATGAGGAAGTCTGTGAAATGGTATAAAAAGTTATGGTTTCACTTCATTGACCTTATTTTACTAAATTCTCATGCAATATATTTAGTAAGTAGTGGGAAAAAGCCTACATTACAGGAATTTCATTTAGAAGTAGTAAGGTCTTTGATTGAAAAATATCATGTACAAAGAGAAAAGAAAAGAGGCGGGCGGTCCTCAAATTCTGATGTACCAACCAGGCTGACTGACCGGCACTTCCCTTCACTAATACCTCCAAGTGAAAAGAGAATTTCAAATACAAGAACTTGTTTTGTGTGTAAACACACAAAACAAAGAGACCAAAAAAGGAAAGAATCAAGATATATGTGCCAAGAATGCAATGTAGCACTTTGTGTTGTTCCTTGTTTTGGTGACTACCACTGCAAGATAAACTTTTAAAACAGTAAAAAGTGTTGTAAATAGTGTAAATACATAGATAAATTCTTTGTATAGTAAAATATAAGTGTAAAATATAAGTGATTTTGTAGGCTATAATGGAAGAAGACATCAACTTGTTTTGGTGAGTACATTATAATAAATGTTTATCTACGCATGGGTTCAGGGTTTACTCTATCTGTAAAAAACCCAGCACAGGGGGTTGGCATGCTACTGAAAACCCAGCAGTTGAGAGGTTAATCAGATATATTTCCAAAAGGATGGAATATAATGAACAGGTATATATATATATATATATATATATATATATATATATATATATATATATATAATGTATTATAAATAAGTATTATCAACCATTTTTTTTTATTTTATTTTATTGCGTTGTAACAATTTTAACATGTCATGCAATCGTCAATATTATATACAGAAATATTTAAAATGTGTTAAAAATTCTAAAAATAAACAACAAATGGTCATTCACCCCACATTCATATACATTACTAACGTTCATACAGCCACAATCATACTGCCTTCCTGTCCTCCTGTCCTGCTGTTTAATCATCCCAGCGACTCATCATGAACTCATCCACAGAATGAGTTGCCACTGTAGGTGTATGGGTGGGCGGGTGGGTCAGTACCACTGTAGGTGTACGGGTGGGCGTGTGGGTCAGTACCACTGTATGTGTATGGGTGGGCGGGTCGGTTAGCACCACTGTATGTGTATGGGTGAGCGGGTGGGTCAGTACCACTGTAGGTGTTTGGGTGAGCGGGTGGGTCAGTACCACTGTAGGTGTATGGGTGGGCTGGTGGGTCAGTACCACTGTATGTGTGTGGGTGGCGGGTGGGTCAAGCTTTAGCCATCAAGAGGTGTCTAAGTCGAGTTTTGAATTGACTTTGGTTGTTAATTGAAAATTCCTCAGGGAGCCTGTTGATTAGTCTGACACCAACCTGATGTGGCATGTGGTCTGATAGTGCCAATCTGTATTGCTGTGTTCGGAGGTTGTCCCTGCCTCTAGTGTAGTATTGGTGAACGTTCCTGCCACGAATTAAGGAAGAACGTGATCTGCAGTATAGTATCACCTCATACATATAAAGGCAAGGTAAAGTCAGTAATTTTAACTCCCTAAAAGAATTCCGGCACGACTCTCTGTGGTTCAACTTAGCAATTATTCTAACAGCCTTTTTTTGAAGTTTAAAAACTCTTTCAATTTTGCTTTTTGCACAACCTCCCCAAAGTCTCACTCCGTATTCCAGATGTGAATACACCATGCCATAATAGGCCATGAGTAAGACACTAGGGGAACAGAACTTTGCAAGATTGCGCAGCGCATATATACCTGAAGCAATTTTACCACAAACGTGGTCAATATGATCGTCCCAAGTCCTCTATCAAGGAACATTCCAAGGAATTTTGTGGAATTTACCACCTCTAAAAGAGTGTCATCCACGAAGACATGGGGTTGAGATTGGAGCTCCTGCTGTCGCAGGCAAAAACTCATTATGTTGGATTTGGTTTTATTTGATTTTAGATTCAGTTCACTGAAATGTTGGATGCAAGAACTCAGCTCTATAAAAGCTGTTATTTCTAATTCTTTGGATGCCTTTCCTTTAATACAGAGAGTCGTATCATCGGCATATTGAATCAGTTCTCCATTCTGGATCACTGTGTTCAATCTGCACACATAGATTTAAAAAAGAAGTGGTCCGAGAATAGATCTCTGGGGGACTCCATGAACCATTCTATTTTTATTTGAAGTTATATTTGAGATTTGTACACACTGGTGTCGATCTTTAAGATACGAAGTGAGCCAACTGTGTGGTAAACCTCTAACTCCAGATTTTTCTAAAAGGTGCAGCAGTGTCTCATGGTGCACACAATCAAATGCTTTGGAGAGGTCAAGAAAAATACAAAGCACTTGTTCTTTACTCTCCAAGCCATCGAAAACGGTGTCCAAAAGTTTATTGATTGCATCAATTGTGGATCTTTCCTTTCTGAATCCAAATTGTTCTGGATTCAATAAATTGTGACTATCTATGAAGCTTGAAAGTCTATCATAGAAGATCCTTTAGCAGATCTTACTAAAGACAGGAAAAATTGAAATAGGACGATAATTGCTCGCGAGTGAAGGGTCATCTTTTTTGTGAATTGGAACAACTTTTGCAGTCTTTAAAAGTGACGGAAAACGTCCTGTTTCAAATGAAAAATTTATCAATTTTGTGAGTGGCTTCAGTAAGTACTGAAAGCACCGTTTTAAAAGCCATACAGATAAGCCATCGGCGTCACAGGTTTTTTTTGGGCGCAGCCTCTGAATGGCACTAGCCACCTCCTTCTCACATACAGGAGTCAAGGCCATGGATGCAACTGGCTCTCCAATATAATTTATGAATTGGGGTTTATTAAACATTGGGTCCGGTGAAGCTACAGTGGAAAAAATCTGTTAAATTCATTTCCAACAGTTAGTTTATCTTGAACTATATCTTCTCCAATTTTTATTTCAATTGGTTTGGACGATGAGCCAGCTGTTCTATGAAGGCATTTACACGAGATGTGTCATAATGGATGCGATGGTCTGGGTGCAGATCGTACCTGTGTGGCAATGATGATCTCAGTGTCATCTGGTCTATCGTTGATGTAGTGCTCCAAACTGTGATATATGTCACGAGGATCACCCGCCGCTACGTCGTTGGTCCCAGCGAGCAGCACTTCGCAGTTGTTGGTTGAGCTCCAGGGGTCTCGATGCACGATGTTTTTCAGTCGGGCTCCAGGCTTACAGATGCCGTACACCGCTGTATTAGTTGTTCGTTCCCTCACAAGTTCTGCGATATGTCGACTATGGCTATCACCTCTAATTGTGATTGATTTTGTTTTTAAGGATATATATGTTGGTCTCTTATTGGGGTTTTTTTTTTGTTATTTTTATTCTTTAATAAGTTTGTATTATAATTTCTATGTTTATTGATTATTGTTGTTTCCTGAACTGATTGTACTTTGTTTTTAATTGATGTAGCTGTATGTTTTTCAGATGAAGTTGTAGGTTTACTAATCTTGTTATTTTTGTTTTTTGTTTTATTTGTAACGGTAAACCATGGTTGTTCGGCGCTCTGACCACATTTAAAGTTGTTTAGCTCTGTATGCAGATACTGATTCTCCGCTTCAAGAACTTGTATGGTAGTTTTGAGGCTTTGTATGAGCTCTCTGTCTTCCTCCCGCTGTGTGAGAGCGTTAAATTGTAAGGGAAAATCACACTGCACACTAGAACTCACAAAAGTGCGTTCTGGTGTCGGCTCACATTGAACACCGAAGTCAACCATCGCAGGAATATGGGTTATTTTGTCTGGCAAAGATGTGGGGTGGCTTGTGAATATTTGATCGGTAAACTGCAACAAGCGAGTGTCAGAATTGATTGTGTGTTCCAATAACCCGTTATATTCCTTTTGAATGCGATCAATTTCCTGCTTTAGTTTCTTTATCTCTTCTGGAGCTTCTTCGGGTGGGTGTATGTCTGAAGTTCTTCCTAAGGTGACAAAACTTGTAATCTCAGGGCAGGGTGTGGAGTAGGCTGGTGGTGAGACGTCTCTGGATGGTGACTGGTGTGTTGTCGGTATTTGTGAAAAAGGCGGTGAATGTGTGTCATGTATATGGGTTGTGACACCAATAGATGGTGGAGTCATTGCTGGAGATTGAGGCTGGGACTGAACTAGTGGGGAAGATAGCGTTCGCATGGTGACTGGATGATCGCCACTGTGTTTTTCATTACAAACAGTAACGCTTGTTTTATGTTCATCCGTTTTTATTGTTGCGCTACACGTCTTGCCCAGGCAGCTCCAGTATACTGAACCGTTTCTTAGAATCCGTTTTTGTCTATATTTAACATTATTATATATTATAAAGGGTTTACCAGTCTTTGAATTTTCCATGGTAAACGACATTTTTTTCTGGATATCAAAATGTGATTAAAAAACAGTGTTATGTAAAGAATCAAATAAAAAAGTTATGAATTATTAGTCTATTATTATTATGCAGACTGCAGACAAAAAATATAGCTGGCAGGTGGTTTCGATCCTGGGCCTCTTGCACAGTGTGGGTGTGTGCTATCAGTTGAGCTATGTGACTGATAACAAATCAAGGAAATCAGCAGGTCAGTAGTCGCGTTACTCCGAAGTTACTTCAACGTGGAGTTGTTGCTGTACTCTTGTTTAACCTTGTTGGTTAGCTTGTAGGTTAGCTTTACATTAAACACAATTAATCATGACTTACAGCAAAACTCTATGTCCAACACGCCTTAAACACGTTGTCACGAGTTAAAATACGCACTTTCACAGCTTTTTAACGCTAAGCAATCACTAGAACTTCGATAAAATGTTAAAACTACGGAGCGATCAAAACACACGTCTTGTTCTACCCAGATGCCCCCAATACCTGCCACTCTTGCACCATTTTATGAATTACTTCTCCCAATAATAATGATGCCCCCTAAGAGTTTTCAAATCTTGAAAATGTTGTTACCAAACTGAATGTAACTAATACAATTACTTGAATAGACTGTTATTTCATTAAAAAGCGAGGTTTATCACTGCACCAGAAATTATTTGTATACAGATGAATCAATACTTACCCATCAATGACACTGGCTATTTGCTGGCTTGGGAACTGAGTAAGCACAGAGGTAATGTTTCGTTCATACTGATTCATAAGTTTGCGTATCTTCTTCTCAACAGATATGGGAATACGACCAGAGATGGATGCTATTACTTCCTGGAGTTCAAGTAACGGCAGGGTAGGGTCTCTCAGGGAGCTCATGTACTTTTCTATAACTTCTCTTAACCTTGCTAAATGATATGGCTCTGGTAAGCAATAACCTGAAGCATACAAAATGATAATTTTTAATTAAATAACTTTTAAACCAAACAGATATTTACTAAATATATAAAGTCTAATAATATTTTTTCAAATAGTTTTTACCTTATTTTTAAAGACCATTTTTTTACATTAAAAAAAATTTTATTATCATTTTGTGATTCTGCTCAAAAAGAAGCTCTTAACAGGAGACTGTTGGCTTAGTAGAAAACTGTAAACATAAATCTATACATAAAATTGGTCAACTCCAATGGAATGAGACAAATGTTACAGTCCTCTGTGGTAACAATAAATACAATAATGAAAGACTCACACCATCCACATTTCCGTATTTAACATGATAAATGTAGCTCTGGCAAGTCAACTTAGCAGTACATAAGTGGCTACATAAGTGTGACATATTGCCTCACTACTCCTAGCTGACTAACACAAGTACACATCTCTGGATTGCATATAACTGATTTGCATGCTTGAACATTTGCTTATTTATGTTCATACTTTAACAGTTGACTGCCAAGCCGTTTTTTTTTTCCTAGGCCTAACTGCCATGAGTATCATACCTAATACTAAGGGGTTTGGCTGCATTTTTAAGTATTCGCCCGGGCGCCCAGTTAAGTGCTCTAATGAATTTAGTTATAGATTTTATTGCAATTGCTGATAAGAGTAGTAAAGATCCTGACTCACTAACAAACAAGCAATGTATTCCCATCCCCTCTCTCCCCCTTATAGCCCCCGCCTTGCAAATTCAACAGATGGACATAACTCCCAATATTTATAGTAAACTCTAGCAATGAATTTTATGTATATTAATAGTCTATTTCTTGTAGTCAAAGATGATTGTACAAATTTCAACTCAAAATTTGAACAAATATTTATAGAAAAATAATTGGTAACACTTAAAAAAATATATTTTTTTATTTACTATATACTAGGTTGGTTAGTACCTTTTGTCCATTATATTCACAAAATGTTATTAAAATATATCACACGGTTTGTTCATGACTAAAGCACCAAAAATGCCAAATTAGTCACATATCTCATTAAAAAGAAATTTTTTCCTGTAACACATTTATTACTTGCATAGAAACTAACAATTTTATTTTTTTTAAATTCAAAAATAATTTTCGATCGAACACCCTTAACTTTATGATTTTGTTTTAATTAGTTATTAAAGTATACAACACTTAGTTGCTGATTTGTATCAACTGATAGTTTAGGTTACATGCATTACCTTAGCTAATTATTTATTTCTCAGTTTACCAGCAGAAACTTACGAGGGTCGTCCAGAAAGTAAAGAACGATTGTGCATCATGTGCAGCGCTGATCCTCCACCAATGCGACTGCGTACACGCTAGTTACCTCTGGCTGTCCGGTCAGTGTGAGCTGAGTTTCGTTCCTGTGCGGTCACGCGTCTTTGCTCTGTAAACTTTCAAAATGGCGGCGCCCATTGAAAATCCCGCCAAATGCGAAGTGCGCAGTGTCATTCGGTTTTTGAATTCTCAAAATGTTCAACCTATCGAAATTTATAGGTAAATAAACACTGTTTATGGTGAGAATGTAATGAATGAATCTTCAGTGAGGAAATGGTGCATTATGTTCAACCAAGGAAGAACCAATGTGCACGATGAAGAACGGATTGGGAGGCCGTCACTTGTGACTGAGGAATTGAAGAAAAAAGTTGACGACAAAATTCTGGAAAACCGCTATTCCAGACGTTTCTCGATCCCTCTTACATGAAATTGTGACTGAGCATCAAAGACCAGACGTGCAATACAGAACAAAAGACTTGGCATGTTGTCAAAAAAAGTGTTTTTGATCCACGACAATGCTTGGCCCCATGCATCGGTACGAACCAGCAAGAACTTCAAGGTCTCAAGTGGGAAATTTTTGGACACCCTCCCTATAGTTCGGACCTTGCGCCTTCAGATTACCATCTGTTCCCGAAACTGAAAACATTCTTGGGTGGGAAGAAGTTTGGAAACGATGAAGAACTGAAAGAAGAAGTGACATCCTGGCTCAGATCTTTGGCGGCTGAAGAGTATAACACCCGGCATTGAACAACTGATTCCTCGGTACAATAAATGCCTTGACAACCAAGGCAACTAGATTGAGAAGTAGCCTAGGTTACTGTGAGTATGTAAATAAAGTTCTGTGTTGTTATCTTTCGTTTATAATTTTTTATACCAAAACGTTCTTTACTTTCTGGATGACCCTCGTAGTACAATATTTGTAATTGTTTGTTTCAAAGTTGGTTAAAATCACGTAGAAGATTTACATGTACATATTGTGAAAGTATTTACAAGTGTTTGTAATGCGATGTTTATTTTTGTGCTTTTTTTTCACATGCACAAAATATGAAACAGGTATAAACTAAGTAAAATACTTAAAATAACATGTAACAAGCAAAACTATGGAAACTAATTTTGTTTAAAAAATAATCATATAAAATGTCAAGATAAGACACATTTTTGCATGTCTTCTTTTTAATTTACTTTAAAGAGAGTAATGGGCTAAAATGTTACACAAAAGCAGATGTAGATATTTCAGCTAAGAGGAGAGAAAATGTTGTAAGAGTGTAAATTCTTAGAAAATAAGAAATAAAAAGGTGGCAAACAATTTATGGTGAATTATTCCTTACATTGAAAGTTGGAATATTTTTTTTAATTCTTATTTGGTCATAGTATTTATTAGTATAAATTGATTAAATTATTTTATGTTTTGTAATTTCAGTAGAAAATTCATTAGTCATACAGTTGAATGGTCAGGCTGAGTAAAACACTCACCAGCAAGGATGTTTTCTAGCATGGTACGATAGTTGTTATGGATATGGTTAAGTTTATCTCCCATGATAGGTGTAGAGACATCGACCTCAGGAAACTGTCCCTTGTAGTCTATGGCCCGAGTAACTAGACTGGGATCATCTAGCTCCAAGTGACCAATCAGAGACCCTGCATCAAGCACTGCTCCAGGACGCTTGGTGTAGAAGACTAAGCCTGACTCTGATGCGGTCAGAGTCATCACCATCTTCATCACCTAAAGACACACAATCAGGAATTGTACAAAGAGTACTTGATTCAATTCATTTCAATAAGTTTATTCATTTATACATATTAAATGCATAGAAACAGAGTCAACATCATTTACAGTGCTTTATCACACACATTACATGTGCATTAAACGTTTTTTAGTTCCCAACTTACTCTTACTCCTGTGGCCACTCAAATCCAAGGAGATTTTTGACCTCCCCAACAAGTTGCCTCCACAGTCCTCTATCCTCTGCCATTTCGATGTCTCCACCAAGACTTCTCACATCCTGTTCCACTTGGTCATCCCATCTTATTCTTGGTCGTCCTAGAAGTCGCCTTCCTGCTGGTTTTCCCATCCATACCCTTCTTATCATTTTTTCTTCTTCCCTTCTCCTCACATGACCAAGCCATCTTATTCTTCTGCTTCTAACCACCACCACAATATCAGGTCTCTTGTGCAGTTCTCTAAGCTCTCTGTTCTTTTTCATTCTCCACACTCCTGATTCATAGGTAGGTCCATATATTCTTCTTAAAGTTTTGTTTTCAAATGTAATCAATCTTTTTTTGTTATACGTTGTTAGGGTCCACAGCTCAGATCCATACAATAAAACAGGTTGTACAATAGCTATATACATTCTTATTTTTGTGGGTCTTGACAGTAGTTTACTTTTGAATAGCTTTAGGAGACTCCAGTAGCATCAATTTGCTGTATTAATTCTGACTTGTATTTCCTCTTCCATTTTATTTTGACTGGTCAAATTAACTCCCAGATACTTGAACTCTTCAGTGACTAAAAATTTGTAATCCATTACGTCCAGTGTTGAGTTGATTGGCTCTGCCTGTCTCCCTATCTTCATATATTTAGTCTTTTCTTCATTCACTTAAAGACCTACTTTGTTGGCTTCTTTTAACTGACACATGCTAGCTTTTGTAGATCACTTTTACTATCAGCTACTAATGCCACGATCATCAGCAAATGCTAAAATATTGATTAACCTTCAATGTTTGATTTTCAATATTGATTATCCAGCAAACCCTACGCCTGCATAGTGTCTCCATCGTCACAGCTACTATATAGTATTTGGTAACTTTCAGTGTTTATTTTTCCACAGAATGGCCATTTGGTTTCTTGTAGTACATCTATCTTGTAGGCTTCAAATTCTTCATTGATAATATCTAGTTTACCTGGCATCGCTAGAGTTCTAATGTTCCATGAGTCGTCTCTCAATTCCTTTGTTCTAAGCTTGGGTCTTAACCCTCCAAGTGATACGTATTTTACTCTTCAGTGATAGGCCTGTTTTAGGCATCGCGCAGTGTTTTTTTATAAAATTCATAAAAATTTTTAAATATACCTGTAATATGACATATTACATATCAAAATGTTCTAAATAATATGTACTAAATGGTTATGAAAAAGAAAAACTTACCAAAAATTTTCTTATCTTGAGAAACTTTGGATGACCTTGAAAAAAAATGTTCTCAAAAATATTTTTTTGTTTTTGAGTCTATTTATTATAGTTGTTATGGAAACACTTTTAAAATCCATTGTATACAAAAGTTACACAATTTAGTTCTGAACACAAAAATATATAACACTCACAGTTTATATGTTGTAGTATATAAGAAAGTCATATAGAAAATGTTTTTGTACTAGCATAAAAAAGCAGAAATTTCAGAAAAGTGTATTTCTTATTATAAAGTTCCATTATAGGCTTATATTTATATAGGATTGTAAAACTTTATTTTCACTTGTAAATGTTTCTAAAAACTGAATAAAATACTGTTTGCAGCAATTTGCAAATTATAACTATATTTACATAGAATAACGAGGATAAATATCCCTTATTCCGAATCTGACTCCGCTACAGCAGGTGCCTTTCTCGTTTTAGTTCCTTTAGGTCTCCATAAGTGGTTCAAACGGCTTAGTTGACTCATATTTACAAATAATAACAATATTTACAAACATACAAACTAAATAAAACAACTAAACGCACTAATATAACCTTCAAACGGAATAATAAACAACACTGATATACGACGCTTTGTATACGAAATACCAGCTGATCGTAAATAATCAATAATACTTTTCCCGCGTATTTGAAAAACGTTTGACATAGAGTATCATAAAGAGGAACTCTTTCTGAACATTTTAGTATAAAATATAACTGATTTCCGATTTTAGTTATTTGTTTGCGGCGCTTTTCGCGATCGGCTCAGAGCGAGCCGTTATCGATTCAGAGGGGGTCATTAACGGCTCGGACCGAGCCGATATCACTTGGAGGGTTAATCCATTTGATTATCCACTTCCGAGGCTTGTTGGCATTTCGGAAGTGTAAAACAATAGTGTTTTACAAAATAGGATTGTTAGCCCTATGCTTAACCCCCAATATGAATGGAGGACCGCACCTACTTGTGATCAGCAGGTCCCTTAGACCTAGCCGGGAGGACTGTTTAAGCAGATGCACCAGCCTTTCCCCTATCCGCCACCCAGGAGACGCTCCGTATACACCAAAGTAGGATAGCGCACGGTTAGTTCCCAAAGAGTAAAAAAAAAATGGAAATCCTGAAATTGACTGTTTCTAGTAATAATAATAGGACGTATTAATATAAAGAAATTCCTCAAGTGATCGTCAAACAAGGATTACTATGTGTGCTTTTTAAAGTGTTTCATAAAACTTGATATACTTTTGTTTGCATTGTTTACCAATACAATATTTATTTCATCATCATACTTTGATACCTTTGTATCAAGATATTAAATACTAATAAATATAGTAAATATTATGTATCAAACATAGAATATTACTAAAAAATTATGTTAGTGAGTAACCAAGACAGCAAAACAACAAACCATACACTACTGTATTATCTTTGAAATATAAATTAAAAACTATTAATAGCTTAACTTATAATTATTTTAAATGTTAAACAAAACAAAATATTATTAATAGCAAATATTTTTATTACAGCAATTAAAATTAACAATATTTGTAAACAAAGTATTCTTAACCCTAAGTTAGTGTGGCGCGGTCTGAGAGACCAATTAGTACTTCTAAGAAGAAAATATTGCAGCCGGGTAAGAATACGCCCTTCCCCTTCCCAGTACCTTCCTCTAGGGGGAGCCTTTGCATGACCTTGAAGTGGCATTATTTTTTAACGACTGCAACTGTGCACAACTTCCGTTTCGGTCCCTGACACCCAACCACACTAAACACGTTATGGTCTCAATCCTACAGAGTAAAGAAGGTTCTTAATCACAAAAAAGTTTATAAAACCATGAAAAACAATGAAAATGCATTAAACATTGTATGTTTATTCTAAAAATACTAATTTATTTATAAACATTTTGATATAAACAATTTTAATAGGGTTTTTAGATTTTCGGTCTCTGACACCCACCACACTAATAATGTTACTATTACTCACCACACTAACCTAGGGTATGTTTCTTAATCACAAAAAAAGTTTATAAAACCATGAAAAACAATGAAAATGCATTGAACATTGTATGTTTATTCTAAATTTTGATATAAACAATTTTAATAGGGTTTTTAGATTTTTGGTCTCTGAGACCCACCACACTAATAATGTTACTATTACTCACCACACTAACCTAGGGTATGTTTCTTAATCACAAAAAAAGTTTATAAAACCATGAAAAACAATGAAAATGCATTGAACATTGTATGTTTATTCTAAATTTTGATATAAACAATTTTAATAGGGTTTTTAGATTTTTGGTCTCTGAGACCCACCACACTAATAATGTTACTATTACTCACCACACTAACCTAGGGTATGTTTCTTAATCACAAAAAAAGTTTATAAAACCATGAAAAACAATGAAAATGCATTGAACATTGTATGTTTATTCTAAATTTTGATATAAACAATTTTAATAGGGTTTTTAGATTTTTGGTCTCTGAGACCCACCACACTAATAATGTTACTATTACTCACCACACTAACCTAGGGTATGTTTCTTAATCACAAAAAAAGTTTATAAAACCATGAAAAACAATGAAAATGCATTGAACATTGTATGTTTATTCTAAATTTTGATATAAACAATTTTAATAGGGTTTTTAGATTTTTGGTCTCTGAGACCCACCACACTAATAATGTTACTATTACTCACCACACTAACCTAGGGTATGTTTCTTAATCACAAAAAAAGTTTATAAAACCATGAAAAACAATGAAAATGCATTGAACATTGTATGTTTATTCTAAATTTTGATATAAACAATTTTAATAGGGTTTTTAGATTTTTGGTCTCTGAGACCCACCACACTAATAATGTTACTATTACTCACCACACTAACCTAGGGTATGTTTCTTAATCACAAAAAAAGTTTATAAAACCATGAAAAACAATGAAAATGCATTGAACATTGTATGTTTATTCTAAATTTTGATATAAACAATTTTAATAGGGTTTTTAGATTTTTGGTCTCTGAGACCCACCACACTAATAATGTTACTATTACTCACCACACTAACCTAGGGTATGTTTCTTAATCACAAAAAAAGTTTATAAAACCATGAAAAACAATGAAAATGCATTGAACATTGTATGTTTATTCTAAATTTTGATATAAACAATTTTAATAGGGTTTTTAGATTTTTGGTCTCTGAGACCCACCACACTAATAATGTTACTATTACTCACCACACTAACCTAGGGTATGTTTCTTAATCACAAAAAAAGTTTATAAAACCATGAAAAACAATGAAAATGCATTGAACATTGTATGTTTATTCTAAATTTTGATATAAACAATTTTAATAGGGTTTTTAGATTTTTGGTCTCTGAGACCCACCACACTAATAATGTTACTATTACTCACCACACTAACCTAGGGTATGTTTCTTAATCACAAAAAAAGTTTATAAAACCATGAAAAACAATGAAAATGCATTGAACATTGTATGTTTATTCTAAATTTTGATATAAACAATTTTAATAGGGTTTTTAGATTTTTGGTCTCTGAGACCCACCACACTAATAATGTTACTATTACTCACCACACTAACCTAGGGTATGTTTCTTAATCACAAAAAAAGTTTATAAAACCATGAAAAACAATGAAAATGCATTGAACATTGTATGTTTATTCTAAATTTTGATATAAACAATTTTAATAGGGTTTTTAGATTTTTGGTCTCTGAGACCCACCACACTAATAATGTTACTATTACTCACCACACTAACCTAGGGTATGTTTCTTAATCACAAAAAAAGTTTATAAAACCATGAAAAACAATGAAAATGCATTGAACATTGTATGTTTATTCTAAATTTTGATATAAACAATTTTAATAGGGTTTTTAGATTTTTGGTCTCTGAGACCCACCACACTAATAATGTTACTATTACTCACCACACTAACCTAGGGTATGTTTCTTAATCACAAAAAAAGTTTATAAAACCATGAAAAACAATGAAAATGCATTGAACATTGTATGTTTATTCTAAATTTTGATATAAACAATTTTAATAGGGTTTTTAGATTTTTGGTCTCTGAGACCCACCACACTAATAATGTTACTATTACTCACCACACTAACCTAGGGTATGTTTCTTAATCACAAAAAAAGTTTATAAAACCATGAAAAACAATGAAAATGCATTGAACATTGTATGTTTATTCTAAATTTTGATATAAACAATTTTAATAGGGTTTTTAGATTTTTGGTCTCTGAGACCCACCACACTAATAATGTTACTATTACTCACCACACTAACCTAGGGTATGTTTCTTAATCACAAAAAAAGTTTATAAAACCATGAAAAACAATGAAAATGCATTGAACATTGTATGTTTATTCTAAATTTTGATATAAACAATTTTAATAGGGTTTTTAGATTTTTGGTCTCTGAGACCCACCACACTAATAATGTTACTATTACTCACCACACTAACCTAGGGTATGTTTCTTAATCACAAAAAAAGTTTATAAAACCATGAAAAACAATGAAAATGCATTGAACATTGTATGTTTATTCTAAATTTTGATATAAACAATTTTAATAGGGTTTTTAGATTTTTGGTCTCTGAGACCCACCACACTAATAATGTTACTATTACTCACCACACTAACCTAGGGTATGTTTCTTAATCACAAAAAAAGTTTATAAAACCATGAAAAACAATGAAAATGCATTGAACATTGTATGTTTATTCTAAATTTTGATATAAACAATTTTAATAGGGTTTTTAGATTTTTGGTCTCTGAGACCCACCACACTAATAATGTTACTATTACTCACCACACTAACCTAGGGTATGTTTCTTAATCACAAAAAAAGTTTATAAAACCATGAAAAACAATGAAAATGCATTGAACATTGTATGTTTATTCTAAATTTTGATATAAACAATTTTAATAGGGTTTTTAGATTTTTGGTCTCTGAGACCCACCACACTAATAATGTTACTATTACTCACCACACTAACCTAGGGTATGTTTCTTAATCACAAAAAAAGTTTATAAAACCATGAAAAACAATGAAAATGCATTGAACATTGTATGTTTATTCTAAATTTTGATATAAACAATTTTAATAGGGTTTTTAGATTTTTGGTCTCTGAGACCCACCACACTAATAATGTTACTATTACTCACCACACTAACCTAGGGTATGTTTCTTAATCACAAAAAAAGTTTATAAAACCATGAAAAACAATGAAAATGCATTGAACATTGTATGTTTATTCTAAATTTTGATATAAACAATTTTAATAGGGTTTTTAGATTTTTGGTCTCTGAGACCCACCACACTAATAATGTTACTATTACTCACCACACTAACCTAGGGTATGTTTCTTAATCACAAAAAAAGTTTATAAAACCATGAAAAACAATGAAAATGCATTGAACATTGTATGTTTATTCTAAATTTTGATATAAACAATTTTAATAGGGTTTTTAGATTTTTGGTCTCTGAGACCCACCACACTAATAATGTTACTATTACTCACCACACTAACCTAGGGTATGTTTCTTAATCACAAAAAAAGTTTATAAAACCATGAAAAACAATGAAAATGCATTGAACATTGTATGTTTATTCTAAATTTTGATATAAACAATTTTAATAGGGTTTTTAGATTTTTGGTCTCTGAGACCCACCACACTAATAATGTTACTATTACTCACCACACTAACCTAGGGTATGTTTCTTAATCACAAAAAAAGTTTATAAAACCATGAAAAACAATGAAAATGCATTGAACATTGTATGTTTATTCTAAATTTTGATATAAACAATTTTAATAGGGTTTTTAGATTTTTGGTCTCTGAGACCCACCACACTAATAATGTTACTATTACTCACCACACTAACCTAGGGTATGTTTCTTAATCACAAAAAAAGTTTATAAAACCATGAAAAACAATGAAAATGCATTGAACATTGTATGTTTATTCTAAATTTTGATATAAACAATTTTAATAGGGTTTTTAGATTTTTGGTCTCTGAGACCCACCACACTAATAATGTTACTATTACTCACCACACTAACCTAGGGTATGTTTCTTAATCACAAAAAAAGTTTATAAAACCATGAAAAACAATGAAAATGCATTGAACATTGTATGTTTATTCTAAATTTTGATATAAACAATTTTAATAGGGTTTTTAGATTTTTGGTCTCTGAGACCCACCACACTAATAATGTTACTATTACTCACCACACTAACCTAGGGTTAATAGGTCAATACATACACAAACACACGTAATTACTGAAACTACGCAACTAATAATTAGTGAACAAGTTTTCTATTTACAAAATATAAGTTACAAAAATTAATTACAAGGTATTTAACTCACAATTCACACTAAATACTAAAAAATGTGCAACTAAGCGATTTTATTGGCACCCGATATGACGCTAGACAAGTGAACAGTTAACTATAATGATACTTCAACTCGACAGTACAAACAGGAAACAAAACATTAAAGAACAAAATGAAGTAAAAACAGTACTTAACCCTTTTACCGCCGACGTCCGTACAGTACGGACGTCGGCATTTCTAGCGAAAACCGCCGACGTCCGTACTGTACGGACGCGTAGTATTTTACGTTTTAATTGCTTGATAATGAACTAAAACCACCAAAAATTTTGTTAATGACATTAGAAGACAAATATTAAACATAATTATAGTCCATTGTATAACTCGCAATATTTTTTTGATAGTCTTTGGGAAAAAAACTTTAGTGGTTTACCAGACAGCTGATACGAATTGTTCAAGCTGTCAGTTACTCAGTGTTCAGTCTTGGTGTTTGTTTGCAGTGTGTTTATATGAGGTTATTTGTTTGTTAGACTAACAAATATATGTAGAATCAGATAAACAAACACAAATGTATCTAAGATTTTTTTGTCAACCACTTATATAGGTTCAAAGTGAAATTTTTTTTTTGTAATTTTGAACTCGTTTTTTTGAAAAAAAAATTATTATAGAAATAACAAAATATGATATGTTAAGTCATTGCCAACAAGCCCATATAATGACAAGAAAAACAAAAAAAATCATTCTGATACCTCTAAAAATAAAAATTCTACAATAGTTCTAGTAAAAGCTCACGTTTTCTCAAAAAATACCTTGGCGGTTCTCGCACGTCCCAACGCTACGGGCGCCGGCGGTAAAAGGGTTAAGAACCTTAGGAACAAAACAGCGTACTGTAAAGCCAATATTACAAGTAGTTTATTAATTACAGCTAATTTTCGAATTGTCTCAAATAATAACACCAGCACTTTCGGGCCTAACTGCTGCACCGAAAATAAAGATGCTATACGGCACTGAAAGGGTTAAACCATATAATCTTATTCTAAAATTAATTTAGAACTGTATATATTTAACATTTGTTGGTTACATGATAAAAATATACCTTTTATGGAATCCATAAAAATATTGTTTTATGACATGTTTGCATACATATAAAACTATAGGAGTAATTATTTTTATTGCAGGTTAATTTTGGGGTACTAGGCCTAGGATTTCACAAGTAATTAAAGTATTGCATATTAATGTAATTAAACTACCTATGGTATACATTTCTCATATCGGCATAACATTTCACATGCATTGAAGTTTTAATTGTCTTCTATATGGCACACCACATCAATGCAATATTAGAGGCTCAAGACAATGCCAATCGTGGGACTGTAGGTGTATATGTTATCAAGCTGTCCTTTAAATAATTTCAGCCCTACATCATATGTTGGCTAGGTTCCCCTGAGCTCAGAGCTTACATTGATGTGGCATGTTGTATCATTTATATTACTTTTAATGAAAACATTTCATAAACAATTTCTCTTAAATTATAGGTTTGAATTTTTTATAAATGAACAGTACTTAAAAACATATGTAATATGTCAGGTCTTAATGAGTACTTTCTTTAGTTGATGCTGAAAAAATTATGAATATAATTATCTGTGTATACACATAAAGTAAATCAGTTCTAGATTGATTTGAACTGCATATTACATTTATTAGAATAAAATAAATGTGCCAGTAGGGGTTACATTTTACATTCATTTTATTACTTTACGCCTTCTTTATTTACGTTTAACATTATTGAATATATATTTATAAAACTGTGTCCATTCTTTTTAAATATTCCAGCTGGATCCTTTTTTAGGATTGAAAATTCAATATCGCAAGCACACAGTTTAAATTATTACAAACATCCTTGTTCAAATACAAAAACAGTGTAGTGAACAATAAATTTTCTGCACACTGCTAACTGACTGGATTGGAGTTTTACTATGGTTACTGGGTGCAACACAACTTTTTCATCACCTGTATTGGTTAATTTAATGGTCTGTCAATATTCATAGTTCTAAAGTACATTTAAGATTTGTGAACATAAGGTAAGATGAGCTGTCAAGAATTTTGCATACAAGGTTTATTAAGGATAAACCTTGTATGCAAACCTCAAGGATTATTAAGGTTTATATACGTAGGGTAGATGGATAAGCCATCAAAATACACAGCGTGATAAATAAAAATCAACATTGAGATTTAAGAACCAAGTTCAAAAACAATACAAAATAAGGACCATCTGGAAGAATTACAGCTGAAGAAAATAAAGTGGAATGGCTGGCTAAAAGTCTGTTTGGATCTGGCTAGGAGAGAGATCAATTTATAATTAAGGTTAGGTTAAAGGGCACTAGGCCAGGAATTAGTATATTAGAGAGATAGGACATCAGCAAACTTACCTTAAAAGTGTTAGTGAACTTTTAACCACCTACGTGTGTGGGTGGGCGGGTGGGTCAAAACCACTGTACATGTGTGGGTGGGCGGATGGGTCAATACCAATCTACGTGTATAGGTGGGCGGGTGGTTCAAAACCACTGTACGTGTGTGGGTGGGTGGGTCAAAACCACTGTGCGTGTGTGGGTGGGCGGGTGCGTCAATATCACTGTGCGTGTGTGGGTGGGTGGGTTGGTCAGTACCACTGTATGGGGGGGTGGAAGATGGTTTTTTAATGATCAAAAGTTACAATATGATGAAAAACTATACAAATCAGTTCTTTTTTCACGTGAATTATATTTCTCGTTATTATATTTCTCGTCGTATTTAAATAAAAATAAATAGATAAAATTAATTATTTACAATCTAATTTGCTAATTTGTAGTAAAATTACGTAATTTAAAATTAATGTTGATCAAGACCAGTCCTGTGCGGGCCTATTTTTCAAATTTGGGAATAACCGGGTTACTAGTGTCTTAATGGTTATTGTAGCAAGAAAACCCAAATTCGCATCTTTGGGGTTATGTGTTTATAAATAATTCTCTGCAATTTTAAGGTAAGTTTGCTGATGTACTATCTCTCTAATATACCAATTTATAATTAAATAATTACAAGAATCATCACCTCTATTTCAGCATAAGCTTGGCCTTTTGTAACATGACCACCATCATCAATCAAGAAACTGAGGAGTTTGCCAGCAGAGGGTGATCTCAGTAATGAAGGATCATTCTCTTTATCAAATATGCACGTTTGGTTACCAATCACAACTCTGTACCTGTCCACTTCTTCCCGCATGTATGTAGTAAAACTGGCTGCGTCAACTGACAGTAAAATGCCTGTAACACATAAATTTTTTTAAATGAATTACACCGTAAACTAACTGGAGCATATCTATATTACAAATTCACAAACTCTCAATGCGCCGTAGCTGTCACATTACATAAAAATATATTTAATCATTAGTAGTACTGTTTGTAAAACAGAAAGCAATCTTATCAGATAATTTTAATTTTGAATGAAGCAAAGATTCAATCCAATTAAATCATCAATTTAAACAAATTGAAATTAGTATTGTTCCATTATTTTCACAACTAAGTATAAATTACTTTTATTGACATTTCATCCATAATCAGATAAACCTCAAGTAGATCAATAATGATTTCTCTTATTTCCATCTTATTGAAATATAATCAACAAAGAATAGTAACAAGATTAGAAAAAATACTACTATGAATACAAGCGTTCATTTATTATTTTGATACATACTTAGATGTTGTACAAAGTTACGAACTACAGAAACGGCAGAAAGTTAAAAACCTGAATGTACAATCCGAATTTTATTTGCAGCCCTGATTCAGTAGAAGGCTAGTGCCAACCACATGTATACTATTTCAATTCAGACTACAGTAGACTCTCACTAATTAATCCAACACCTATGAGACCGAACCACCAGATTTTATAGTGTCCGGATTATATAGGTGGGTCCAAATATAACAGGAGGGTCTGAAGAAATATAATACCCCCCCCCCTATTTTGGGAGTACTTAAGTTTTAAATTTAAAATTTGAAGCGTACATTTATATTTAAGTCTTGACACTCTTTACAGATTTGTCAATACCATTTTGGGTAAAACAATTTTATAAATCGAAAATTTTAACCCAAAGTTAAAAGCAAATGTTAAAACTAAATATTACTGGAATATGTAACTAAATTTGTTTTGTATTTTTATACTGAGTTGTTTTTATAAATAGACGCAAACAAAGGTAAAAAAAATATACAGGATATACATAATAATACTGGATTTTGCTTTTAAATTAAAATAAAATCTGTTTACAAAAAAAGTTACATGATTTAATGAAAACGTAATCTAAAAATTAGTAAGCCTATAATAAAACAGTACAGTACATACTTCAATTTAAATTACAAATTAAAGGCATTATGACAAGTAAAATGTATTAACGTATTCTATCAAAAAGTAAAGGTAATGTTAAAAAGATAAAAAACTCACAGGCAAGTTATAACTGTGTTATAAATAGTACAGTACGGTAGGCAAAACGTTTGTACTAAATTCAAACATACCGCGTGTTAATGCATTATATCAAATTTTTAAAAACATCATAAATAATGTACAAGTACAAGATTGTATTGTTTAATAAAATCTTACTAAACAATTATTTTAAACAATAAATACTGTCTTTAAATAAACACAGTATTTATTGTTTTAAATAATCTTTGATAACTCTTTGTAATAATGTGCTTTAAACACACTTTTAACAACAACAAAAACACGTTAGTATAATAGTTTATCTATCACACTGTAATGGTTTTGAAAAGGTAGCATATTACCTGGTGCTGAATAACAAAACAAATACGGCACATTCAAGAAAATAAACAAATCTGTGTGCGCATTCAGACTGAAAATTTGTTCCATATGACTTACCAGCACTGTGTCAGACTACTGGGAGTGTCGTAGTAGGGTCAATCCATATGAAGTGGTCCAGAAATAATTTAATTGGTTGCTGCAACATTTTTATTATTTTTCATAATTTTGTATGTAAAAGAACCACTCATCAGAAATACAAAAAGTTTGTTATTTAATTTTTTAACATTTTTATTTTACCGATGGCGGCCATTTTGGCTTCGGCAAAACATCTCTTTTAAGTGAATTTCGAACTTTGTGGAGAAGCATATATCTCCTTTTCTATTCATCCTAGAGCATTCAAACAAAAACCAATCTCTTCAGAAGAGTCTGAACTTTAATTTAAGTACTTACAGGTATGTCCTTAACCTTAAGTATAAAGGCCCAAATATAGCTCCAAAGTTTATCATGGATTTTTTTTCAAAAATCAATTTTCACACATTTATTTTTTTAAGAAGGCAAAAGTTAATTTATTTGTAATTTTTTGGATTGGTATATCAAGGTACTTCAAACTCACAAAGTTTCAAATTGTGGACTAGCATAGTTTTTAGACAAGAATTTTTTAAATCATGAAATTTTCTAAATTTTCAAATTCAAGGATTAATATCATTTTTTGGGCATGAAAATAAAAATTTTAAATTGATCCCAGTTTTAGTACTAAAACAGAGGAACAACCTGTAAAAATTTGGTTTTGTGAACTTTATTATTTACCAAGATGACAATGTAGAAAATGTACGAAATAATGTAGAAAAGTGCAAAAAAAAAAAAAAAAAAAAAAAAAAAAAAAAAAATCGCTCCAGCTACTTACAATGCTAAACGTAGCTAAATATTATGCTTTATTATGCCTGAAAATATATAAAACAATGCCACACATATAGTTATACCATTTATTAACATACAAACTTTTGTTTTCATGACTGATGAGCATTGAGTAGATGTGAGATTTCATCACACAAGCATTGTGTGATGTTGAAGTTGCTGTAGGGGTGTGGTCTTTCTCAAGATATTCCTGAATTTTCCGAGCTATCTCTGTTAGTCATACACACAGGCAATGGTATCATATTCCTCCAAAGTTAACATTTTGATGATGTTATAAACTCTTTATAACACTTTGATGTTATAAACTCTTTGAAGTCCACAGATTTAGACCTCTTGAAGCACTTAACTCTGTCGTCTGCCAAAAGCACATGTCGATAAAAAGGTTGTGTTCCTGGAATGTTGAGGCATTCTTTGAATCAATCTTCAAGTTCTGTTTCATTCTTTGTTATTTTAAAAGTCAATCTGCCGTTAAAAGTATATAACTTTTTTAACAGCCAGTACAGTGTTTTTTTTTATTTTCAATGAGACATTTTTGGAAGGTATGAACTACTGCAGTTTTTGTGCTGTCAATGGTTGCTTATTATACAAAGACTGTGGTTTTTAACCAGTCCAGAGTCCTCATCAAAATAAGAGTAAACAAAAGGATGAACAGTAGCCTGCTTATTTACCCAATGTTAATAATATATACGTTTAGTTTTTGCTCTGAAAACTCTAAAGGGATTGTGTACTTTTACGTTGACAGTGGGGAAATAAAAAAGGATGAAACAGAACTTGAAGTTTGATTCAAAGAATGCCTCAAAATTCCTGGAATCCGATCTTTTTATCGACTTGTGCTTGTAGAAGACAACAAAGTTAAGTGCTTCAAAACTTCTAAATCCGTGGACTTCAAAGAGTTTATATAACATGAAAGAGAGTGATGTTAACTTTGGAGGAACATGGTACCATTGCCTGTTTGTGACGAACAGCGTTGACTCGGAAAATTCCATCTGTCAATCGAGAGCATAATGACTGTTTTGTTCACTTTTATGAACCTGCTGGTCCAAGAACTTCCTACAAAATACAGCAAAAATTATGAAACATGGGTCCTTTGAGTAATATCTTGAGGAAAACCACATTCCTACACCAACTGGCACAACTTCAACATCACACAATGCTTGTGTGATGAAATCTCACATCTACTCAATGCTTATCAGTTATGAAAATAAAAGTTTGTATATTAATAAATGATATAACTATATGTCTGTCATTGTTTTATATATTTTCAGGCATATCAAAGCATAATATTCAGCTATGTTTAGTATTCTAAGTAGCTGGAGGGATATTGCTTTTTTTTAATTTTGGCACTTTTCTACATTATATATCTTGGTAAATAATAAAGTCCACAAAACCAAATTTTTACAGGTTGTTACTCTGTTTTAGTACTAAAACTGGGATCAATTTAAAATTTTTATTTTCATGCTCAAAAAATATATTAATCCTTGAACTTTGAAAAATTTCATAATTTAAAAAATTCTTGTCTAAAAAACTATGCTAGTCCACAATTTGAAACTTTGTGAGTTTGAAGTACCTCATATACCTATCACATAAAAAATAACAAATAAATTAACTTTTACCTTCTTGAACAAATAAATGTGTGAAAATTGATTTTTTTTTTTAAATTCATGAGATAAACTTTGGAGCTATATTTGGGCCTTTATACTTAAGGTTAAGGACATACCTGTAAGTACTTAAATTAAAGTTCAGACTCTTCTAAAGAGATTAGTTTTTGTTTGAATGTTCTAGGATGAATAGAAGAGGAGATATGTGCTTCTCCGCAAAGTTCGAAATTCACTTAAGAGGTTTTTGCCAAAGTCAAAATGGCCGCCATCGGTAAAATAAAATTTTAAAAAATTAAATAACAAAATGTTTGTACTTCTTATGAGTGGTACTTTTAGATATAAAATAATTAAAATGTTGCAGAAACCACTGCTGGACCACTACATATGAATTGACCCAGTAACAATGTCAGACTAGTGAGAGGTGACTGTACTACAAACTCCCTACCTGTCCACCCTAATTAACTTCCCTAGAATGCCAACTAGGCCGAACAATTATTTTGAATATATATCAATTGCACACCACAAATTAGCCATTACAATCCAGTTTGAAGACTTATATAAATTTCAAATTATTAACTTTATTTATTAGAGCAATTGTTTTGTTTGGATCTGTGAAACCCAACAAAAATATTAGAAAAGAAAAATAAGACAAACCTCCATCATTCAAACGGTGAACTTCAATCTCTTTGAAAGAACCATTCATGACGAGAAAATAGGAGTTGGTACCAGACTTGGTGGCATTGACTTTGTACTTGTAGCCATTGTATATCAGCTCAATGTTAACTGTGTGGTCCAGAGTATTGGAGCCCTGGATTTGTCCTCTGATAACAAAAAATATTACATCTGTCATATAATATTACAACATATCTCATAAATTTAGATAAAAAAATATCATAACACTGGCATAAGTTCATTGTGTATACAGTACATATAAAACTAACAAAACAGATCCCAGTTTACAAATAATCTCTCTGTCACATCTTAAAAAAGTAATTTTAGGTTATGCCATGGATATTGTCAGTATTAACATAATTTTTACATAACATAAGTTTTGGTTTACTCCTCACTCCGGTGGCCAACTTGTTTACACCTATTAATTATGCTACGTCAACGGCAGTGAGGATATTTACGCCTGTTATGTATTGCGCTAAATAAAAATTAATTTTAGCATAAAAAATCAGAGTTTTTCATTGTGATTTAGATATCAATGGAAGCATTATTAGATGCCAGATTGATTCGTACTAGTTTCTGGCAAATATGACTGGTGTAAAGAATAAAAATAAAAACCAAAACAAGCAGTGATCTGAAAGAGAAAGGGACTCAATCCTGACAAAGCTAGAATAAATATTTATATTTTTTGAAACTAGAATAAATATTGAACAAAATGGCTATCTTGAAAATCTTAATTTATAAATATTTTATAATTTCCCAGGAATCTGGGATTGTATTTTTGTTGAATTTATACGAGGGTCGTCTCAAAAGTAAGTTACACTATTTTTTTAAAGCCGTTCTGTTGGCGCCAGAAGTCTGGGAGTCGCTGAGTATTTGCGTCTGGGCGTAGTGGCAGCACTGTAAAATTCCTATGCGCGTGCGTCGATCGATCGGCCAGTCAGTCTACAGGCAATATGGAGACACCACTTGTTCCTACCGCCGATTGTGAAATTCGCGCTATTATTCGTTTTTTAACAGCAAAAAATAAAACTGCTACTGAAATTCATCATGAGTTGTGTAGTGTTTATGGTGAAGGTGTGGTGTCAAGGCCAATGGTATCTCGTTGGCGTCAATCATTCATTGAAGGACGGACAACACTGCATGATGAACAACGAAGCGGCCGCCCCTCCACTTCTCGCGCGGCAACTGTTGTTGAAGATGTCAGAAAGGTCATTGACACCGATCGGCGCCTGACTCTTGACGAAATCCTTTGTCAACTGCCTTCTAATGTGGAAATAAGCCGTGCATCACTCCACAGGATTATTTCTGATGATCTTCATCTGTCAAAAGTGTGTGCAAGGTGGGTTCCACGCCTTCTCACAGAACAGCACAAAGAGCAGAGAGTTGATGCTGCTTTGCAATTTCAACAATTTTTCGATGATGAAGGAGACAATTTATTCGATCGAATAGTGACTGGGGATGAGACCTGGATCCATCATTGGACACCTGAATCGAAAAGACAGAGTATGGTATGGAAAGGAAAGGACGAACCAACACCAAAAAAAGCGAAAGTTGTGGAATCCGCTGGAAAAATCATGGCGACGGTTTTTTGGGACAACAAAGGTGTGTTATTGATCGACTACCTTCCTCGTGGGACTACAATAACAGCAGCACGGCATTGTGAACTTTTGGAACAACTGAGAAGAGCAATCCAGAACAAAAGAAGAGGAAAGTTGACGAAAAAAGTTTTTTTGTTCCATGACAACGCTCGCCCACATGCTGCTCGTCAGACCCAAGACCTGCTCACAGATTTTCGATGGGATGTTTTTGGACATCCACCTTACTCCCCCGACCTTGCACCAAGTGACTTTCATCTTTTCCCACACCTCAAACAACATCTTGGAGGTCGGCGCTTCGCAAATGACGATGAGCTGAAAGAAGAGGTTGAGAGTTGGCTAAGCAATATGGCGGCAGAATGGTATGATGAGGGACTGAAAAAACTGTTATCACGTTACCAAAAATGTTTAGAAAATCATGGAAATTATGTAGAAAAATAAGGTTAACTTGTACTTTTCAAAATATATCATTTAAAATATTTTCTGATGTTTTTTATACTTTTAATAAAATAGTGTAACTTACTTTTGAGACAACCCTCGTATTTGTAAATTTTACAATACAAATTTTACAAATATAGAAAAATAAAAATAATAATTGTTAATTATATATCTTTTTTAGGTTTGTATGATAGCCTGGTTTATTGTGAACATTAAGATACCAAACAGAAGTAAGTTCATAATCATTTATTATTTTATCAATTTTTTAACAAAAGTATGCAAATTGGTCAAAACTCGCTTGCCGTTTTGGGAAAATCAACAAGCAGAGTAACAGTTTAAGTCAATGTGCAATATATTACAATTCTGATTATTCAGATCTTTTTCACATCAGATCAAGCTGTAAACAAAAAAAGGTGAACTATCTGAAATATCAATAAAATGTCCTTTCATTGTTTTTGAGCAAACTTTTTGACCTAAGTCTGAAGACAACACTTGCGGCCAAAAATGAGACTGTAATAGGAACAAAGTTAGCTAAGGATAGATTAACTATTTCTAATTGTATCAATGCTAGCGGAAACCATAAAATGCCATTGTTTGTTATAGGCAGGTCAAAAAAGCCTAGGGTATTCAAGAATATGCCTCACTTTCATTCTACTATCGGAACCAATCGTCTGTTTGGATGGATTCAGCACTATTTAAGGAATGTTTTTTTATACATTTGCACCAGCAGTAACGATCTATTTAAAATCAAAAACCTACCTATACACGCTATTTTATTTCTTGACAACGCTCCAAGTCACCCATCAGAGGCTGAACTTAGAGAAGGGAACATAAAAGCAATGTTTTACCCCCCCCCCAATGTAACACCTTTGATCCAGCCAATGGATCAAGGTGTCATTGAATGGTTAAAGAGGAGATACAGAAGAAAATATGTTGGATCCCTGCTAGAGAAGTCCGAAAAAGGGTGTTCACTCTTTGAGGCCATGAAGCATCTTAACATTAAAGACGCTATTTACACTGCCGCTGCAGCATGGGATGAGATCAAACAATCAACGCTTCAAAAAGCATGGAAGAAAGATTGGCCATCTTTGAAACAAAATGACAGTTTTGACATTGTTGAAGAAGAGTCTTCATCATCTGTAGCAGCTGATCATCTACAATGACAGTGGAAAAAGAAGACACAGACATTACATAAAATCTACAAGATCTATGAGCACTTCAGCAAGATATGCATTGGACAGACGTACAAGAATAGTGTAGAAGAGTGGTTAAAGGAAGCAGACGTTTTAGAAGCTACTACAAACGAAGAGCTTAATGACGATGAAATAATTGCAGCTGTGCAGACAATAGACGAAGAAGGAAATGACACGGATAAGGATGACAGCTGCTGTGACAATGTAGTGAGCCATTCTGCAGCAAAAGATGCATTTGAAGTAGCTTTAAAATTCATAGAGCAGCAACCAAATTCTACTTCAATGGACGTTATGTGGGCTAAAAAGTGGCGAGATGCAGGTGCAAAATCCTGAATGAAAAATTGAAACAAAAACTATTACTGATTTGTTCTTGTAAGCAAACAGATTAATTTCTATACAATTTCAGAGACTACATTCAACGTACTGTAATTATCTTTAGTTATGATGTGTTATACTGTAATGTATTCAAATTTAACATGATCATTTAATATTATACTGTTCAATAAATGTTTTACTGTATGTACAGTTCTATAAAACAGTACAATAGTGTTTGAATTTATACCCTTACCACTTGTAATAATAATTTAAAATGCTTACTAAACATATTAAATGATGCTCATAACATACTTTATTGAAATAATAAACACTCTTATAATATTATTCGGGTGGTTTTTGTCAAATACATAAGCATTTCTAGTAGGAAAAGGTCGATTTTTTTGTTCCTCGGGACATCCAACTTTTTGCCGATCCAACCTTTGCCCGGTACCGTCAGAGTCGGATATGAGGGGTTTTACTGTACTTTCCGTATCATTATAGTACAACTGTTTTAGGCTACTAATAAGGATTATTTAGTATTTAAAGGTTTTGATATTTGTGTACACTGTTTTAATAAGTGAACAAGTTTGTCATATTCCAATATTGGCTTTGAATATATTTAAGGTTAAAGTAAGATAAAGTAAACGATTTTGTTATTTATATTTATGCTATTTTTTTCCATTTTTGAAGACTAGTAAAATAATAAACTATACTGAAATTGTTAGAATAATTTTGTTAGCGAGGTTTTGTCAAATTATGGTGTTAGAAAAACTTAGGCCTATATAACCAGGTTCAAAATATAAAATTAAATAGAATTGTTTGATATATTTTAGTAAATTTACAATGAAGGGCAATTGTGAAAACTAGTTTCTGTATAAGTTTTAATTAGCCTCAGACAGTTCATTATTCTCTCACTGGCTGTATGATGTAAATTTTGACAAATTCGTCAATTCCTTATTAATCTTTTTTATATTTTTTTTAATAAATAAAAATAACTATACTGAAATATATTTGTTTATGGATCATAACAGACATTTTAAGTTCATTTACTAAAAGATAAAACAATATTTATGTTTATAGTTGTAACAGAACATAAGGTTACTTTTGACACAATGCATGTTGTGGATACAAATAAATCTGAGTGGAACAAAGAGTAGGCAACTGGATAATAGGGTGGGAAAGTTTTAAAGTGTCCCTATTTAGGGGTGCTAAAAGATGTTCAAATAATTTTAGCATAGCCAACATATGCCAAATTTTATATTAGATGAAAAAATGGTGCTTGTACTTCAATAAATTAAAATATTTAATTTTGATATTTTTTGTTACAATGATATGACTCCGTTAAAAAAAATAGTTAATCCCAGTCATCATTACAAGACAGGGCTTTACTATTTAAATCAATCAAAACCTGTATTTATTTTAGATCAAGATTACCTTTCTAAGGAAGTCTGGAAGTTTTGGAATGTCTCCTGCACTTTTCTGTCAGCGATGTGAAGAGCTCCACAAATGACTCCCAGTAAAACATCAGGCTTTTCAGACTGTACCTTCTCAGCAATTAGCTTGTCCAACCACGCAGTGTCTATTGTGTTGTTCTATAACACAATTTCATTTTGTGAATAGAAAGATAAACTTGGTACACTGTATTTTATTTTGTTAATGTTTAATTTTTTATGAACGCTGCAATTTTTCCTCGTCAATATTTGCAAGAAGTTAAGTATTATCTTTCATGTGACTAATAACATTGATTTTATACACAAATAGATTTCCCATCCAATGTTAAATTTTGAGTCTCAAAATATCAGCTGTTTTTGTGGTCCATTGTGGAGCGCTAGTGTAGTCCCATGTAAATGTAATGCAGTTTAAACCAGCTGTGGTTGCGGGCCACACAAACTAACAAAATTACTGGCACAAATATTCCTATTAGATGGTTTATCTATTGTAGGTTTATATAATCAATGCTAGTAACAATGTCAGGATGTGTACATATATCCACTAGCATTTCTGAATAACTTTGAAAAAGAATTCCATTTGTTTTTACTTAGCACATGTAATATCCATATATATATATATATATCAGCTACCACATAAAACGTAATACATAAAGAACAACATAAAGGCTAAAACAACATAAAGAAGATAGGTTTTATTTTAAACCCCATGCCACTTGAATGCAGAGGTGTTTAGTAGGGCATGGTGTTGTTGTTTACAGTTTTTCTAGAAATAATATCGATGTCCTCACACAACAGAAACTACACATGGAAAACAACAATAGCAATACAAGGAACAATAATGCCCTTTGTTATAGATTTGAGAATTACAGATGGGGTAAATGTTATTGCAACTCATATATGGAACAACATTGGTGGCTCTCTCAAACAGGCTGACCAAGTGTATGAGAATGTAATTGTTAATATATCCTAGCTCCCTGATATTCAGTGGGTTGTCAAATGGTACTGACAGATGTTTCAACTGGCTTTTACAAGTGGAATTCAACAATAAGCATAGCCAATGGGAATAAACATCCAACTATAACAATGGAATAAACCTAGCTGATTATGCTGAAAATTTCAATCTTTTCTTGATCTTTACCATAAAGTATTCCCAAGTTTTTTAAAAATTATATTGTATTAATATTTTTACTGCCCTTTTTTTACTTGATTATCTACTAGAATTTAACTAACTCAAATGTACATTATTATGGGAGAAAATAATTATGGGTAATTGGTATTCTTGTGAAGGTTTGTACATTTTAGAGATCATATTTCCGACAGACTTATTATTATTATTTTAAATAAAAGAGTAAGATTTTAATAATTCTATCAGCTGAATCTTATTATATGAGAAATGTATTTAATTAATTAGTGTGCTACCAATGTAACACAAACTCACCTGGAAGACTTCAGTTTCTAACAACGTGATAAGGTACTCAACAGTTGTTCGGAAATCTCCTCTGATCGACAACTCTTTCAAAGCAATCACAAGATTCCTAGAAAATGAAATCTATGTCTGAATAATGAGGAATATTTCTTTACAAAACAAATAATATCTTGGCATTAAATTAATTTTTGGGTTTATTTAAATCATTCTACAAAATATATAATTTTCCAATTAAATTGTAGCATCACAGTAGAGTTAAAACGCTAAAACTTGTACACCTTCACTAAGTATGAATAAGAAAAATATTAGTATAAATATTAATTTTATGAGATATTTAAAATCAAACTATAAAAACTGCAACTGAAAAAATACAGCTAAACAATTATAACAATTAAATTTCATTAAACAGAAAGCCTTAGAAATAAGAAGAATAACTATAACAAATAATAATAATAAATAAATAAACAAGACATAACAAATCAAATCTGAACATTCAAATATGATAACATTATTTTAAGTATTACAAGATAAAAACATATACAAATACAAAAAGGACAGATATTGACAATTGTGGCAGTAAATTAATACAGTACATTAAATAGATTGACAGATACAAAACAACTTGAAAATCATTTAATTTACTTCATAACCAGCATTTAACATATTAAGACAGTACCTAATTTTATAAATAAAATAATTTAAGGACAACAACACTAAATTAATTTCTTCAGGAAGAGTGTTATACAGTTGCATCATCAAACATAATTCTGTTGAAATATAAATTCAGCGATAGGACATTAAAATTGCTCGGTGTTTACCCGCTATTTACCTCATCATTTAACAAATGATAATAGATTATTAATACATAAAAATTGAAGTGATTTTTGCTTATTTTTCCACCCATTTACTTTTCCTCTATTAGTTGTCAGCATTTACTAGGATTTCATAAGATACAAACTAGCAAGCACTATGGCAACTAAAGCAGAATAATCAATTGTAATTTAGCTCAATTTGAATGTAATGAAAGATCTTTGCCTGGGCCACATGTCTAACTGTTTATTGAATAAATCATTGCTCTTACATAGCCCATAATGTGTTCATACACAGAGTTCTTGACAAAATGTATGAAAAGCAATTATTACTGAATTATTAAGTAAATTTTGAAGTTCTTTTTTGGAACCATCCACCCACCTATACACATGCAGTAGTATTGAAACCCGTACACTTAAAGTGGTACTGACTCACCCATGAACGTACATCGGTTTTTACCCACCCACCCACTCTTACACATATAGTAATGTATAGAATAACTGTGAATGTAAAACTTTAACTGTATAACTAAATAAAATAAGGAGACTTAAGACTCAGTAGATAGGTTAACTCACCGCCCACACATACACGTACAGTGATATTGACCCACCCGCCCACCCATACGCGTACAGTGACGTTGACCCACACGCCCACCCATACGCGTACAGTGATATTGACCCACCCGCCCACACATACACGTACAGTGATATTGAACCACCCGCCCACCCATACACGTACAGTGATATTGACGCACCTGCCCACCCATACACGTACAGTGATATTGACCCACCCGCCCACCCATACGCGTACAGTGATATTGACCCACCCGCCCACCCATACACGTACAGTGATATTGACCCACCCGCCCACCCATAACGTACAGTGATATTGACCCACCCGCCCACCCATACACGTACAGTGACATTGACCCACCCGCCCACCCATACGCGTACAGTGATATTGACCCACCCCCTCACCAATACACGTACAGTGATATTAACCCACCCGCCCACCCATACACGTACAGTGTCATTGCCCCACCCACCCGCCCATACACGTACAGTGGCATTGACTATATCCAAACACCTGGCCTCCAAGACACTGGATTACAGAACTTCGCCACGAGTTCCGGCCTACCTCGTACGTACGTACAGTGGTATTGATCCGCCCGCCCACCCATACAAGTACACTGGTATTGTTCTTGTAGGTAGAGCTTATGTATAAAAGAGAGAATCAAAAAACTTACTCTCTAGCTTGTTCTCTGTTTTCACCCCAAGAGAAACAGTGACCAAATTGGGAATCAGCAAACTCATGAAGACCACCAGATGCAGCCACACTGAAGTAACCCCACACATTTTTAGAGGAACGGAAGTTAAGTTCTTGAACTGTTCCAGAACTGGGTTTGAATCCTAATGAACAATTTTATTAAGGTTAGATAAATTTCAAGAAAAGAAGTTTATTTTAAAGCTTCATTCATCAATTGACTTGGACTTTACACAACCAGTTAGTAATAGCATGAGATCGCTTAGCCTGATAGACCATAGAGGTAAAATAAATTTAATCTGAATCATACAAAAATGTTTATTATAATGTTTAATTCATGCACACATTATCCTGGATTAAAAGTTTGTTTCATTTGCAGAAAACTTTTATGGCACGTACAGTCGATATAAGGCACATTCACTGCGGATGATGCAAAAGTGTGTCATATTTATAGTATGTCATCTGCTCTTCTGCGTCACGTTCAGTGCATGATTCCTGCTTCTTATCTTTTTATTTCCTGCCTATGCACAATCAGTTTGTGATTTGTACTTGGTGAATGTGTTACTATTAACAGTTATAGCTATCGTGTGTTTACTTTGTTTTATGCTCTTACCCTTTTTTCCTCCTCTAATCGGTAAGTGAAATACAAAGAATAATTGATTTTTGTTCAGAATATGAAAATATATTGCTGTGGCTCAGGCGTCTAGTATTTATAAAATATGTAAAAAAAACAAATACCAAAAATATGGTATTATATTTTATATTCTCTCGCTGAGTCCAATCAAATTTTATATTTTTGCTGGGGTTTGTGACATCTTATCTGGTGAAGGACACAAAGCTAAAGTAGGTATGCACTTGATGTCAGAAAAATAAGGTAGAAGCTACTCACTATAAATGGATAATTTCTACAATAGTTTGGAATTATATAAGCAATTATTAAAACTATAGAAAACCCAAGGGAGTACAATATTACCACTAATTATAATACCTAGCGTTATCTTCTTTTTTGAACATAATTAAATTTTGAAAAATTTGTTCTGTACCAATTAATGCCAATTTTGTGTGTTCTAAACATACTACCTGTCAGTCTTTATTTATTTTCAACTTACATTGTAAAAATATCTAGTTGTCACTTTTTACAACCCCCCCCCCCTTGGGCTGCTATGTAAGCAGTTTTATTTAAAGAGCTAAATCGTGATTTATTTCCTTTCACAATATAATATAACTACATATAAGGAAGGTGGCCAGTTTGTTTTTTATACAAAAATTAATATTGTATGTATCAATGCCTACTCTTTGTGGACTCAGCAGCCTTGTTAGTAGTTGTCAGTTTTTACTGCTATAAAAAAGTTGTTTACTGCTAGGATTGACTCAGTTTCCCATTCCTGGTTTTCAAGTGTTTGGTTTTCCAATAATAATATTGTGTCATTGGCCTTTGTTTAAAGAGTTAGTCAGAAGCTAAGAAGATATAGCATTAAATAAAAATTACTATGAAGGACTCCTCTTGTAGCAAGAACTTTTTAGAATAAAATTTTGAGTTTGAACACAGTTATTTAATAGCTGACAGTAATCTAACTGAGATAAAATAATTAACACATGGCCTTTTAAGTCTTACAGTAAAATAAATAATTTAAATTAATTGATAACAATATTCAAAAACTCACAAAATTAAATTTTAAAAAATGGATAAAACTGTCAAAAAGACTACTAATTACCTTCATCAGGGTTTTCACTAGTGATACGGGCGGCAATGACGTGACCCCAGGGAGAAGGTTTGTGAGTTGGATTCTCAAAGTCAATGGGATTATCACCCCAAGGAGACTCGCCATAGTACATTCGGATGTCTTTGATTTTGTGCAGAGGTAAACCCATAGCTACCTGCAAATAGATAAAAATATCATACTTAATAGAAATACATAAAATGTGGCTATTATTTAGGTTGTACAGGTAGTCCTCGTTATACGCGGTCCCAATTTACGCGGTTTCGCTTATACGCGGATGGGCCCCGGACCCCCCACCAACAACCAACACCAACCCACCAACATTCCATATTCCTCAGGCGCGCCCCATCCGTCTATCTGTCTCTTTCTCTCGAGCACTGTTGTTTATTTATTCGCATTAGTGGTGTACAATTTACTTCTTGTGGCGTGGCGTTGTGAACAATATTGTTGTGAGTTGTGTTATAATGTCGGGAAAACGTGAGAAGAAACAGATAGATGTAAGTAATAAACGTGTTAGACATTCTCTTTCTTTAGAAGTTAAACTTGAAGTTTTAAAACGTCTCGATAAAGGGGAGCGTATAATTGATATCCACCGAGTGATGGGCCTTCCAGAGTCATCTATTAGGACAATCCGATCAAATGCTGAAACTATTCGTAAGAGTGTGCAGTCTTGTACAAATTTAAGTTTAGCACGTGTATCTAAGTCCAGATCTGATTCGATGGAGAAAATGGAAAAACTACTGTCAAACTGGATTGAACGTTATAATCAGCTCCATGCACCCATTTCGATGGCAGTCAACCAAGAGAAAGCAAGAGCTATCTATACAGAAATTACTAAGGATGATCAAAACGCCCCAGACTTTAATGCCAGTAAAGGGTGGTTTGACCGTTTCAAGGCACGCAACGCTTTTCACAGTTTAAAATTAACAGGTGAGGCGGCATCGGCAGACAATGTAGGCGCTGAAACTTTTAAGGCTATAACTTTTAAAATTTTTATTGAAAAGGAGGGGTATACGGCCAAACAGGTTTTTAACCTTGACAAAACTGGCCTATTTTGGAAGTGAATGCCAAGCAAAACATTTATTTCTATTGAGGAGAAAACTGATCCTGGATTTAAAGCTGCTAAAGATCGCTGCACATTACTCTTTGGTGCAAATGCTTCTGGGGATTTCAAACTTAAACCACTGATGGTTTACCATTCAGAAAACCCCAGAGCACTAAAAGGCTGTGACAAATATATGTTGCCTGTATTGTGGAGGTCGAGTAAAAAAGGCTGGATGACGGGTAAAATATTTCATGATTATATTTTACTAGTGCTGCAAAATGTTTTAAAAGTGTATTGCTATGAAGAAAAGATTCCTTTTAAAATTTTGATTCTTGTAGATAATGTTCCAAGCCACCCTCCTGAAATAAGTGAAATAAATGAGAACATTAAAGTTATGTTTCTACCCCCGAACACTATGTCCATATTGCAGCCTATGGACCAAGGTGTTATTTCAGCTTTTAAAGCCAACTATCTTAAACATACATTTTCTTTACTGATTAAAACTTGACTAGTAAAGGAATGGCAGAGGCTTTCTGTATGATTAATAACGCTTTAAATTATTTTGAAGAGAACGACCCAGATGACACGAGGAGTGCTAAGGTTAAAAGGGAAGTTGAGAATGTGATTAAGTGTTATCGTGAACTATATAACAATAAATTAAAAACAACAACCCAGCTCTCGATTAAGACATTTTTCTCCCAAACAGCTGAAAAGGTACAAACACCTGGTAAGCAGACGTCAGACATAAACAAAGGCGGGCAGTCTGACCCTCCCAGCCCAGTGGCAGGCACATCAAAAGATTGAACTACTGTAATGTACTTTTTTAGTTATGTACTGTACAGTACTTTTATTACTTTTTAATATCCTTTTCTCTTTGAATTTAATTTTTAATTAAAGTATGCCTATATATATTTATACTGTACGTTCTTATTTTGTTTGTTCATGTAGTAGTCAAATTTGAATTCAATAAAAGGTGTTGATGAATTATTATAGGCCTACATTTTTATTATATTTCCAAAACAATTAATTAATCTTTTGATAATCTTATGATATTGTAGTTTGGATTGCGTACAGTACTAATAAGCAGTAGGCCGGCCTGCTGTGGCTACAGTGGCGTAACCCGCTTAAGCTCCGACTCGTTATACGCGGTTTCGTTATAAGCGGCGCTTAAGCGGAACGTATCTACAGCGTATAACGAGGACTACCTGTATTTGAAAAATTATCTGAATTTATTTTTGTTTGTTTGCATTATTCAACACTACAGAAATCAATTTTATTATAATATTAGAAAATGATATTTACCAAGCAGAAGAGGTTAGCACTTCTGCTCCAATGCAAATGGTCACAGGTTCAATTCCTATGAGGTCCACTTAACCCTCGGATTTACTGACACTTTTTTTTAATTCATAAAAATTAGTAAAATGTTGTAAATCTAATCAAGTTTGATATCATTTTACTCATCATGAACCAGGCTTTTTTACAGTAAAAAATATAATTGTTTAAAAAAAAGTGTTTCTATGTCAGCTGATATCTTGAATAATGCTTTAAGGAGAAAAAAATAAGGGGTGGGAGGTTACTTAGAAAACAATATAATAAAACTAATTTTTCAATTCCAAAATAGCCAATATATTCCAAATTACTTCTAGTCACAGTAAATATAAAAGCATTATATATCATTTTGGGAGGGGAAAGAATTATACTAATATAGCCATATTTATTACATAAATATAAAAATGTTTACCATAATAACAACAAAATCTTCAAAAATTTGCTAAAAATATTAGGTTGTCACTATAGACTCCTAATTAGTACTAAAGCTTACGTAATAAAATTCTCTACAAAAATAAATATATTGTGAAATTCTGTCCATAGGTTGTCAGCTTCAAAGGTTTTTATAGGTGATGGATGAAATTTCTCCGGTATATAACACATCTGAATTCCGCCGTATTCCAGTTTAATGGTTGATAATTTGTTTCCAAAGGGGTTTGGGCCATTGAACTTTAACAACTTTTGTGTACTCTTGAATAAAATGCCACTGGTGAAGAAAGAAAAGACAAAAAATAACTTACCATAAACTAACCACTTAATTGATTGATATTTGGATTAACCCTTCTTACGCAGCAAGCAGATGTATACCCAGCCTCTACTTTGCCTCAAACGCGGTTAACGAATATATCTGAAATGAAATATTTCTGTCGATAGTCTAAAGGATAGTTCCAGAAACTTCCACTAGTGTGCAGCATCAACTTAAGTCTTGAGCCAACTCCTTTTAAAACAACATAAAGAAGATAGGTTTTATTTTAAACCCCATGCCACTTGAATGCAGAGGTGTTTAGTAGGGCAAGGTGTTGTTGTTTACAGTTTTTCTAGAAATAATATCGATGTTCTCACACAACAGAAACTACACATGGAAAACAACAATAGCAATACAAGGAACAATAATGCCCTTTGTTATAGATTTGAGAATTACAGATGGGGTAAATATTATTGCAACTCATATATGGAACAACACTGGTGGCTCTCTCAAACAGGCTGACCAAGTGTATGAGAATGTAATTGTTAATATATCCTAGCTCCCTGATATTCAGTGGGTTGTCAAATGGTACTGACAGATGTTTCAACTGGCTTTTACAAGTGGAATTCAACAATAAGCATAGCCAATGGGAATAAACATCCAACTACAGTATAACAATGGAATAAACCATACTACTGTATGTGAGTGTGGGCGTGTGGGTCAATGCCATTGTATGTGTATGGGTGGGCGGGGGGGGGGTCAATACCACTGTACGTGTATGGGTGGGCGGGTGGGTCAATGTCACTGTATGTGTATGGGTGGGTGGGTGAGTCAATACCACTATATGTGTATGGGTAGGCGGGGGGGTCAATACCACTGTACATGTATGGGTGGGCGGGTGAGTCAATGCCACTGTATGTGTATGGGTGGGCGGGTGGGTCAATGCCACTGTATGTGTATGGGTGGGCGGGTGGGTCAATGCCACTGTATGTGTATGGTTACCGTTTGGATCTATATTCATATTCAGGTACTAAATGAGTGGTTTTCGAATGAGAGCGTTAATTAATATGTTTGACACTATCCAATTGATTTATAGATCTTCAGCTGTTATTAAAAAAAAAAATAAATCTATATCAATGAAAAGGGACGTGGCAGCCAATCAGAGCGTGCATTGGTGCACCATCTTCTGCCTTTGAAGACACGTAAGGCGGAAATATCCTTGGTTTGTCGCTCCACCCAAGCACATAGTTTTCATCAGTTATCGTTCTTTTTATATTTTTTATAGTCTTTGTTTATTTTGTTGTAGTTATTATTGTATCATAAATGACAGGTACTGTTAAAATTTTCTACTAAATTATTGAAAATTTTTTTATATCTGTACTTTTCATTATAATTGTATCTCTACAATAAAATAGCATTAAAAATGATAATTTTAATTTTAAATATAAATCTTTATTTTTTATGTTTCTAAAACTTAAAAAAAATTAACTTCACATTTCACTGAAATTATTTTTTTTACATAATTACGCATTACTTTAAAATAGGGTAAAATAATTTCTGCATGCGAAGGGTTCAATTACACTGGTGTTGTCTGTCATCAAACTGTTTCCTAAATATGTATTTTCTTCAATCAACTGAGTCAGGAATGTTTGTATATCCATCTTCTCATGATATAAGAACAAGCTGTTTATAAAAAAGCTTAGCATAAGAAAATAACAGTAAAATACAATAAATGGAAAATATACTGTATATGGGAGATATTGCTCTTTTATACTTTATTTCCTTTAATTGTGACACTGACAGTACATTATCAGTGGTTACAAACAATTCCATTGAAGCCTAATTGAATAGTAACAGTTTTTTATATACAAGTGATCTGGACATAGCATTAAAACTTTGATTAACTTGCTTGATAAAAACCAAAATAGCTGTAAAAACTGAATGTTCCTCACCTGTAGCTGAGAGGCAGGCAAGTTGACGTCAGAGACCATCTCAGTACAAGGATGCTCCACTTGTAACCTGGGGTTCAGCTCGAGGAAAAAGTAGTTGCCATCTGTATCATACAGGTACTCAACGGTACCAGCACTGACGTAGCCAACCATCTTAGCCAGCCTCACTGCAGCCTACATAATATAGTCATCATTTTTACCTTTTAAGTTTAAGTATAAAAAAAATATATTCCTCAATATATAAAAGTAGGATTTTGTAATAGATTTAATCTAATATATTATTTCTATTATATTAGATTAAATCTATATAATTATAAGGAATTATAAAAGGTCTCGCAGAACTCTCTGATGATCTTTTTAGGTATGTCTTGTGATTGTGGGTCAAACACAAGACATAACATCATACTTAAATATTCCAAATCACCTTCGGTACCCGTACAGCCGCCATTTTGTATTTTTTACAAATTTTTTTTATTTTTATAACTATTTGACCTATAGAGTTCAAATTCGGTATGCACATTAATAAAATCATTTTCTTACTAAAATAAAAAATAAAAACCTTTTTTAATTTCTTTTAAAATGGCGGCACTTTGAAATTGTTGATCCTTGATAACTTTTGAAAGCCTAGGTATATAAAAAAATCACAAGAATACCTTTTTTGCAAATTTTACTTGTAATAAAAAATGTAACGTATGAAATCGGACGACAAACAACTGAGATTTGGGTATTTTTGTATTTAATCATTTTCATGTCAATGTGTACAGCCATGGTATCGTGCCGTGTGAGTCAACCACAACAATACATCAGCGATTTATTTTGATTACTTTTATCCAAAATACTACAATAAAGTGATTTTTGATGTTATTATAATGAAAATGGCCTCAGCAGGCAACCCGAAAGAAGTTGTGGATGATTTTCGTTCCTATTAAATAAAATATTAATTGTAACCTTAAGTAGTGGCCTAAAGACTAGAATTTTTGTAAATTCTAGGTTGGTAGAATTGTTGAAGGTACTGGAATTATTCAAGAAAAAAATTACTAGTCTGCTGTGTGCCAGTAACTTTCTAATCGCTTTTTCCTTTGCAATCAAATAAGAGGATGAAATTTTGATCATTGTTTATAATGTGAAAATAAATTTAATTAAAGTTTCGATTTATAATCTAATGTTTTTTAATTTTCCTTGTTTTAAGTCCACAACTTGCTTTGCATCACAAATAAATTTTACAAAGTTTTTAGTTTTTAGGGAACTACTTCAGGTTAAAATTAATTTTTAATGTAAAAACAACGAAAATCACCTGCAATTTTTTCCCATTGCCTGCTAGGGGCATTTTCATTCTCACAAATCACTTTATTGTAGTGTTTTGGATAAAAGTAATCAGAATAGATCGCTGATGTATTCTTGTGGTTGACTCACACGGCACGAACCATGGCTGTACACATTGACACGTAAATGATTAAATACAAAAATACTCAAATCTCGGTTGTTTTTCCTCCGATTTCATACAAAGTTATAGTTTTTTATTGCAAATGAAATTTTCAAAAAAAGGTACTCTTGTGATATTTTTGTATTGCTAGCCTTTCATAAGTTATTAAGGATCCAAAATTTCAAAGTGACTTTCCCTCCCCCTCCACATTTTGAAAATAATTTAAAAAAGATTTTTCTTTTATTTATCTTAGTAAGAAAATTATTGTGTTAGTGTGCATACTAAATGTGAACTCTATAGGTCAAATAGTTGTAAAAATAACAAATAATTTGTAAAAAATACAAAATGGCGGCTGTAAGGATACCGGAGTTGATTTGGAATTTTTTAATATGATATTATGTCTTGTTTTTGACCCACAATCAATACCTAAAAAGATCCTCAGAGAGTTCTGGGACACCCTGTATTCTGTAGAGTAATACTACTATATACCTTCTTAAAAGTAAAAGCTGATACCTTATTATATATAGTTAGGTTATAAACTTTGATTTATTTTAGTAAAGTATATCATATACTAGTACTAGGAATTCCTACAATTAGATATATAGATATATTGTTTGTATATGACATTTCTGCAAACCATAATTGATTTGTTGTATTTCCCAACTAATTTTAGTAGTGGTAATGAAAATTCATAATAATATTAAAAAATTGTTTCATGTTGTGAACCCTTTTAGTTAAAAGAACTGAACCTTTTACAATTCCTCGTTTTATATTATTTTATTGATCAATTCCAAAAATGCTTATTATTTTAGTTTCATTTCAGTTATATTTGTGAGCACTAAGCCTTAATACAAAAACTTGTAAGCAAATAAAATAATTCTTTGATCTGCAGAGTATTATCACTTTCCATCCTTAGTAGATTGGTTACATCACTTAATTAAAGTGTGTACAAATGTTTTTCTTTGAGATGAAAATTGAAAAGTGGAAACTCACATTCATT
Source organism: Stictocephala bisonia (assembly GCA_035578905.1). Lineage (NCBI taxonomy): Eukaryota > Metazoa > Arthropoda > Insecta > Hemiptera > Membracidae > Stictocephala > Stictocephala bisonia. The sequence continues at coordinate 230,924 of JAQJVL010000063.1, read as the reverse complement.
CCAGTTGTTAGTTTCATTGTAAACACAGCACAAATTCAGGCCCAGACTAACGATGAAGCCCAGTGAGGTTCGCCACAATACTTTCACATTAGATACAGTTCAAATTAACATGAAAAACTACATAATAGAGTATATACAGGAGGGTTTGGATTTTTTCCACAGTGCAGTTCTTTTTTATTTTTGCTTAAACATCACTTGACTGAGGCTTTGTAGAATCAAAGTACTCCAAAAACTGTCACCGCAGCCACCCTCAAAAACCACAGGCTAGATGATTTCCTTCGCAGGTTCATGGAGGTAACTGACAGGAATGAACATTTTCTGAAACTGTATAAGGAATCCACTAATGCACTTACATCACGTAGTATTTGAATATCATGAGAAATAGCTGGCCTCATCCGGAGTGTTTCTGCCTGAGAGCCTAGTTTTACTATTTCTGTTTCAAAATAGTTATAGAGAAATATTCTTAGATAATGAGACCTACTTTTATAATTTGTAGTAGCTGATTATTAATACAGATCCATTTTATTAGATTTTAACTTACAAATGTTATTGTACGCCGATTTTCTTTGTGCACAATTAACTATATAATTGATGCAGCTATTACTTACAAACTGAAAATTAACACAGTTTTTTTATAATTCTTTTATTTTGAGAGATGCGCTTTTATTACTGATACTCCTAGCATTATTATTTGTTTTTTTTTAATTAATTGTTTAAATAAAATCATTTTTTTAAATTAAGAAAATAAAAACCTTTTTTTACATTTTATCTACTATTAGAAACTTACCCGCCATTGTCATAAATTTAACTAAATATTTAATTTTATTAATATTTGAATGCCTAGTACACAAATAAAATAAAGTTAATATGACTTTGAAGGGGAAATAAGCTTGCCAAAAAATGAACTTTAAAAGTAGTATTCGTTATCGCAACCTAATCAGGTTTGTTAGTCTGATGCATTCTTCCTTATCCACTCGGAACAACAATAAGGAATGAAAACAAACTCGAGTAATAACCTTGATGAGTTGAGAAATTTCTCTTTTTACATCTTTAATTCAGCTGACAATTGTGTCTTCTAGTTTGGTCAAGATAAGTTAGCGGCTTCAAATGACATTTTGTCAGCTCATTCCTACCAAACATCCACTCAGCCATTTGCCATCTGTGATAGGTAAATTTTGTAATCAAAAAATATTAAACAATTTTATTTTATAATTATTTTTTACAACACTTTTTTTACAATTTTACTATAATTTATTCTATTATGTTGTTGCATGACTCCAGTTAATTCAATATAACCAGATGTGACTTATGTTATTTATGTGATCCTAGTAATCATTACAATAACTACTTACGAGTTATTCACAGTTAAACTGATAATTATTTAATTCATATTATATGCTCCTTTACAATGTTAGTGATCAAGAACTATTTACTAGACTAGGGGCACCCCTGCACGCTACGCGTACCAACCCTGTCACTCGCTAAGCTCGTAAGGGAATCTCAGTCTGCGGCCTCATCTGGGAATTCTATCTTAAGCCGCTTTGTGGAACTTGGCCTGCGGCCTCGTGGGGGTAGCTCGGCATATGGCCTCGCCTAGACGCTCTGCAACAGGCCTCTTTGTAGAACTCGGCCTACAGCCTCGCGGAGTAAAGTTAGGCCTGCGGCCCCACCAAGACACTGCTATAGTCCCATGGTGGATTTTGTCATGTGGCCTCATGAGGAAGCAAGGTCTACGACCTCGCCAGGATTCTTAATTATTATGACCATGAATTTTTGTTTTGGGGGCAGTGGAGCCCATAAACATAGTCTTTTCTAAAATCTGATGGCATATTAGTAATTTAGGGAAGAATGCCTTTAATTTGATACCACACTTGGGTGTATTAGTTTAACATTACCCAATTTTGGGTTTTGGAGCATATTTTTAACTTGGGGGGGAAAGGAGAGGAGAGCCCTTAAACGTGTTTTCTTCCAAAATTTAATGATATAATTATTAATTGCCCTTTTCTAAATTTGATGTTATATTTGGATTCAGGATAAAAATAGCTTTAAATTGATACCCCACTTCAGTAGATAACGTCAGTATTAAACAAGTTTATAATTTCAAAAATTTTAGTTTTTGGGCCCCCGATACCCCAAATTTTTAGGTTTTTAAGCTGAAATTCAAATATAAGGTGCGTGTTTGTTACATGTGTACAACTGTGAAGGATTGAACATTTTACTCAAGCTTATTCTCAAGTTAGGTCATAAATACTACTTTTTTGATTTTCCCATAAGAAATACATTGGGGCAGTTTTGAGGTAAAAAAAGGCAGCCATCTTGTTAATAAGTGAAAAAAGTGAACTTTTGTGAATTTTCCTGGAGCTTTCAGACCGAGAGCTTCAATTCAAGTATACATTTGATGGGAGTAGGATGCCAGTGAGTGATCCAAATCAAGCTATATGTATTTATAGATTTCTACACTTCATAACTGCCATCTTTATAGTATTGCGAATATTTGACTTCTGAGCTCAGTAAAATTACTTATCTCAATGATTCTAGTGTTCTAGATGCATATCATACGAACAGTAAGTTGATAGAGTATATGACCTGTTATAAAAAGAGTGATATCATTTGTGGGAACTGGAACTGATAGTTAAAAATTATCAGATGAGGTTTCCAATAGGTATATTAATATAATTTGTATTACCAAAATGTGTTTCCTTAAATTATCCCAAAATGAAGTTTAGCACAATTGTTTCATATCTCAGGGAAGTAATTAACGCAACGTACCTCACTCAAATACTTAATCTTTAATCTAACTTATCCTATATCAACTATTATTAGAATAATCATTATAATTAAATTACTTGTGATATAAAAAAACTCATTTAATCTACAAAGTTTGATTGAAAGAAAGTACATCTGGTACCAGAATATCTAAAAACAATTTAAATGCCATAAAAAATTGGATTAACAAAAATAGCAATAATATTATCAACGTACCTTTTCCATTTCCTCAAAAACATCTGGTTTAGCTATAGATGCAGGTGCTTCTTCAATAATTTTTTGGTGGCGCCTCTGAATGGAGCAGTCACGGCCAAAGAGGGATATAGCATTTCCATACTGGTCAGCCAACAGCTGCACTTCAAGATGCCTGGCACAACTGGCAAGCTTCATGATGAATATTGGAGAGCCAGGCACTTCAGATTGAACCTAGATTAAATCAATAAAGATTTTTCATTAGTAAGTTACTATACATGGTTGGACTTAGTAACTTAAAAATATAAAGTATATCTTATTTCCCAAACTGTTTAAACTCCAACTAAAACTCCTTTTAAATAATATATAGTATTTTTTTTTTTAATCCTCACCTAGTATGACATTACAACAGTAAAACTCATTTCCGCCAAGAAAGAAGTCCTACCAGGCTCAGAAGTCAGGCCAAAAAGTCTAGACAAGACTCCCAATGTTACTTCTCAAAAATCCACTTTACATGCTGGCATTCCATTCTTGTCATTATTCCCATCGTCTAGGTTTCTGTTCCACAGCACACAGATAAGTACATACAATAACACATTGTTCCCTTTCATTTCCAAAGAGTACATTTACTCTTTCTTTTTTTTTCTAACCCTCCAAGTGGTAAAAGACGCTGAAGTGTCTATCTCCCCCTCCGTAATGTGATACAGACGCTACAGCATCTATCAATGTAAGCCTTTTTTGTTTATGTGTTTAAATAACTTATGGATGTCCAAACCTTATATTAAATGAAAGAGGAGATTCTAAAGTATCATTTCATATACTACTCATTCTTGTTTTTTCCTCGATTTGTCGTTTGAAAGTCTTTGACTTTTTCGTTAACTGAGAGTCTGTTGCTAGGCAACACGACATGTCACTAAGCCAGTTCTACTCATTTATTTTTTTTTTAATTTTATTATTTTGAGTAGTATACATAAACTATACATTTTTTTGTTCACAATAAAATTTAGAAAAAACTGCCTATCTCACTTTTTTTATGTGGTCATTCTACATATATTCAAATTGGACACACACACCCAAAATGTTTTTGTGCAACACAAGATTGTTTACTCCAGTATTTTGTAAGTACTTCAACTATCTTATTATTGTATTGTGCATGTTTATAAGCTTTAATTTGATATATTATATGACATATTTTGATTACTTGAGATGTTCATACGAGGCTTTTAGTCGGGGCGTTCAAAATCACTCAAAATACTCCGCCACTGAGAGTATTTCTGACCGCAACTTGGAGGGTTAATAACTAGGTTGCTTTCATGAAGGTCTCTGCTTGCTTCTCTTCTTCGTTTACCTCCCTATCACCCTTTAATTCTAAGTTCATATCAATGTATAAAACTGGGTTTATAATAATGATACAAAAATAAATTGGAATATAACGTAAGTAGAGCATAATGTTGCATTTAATTGTAAGGCAGTTAAAAATAAATAACAAACACATTTTTATCCCTCTATAAAAATACAAAACAAAAGAGTAATAAAATGTAATTTATTGATAAAAAATAAAGGTCAATAAACAACTGAAATGTAATGATATGTTTAAATATATACAAATAACTTTACAGTGCTCAATATGAGTGGTCATCTGTTTTCCTGTGTATCATGTTGGCACTTGTTTTCTTAAAAGTTGGTTTGTCACTTCTTTGGATGTCAATATTAGATGTCAAATTTTTATTTTTCTATCAATTTAACTAGTTAAAAAACTAGCAAAAACTAGTTATTCACAAATAGCACTGTACCTGTATGGGTGATCCAATACCACTTTAAATTACAGTATTTTCAAGGTATACTTAATGTCAAAAAAGGTAAGTTTTTAGTGTTATTCACAATGACATTATTTCATTGATCTTTGCCGGGTAAACCATGCTGGAATACTAGAGCCAGTTCTTGATTCAAAAGAATTTTAAAAATTGATACTTGTTTTCTTGTATAATTCTAAGAATTTAGCAACCCAGGAACAGGAAACCAGCAGCGGGTGGACACATCGCAGTGTGACCCCCCAATCCCCCATAGATGTACATTAGTGATGGTTCTCCTACAGAACCATACACATAGAGGTGGAGACCCGCCCGTCCCCCCATAGATTTACATTAGTGATGGTTCTTCCAACCACCCATACACATAGTGGTGATGACCCTCCCATCCCCCACTGATGTGATGACTCTCCCATCCCCCATAGATGTACATTATTAATGGTTCATACACCCACCCATACACATAGTGGTGATGACCCTCCCATCATCCATAGATGTACATTAGTGATGGCTCTTCCAAACTTCAATACACGTACAGTGGTGATGGCTCTCCCACACACCAATACACATACGGTAGTGCACAGTATATAAAATATTTGAAAATCAATTATTTTGTCTATTTAATATATTTAGATTTAAAGCTTTGTTTTCAGATATTTTCCCAAATTTTGAATGAGAAAAGAGGCAACATTAAATAATATTGATAATTATATGAAATATAATTTTAGTGGAGTATGTAGGGTAATTTAGTGCTAATATTATAAGCATCTTGCTTTAACCTAAATAACAAACAAAAATGTGTTGCCTATCTGCATTTAGTATACTTTCTTAATATGTTTATATAATTTTTTTTTATTTGCTGACTAAATAACCACTGACAAAATGACCTGTAAAATCTAACTTATAGCTTATATATTACTTTTTATAAACAACAACAAAAATTTTCATCCTACTTGTCTGAAGAGATTGGCAAAATCCTCAGGTCCCTCTACTTTACGAATTCCCTTTCCACCACCTCCTTCACTAGCCTTGATCATGACAGGAAATCCTATTTTCTGAGCAGAAACCAAACCTTCTTCCCATGTATTGACACATCCTCGCTTGTACAGTTCTGAACTAATCTTGATTTTCTTGTTGGCGTAGACTGCTGTCAATTCTAAAACATAAATGAACTGTTGGATTATGTAATGAAAACCCTTTCAAAGCTTTAAGAAGGACTAAACAGTTATAGAAATGTTTTATTACCTCATGTTTACATAGTTGAATAATACTTTGTAACTTGATTAAGTGAAAGCTGAAGGACCAAGATGATAGTATATTTTAGTATTTTCACTTTAATCAAATAATTTTAAAAATCATTGCAAATGTTGGTAAATATTCACTTTCTAGATGCTTCTTAAAATATGATTTCTCGTTAAAAAAAGTGGTGAAAAGTGAGTTTATATTTCTTTAGGAGGTTGATTTTGGTCACGGAAAACTTGTTTTTTACAGAAAAATCGAAAAATTAGTTTTTTTATAGGAAGGTGAAAAAATCCATATTTTTCAACAATATTTGTTTTCATTTTACTTATTTTTTAATGTTGAATACCAATATCTAGTTGGTTTTTCGATCAAATTAATTTTTCAGCCCGAAAAGTACACTTTTTTTACTTAACATAACATAACCAATCATCTATTTACTCAACAAAAATTCGAAATTTGCATTAAATTATGGTGCCTGGCCTCCGGGATGGCCTATCGGCTGTTCTTCTGGTGGGAATATATGCAAATTTGTTTTTTGTGTTTAGTCTTAGATCTTAACATTATATTAACATTGTCATTCTATTAACGTTGTGCATATGGCAACCATAGGTTATTTGCTGTGAACTTCCAAAGTATCTTGATAAATAATTTTCGAAGACCAAACTAGTTTTCAAATTCATTTTCAGCATAAAAACTACATTCAATTTTTTTAATTACAAAAAATAATGGAGATAAAGTGAAAATAACATTTTCAAAAATTTTGAATATTCGATTTTTTTATATCAAGTTTTTTCCGTGGATTAAAAAGTGTCTTTTCAGAAAATATAGATCTGATTCTACCCACTGGTGATAAAAAAGTCAAGATTGGTGAAGCGTCTAGAAACTGCATAAATACCCAAATGTTACTTATTTTGTATATAATGAGTGTAGTTTGTTATGTAAATGGAAACATATATCTTGGAATAATACATACAGTATATGATAAAAACAGTATAGCATACTTTTGTTTTTACTAAACAAAATTATCTTAATGTAAAATGATATAACATTATTGTAGCAATTTATGAATGTCAGTACTTATGTCAGTATAAATAGACATAATTGCTAGTACTAGGACCACATTAAACCAGACTTGAAACAGGAATGCTAACATCTTAAAGTAAATAATAATTCATTGTGTTTCAAAAAAAAGTAAATCATCTTTGACTAGAATCTATATTTTCTGGTGACAACCACAGTCAAGGTGCTATCTACACTATTTACAAGATAACAAGAATTTGTTACACTGATACAAGATAATAATCTAAGGATTTGTTATGGTACATAATATATTTCAGAATAGCTATATTCATACAACATAAGAAATATTAATCAGTAAATTGGGGTTAGCCGGTGACCGAAAGGTCTAAGGCGTCAGGACTTTGAGCTTGGGTTAGATATAGGCCTGGTTCGAATCAAGATTCAAGATTTTTACTGTCATAAAACACATAACAGTGCATGGACAAAAGTCATTTTTTACACTAAATTACTATGTACAAAAAAATTAAAATAGGCATAAAATACAGTTCAATAAACAGAATGGCTAGAACAATAATCAGGCCTGGACGGACAGATTTATCAGTAATATTCACCTTGTACTATATTTATTTTATTGTAGGGACCAACAACCTACGGAGAGGTTACCGGGGAGGTCCGGGTTACAATGGCGGGCAGGGGAAGCGTGAGGCGCTTCACGCCATGGCGGACCTGCTGTACACTGCGAGGACACAGTTCAAAAATTCAAAAATTCTTCTGAACAGTATCTTAACTCGGCGTGATATTGGCAACCGAGCTCTCCACGACTTCAACTCCCAGCTGGAGTTGATGTGTAATAACTTCGGTGTTACGTTCGTGGAGGCTAACTGTTGTGTTGGCAGGAGAGACCTCTCCCGAGACGGCGTCCACTTCAATCGGCGAGGTGTCTCCCGCCTGAGCTTGTTGTTTGAGGACGTCGTCTCTCTCGTTTTGCGGCCTTTGGAGGCGGCACCAGTCTCCCTTTCCTGTGACGTGGGTGGAGTCACGGCGGCCGCGCCAGCACCCGCTTCTGGTCGGAGTACTGAGACTGAGAGCGCTGCTGACTGCAGCTTTGACCACTGCGGCACCTGCCGCCGTGCGAGTACGGGCACGCCTCAGCTCTCGGGAAACTAGCCGGGAGGGGGGGCAACGGGCGTAACCTCAGGGTCGGTCACCTAAATATGCGCTCCCTCAACACGGGGTTCACAGAAATGTGTGCGCTGGTGAACGACTTTGACTTTGACGTTTTTGGAGTGACGGAGACCTGGCTTCACCCTGGCACACCCTCCGACAACTACAACATTCCAGGCTACAGCATGCTGCGCTCTGATCGCTCCAGCACACAGGAACCAGGTGAAGACGACGAAGCGGGAGGCGGTGTTGCTATCTACATAAGGGACGGCCTTGTGTACCAGCAACACACTGTCACCATGGACACCGCGCCTGGTGTTGAAACTCTTTGTGTAGTTCTGAGGGTAAAGGGACGGAGGCTTGGTCTGTGCGTTGTTTATAGGCCCCCTGATGTCAGGTACACTTGTCTTGCTCCGTTGTTTCATTCCCTCTTTGTCAACCTTGCAGTCGAAGTCAACTCTGTGATTTGTTTAGGGGACATAAATATCGATTTCACTTCAAAAACATGTAGTGAATCCAAGTATTTACGCCGACTCTTGAGAGAATTGAACACAGTACAACTAGTAAACGAACCTACAAGAGTGACAGCAACCTCGGCCACCTTGTTAGACCACATTATAGTGGACAGGTCGGCCGAGGTCAAGAGGACCGGCGTTATTGATGCTTCAAGTATAAGAGATCACAGAGGCAAGGTAATAACGGACCATAAGTTGATTTACTGTGATTTAGTAATAAAAAAAGAGAAAAATGAGCCAAAGCTTGTTACCTTTACAGATTTTTCTAAGTTTAAACTTGAAGAGGCAATCAATGAAACTGCTCAGATAAATTGGGGAGGCATATTGGAAATGAATGCAGTTGATGATATCGAAAATGCAATTACATCTAATATCAGAAAGGTGTTTGATACACATGCTCCAATTGTATGTAAGAGGGTTACTAAGAAAAAGGCTCCCTGGATGGGTGATGAGATAAAGGCCTTGACCAGAGAGAAGTGTAAGCTTAGAAACAAATACTGGAAGTCAAGGAAACAGCAAGACTGGGAGAATTATAAGACAATACGAAACACATTAAATATTTCAATTTGGAAAACTAAAAAGGAATTTTTTACAGATCAGTTAGTGAGCACAAAAAACCCCAAAGATTTTTGGAATTGCTTGAAGCAGTGCAATGTAATTGGAAATAAAGAGTCTGGACTGTCACTTGATTTCCAAATGACATAAATAAGTATTTCGCTGAAATGGGTTCAAAAAATGAAGTAGATAGGAATGTGTTGATGTTCTTTAGGACACACAAGAAAAATAATTTGCTAAATGATTTTAAATTTAGTGCTGTCACTGAAGAAGCTGTTAAATCAGTGATAAACGAAATTAAATCTAGAGCTATTGGCAGTGATGAAATATCAATACAAATGGTTAAAGCTGTGAGTCTGTATGCCATTGAAGCCATAACACATCTTGTTAATGAGTCACTAAGAGGCGGAGTTTTCCCTCAAGCATGGAAGACCAGCATTGTCCGCCCACTGCCCAAAACAACTTCTCCAAATAGTATTGAGCAATTAAGACCCATATCAATACTCCCAGCCATGTCCAAGATAATAGAGAAAATAGCAATCAAGCAAATAACAACATACATAGAAACAGAAAACCTATTGCCTGCCCTACAGTCTGGCTTTAGAAAGAATCACAGTACTTGCACTGCTTTAACAAATTTATTCAGTGATTTGATTGATGCTAGGGACAAGGGCAGATATAGTTCCCTTGTTATGCTCGATTACTCTAAGGCATTTGACTCAATGAATCACGATATGCTAATAGCAAAGATGCATTACTATGGCTTCAGTGATGATGTGACTGGTTGGGTTAGGTCTTACCTCGGAGACAGACTGCAGGTCACCAGAGTGGGAAGTGAGACATCGAACCCCCTCCGAAAGCAGTGGGGCGTTCCGCAGGGCAGTTGCCTGGGCCCAATTCTGTTTAATTTGTACACAGCCGATTTCCCCAGCTGTGTACAAAGTTGTACTGCGCATTTGTACGCAGATGATTCTCAGTTGCACTTGTCCTATGAGGCTGGGCTCATCAGAACAGCCTTTGATCAAATAAATACTGACTTAGAGAACATCTCAAGGTGGTCAGCTATCAATGGGCTGACACTCAACTCGGACAAGTGCACTGTTCTGCACACCGCACCACATGATCTGTTACAGACCCTCAGCGAGAGTGGAGTGGCAATTGCGCTGGATGGCGGGAATTTGGCTGTGTGTGATAAGGTGAAGACGCTCGGTGTCGTACTGGACAATGGCCTTACGTTCACCGAGCATGTCACTCATGCCTCCCTGCGTGCTTTAGGAAGGTTGAGGGGTCTGTACAGGTTCAGAAGTTTGCTTCCAGAGACCGCAAAGCTTCAGCTCGTGCAGTCGCTGATACTCTCAGTATTTTATTACTGTTTTCCTGCATACGGCAACAGCATCTCGGGGGAGGACGTTGGTTGGATCCAGAGGCTTCAAAACTCAGCCATCCGCTTTGTTTACAGTCTACGGAGATTTGACCACGTGACTGCCTATCGTGAGGCAGCCAACCTACTGCCCATGGAAGCCGTGTGTAGGATGTTGACGTGCTGCATGACGCACAGGGTGCTGATGCTCAGCGAGCCTCAGTACCTTCGTGAGAAGCTTATATTCCGAGAAGAGGTTTCTCAACGGGGCACCCGCCATGGTAGGAATCTTCACTTCCCGAAAGTTAAATTAGAATTTGGTAAAAAGAGCTTTACTTACTTTGGCCCTAAGTTGTATAACGACCTCCCTGACAACCTAAAAATTTATGCAAGTAATACCTTTAAAAGAAAAATTAGATTGCTTTTGTCTGAAAATATTTAGGTCTGTAGGTTGTAGAAACTGACAAGCAATGTGGTTATTGTTCTTATATTGTTATTTAGTGTTAAGTTATTATTTAATATTTTGTATTTATTTATTTAACGTAAGCTCTACATTTTAATTGACCAAAGTTGTTCTGAAAAGCAGATGTATCTGAGAAACGCTTGGAAATAAAGGCATTTTTATTTATTATTTATTTATTTATATTGGTTCGCAGGACTTTGAGCTTGGGTTAGAGGTTCGAATCCGGCCTGGGCGGATAGATTTATCAGTAATATTCACCTTGTACTGTACTAGTTCGCTCCCTTATTCTGTCTGAAAGTTCTTCGCATAGATCAATAGTTTATGAGGAATGGGTAGAGTAAGGATAAGAAGGAAATCGGCCTCTCCTTTTCAAAAATAAAAAAAAGAAGAAAAAATATGTCAGTTTTTACATTCTACAGCCATTGAGAGAATAATGAATTGCCTGAGGCTATTCAAAACTTATACAGAAACAGTTTTTATGATTGTCCTTCATTATAAAGTTACTAAAATATATCATACAATTGTATTTAATTTTACATTTAAACCGGTCATAGGCCTAAATTTTCCTCAACGTGATAATTTGATAAAACGTCACTAAATAAATTATTTTAACGACGTCAGTATAATTTATCATTTTGGTGTTGCTAGTCTTTGCGATTTAAAATAAAAATAAGAGTTAATGTAAAAACAAAAATTGTTTTCTTCATCTTACATTAACCCAAAATAAACTCAAAGCTTATTAGGGTTATGGGTAAAATCACATAATAGTCTAATTGAAATATGACAAACTTTTTCACTTATTAAACCGTGTATACACCTTAAATACTAAATAGTACTCATTAGCAGCCTAAAAAAATAAGGCAATAATAATATAGAAAGTACTTCTCAAACTACCATAATAAACAGTAACGCAAGTAACAGCACATAACACCTGGCAGAATGAGGCTAAGCAAAGTACTTATCAGCTGTGAAATAACAGTTAAAATACTATTATTTGTAGGCTAATAATCTGTACTGATATTTGACAAAACTGCTTTATTGACATAGTACTGAATTTTGACAACAGATCGCAGCACATCGAGAAAATAGTTTGGAACCGACTTGTCAACATTAAAACTCAATCCAAAAGCTTTTCCAGGTACGGCTTTTGATCAGTAGAGGAAAGACTGTTAGCCGTACCAGATATAGCTTTCGATCTGATGTTTTCAGACAGAAGGTTAAATAATAAATTAAGTTTATAATTTGATCCACAGTTTAAAACTCACTTGCTTGTTATCGAGGTAGGGTTAGTAATTGTAAGTGGTTTTTAAGAGTTTTCTTTAATTAGTATGGATTAATAGGGAAATAACAAACTAGTTGTAAATGTATTAACTGTTGGAAATCTCCAACAATTTTACCAATCATGAACAATCCAATGCCAACAAATAGCTTACTAACAAAAAAGGTAAAAGAACTTTATCTTTTGGTTTTATTTTAAATTATTCATAAAAAGTAATTTTGTGAAATTCGTGATCTGCCAATCTGATATTTGTATGCAATTCCCCAACAAACCGTACCATACTGCAGTCTCGACTGAATCAAGCCATAGTACAGCACCCTAAATGACTGGTGTTACAAATATTTATAAGAAAATAGAATTTTCTCATTGGGAATTTTAGCTTGTTATGAAAAAAAAAAATATATATATATATGTGTGTGTGTGTGTGTGTGTGTGTGTGTGTGTGTGTGTGTGTGTGTGTGTGTGTGTGTGTGTGTGTGTGTGTGTGAATCTCACTTTATCTCATATATTCATAGAATTTTACTTCAATTCATTAAAAATGGCATCTAAATATTCAAAGTTATTCACTTTCTCTACTCTTTAACAACTGCAGTTAATAATATTGCAATTAATTCTGTGATAAACTGAAAATACCGGCAAGTCAAAACCCTCAAATCAAAATTTATACATTTGATTTAATTAACATTTACAATAATTTTATTTAAATTGCACCAGTTTTTAATGTTTGAAGATCCTTGTTAGGTGACTGATAAATTACATTAATATCCTGATTTAACTAAAAAACAGCTGTTTAATCAGCAAACTCACTCATGTCTCCATTCAAAATATATAATTTTTGAACATCATAAACAGAGTAGCACAGATCACTGAGGTACCCTTGATTTGAAAGGTAAAGGAGAACTCAGATGGCCCCCCACACTCATTCCCTGAGTTCTCCCCATTAGATAGCAAAGAAACTATTTTAATTAAATTCCTCTTATAGTAGCTACCTCAATTGTATTTTTTTTAAATATTTTGGTCATCAAAATCAAAGGCACATTTCAAATTTATAAAAATTCCAGTTACTTTTTTTATCATTTAAATTGTTATATAGTTGCTGAGTCACATTTATGAGTGCATCCTCTATGCTTTTACCTTTACTTAAACCAAATTAAAAAAATAAGTCAAGTTAAAAAATATATGAGTTTCGCTTGAATAATTTTCTCAAATATTTTTGAAAATACAGACAAGCTAATAGGCCTTAGATTATACAGCTTAAGAGAATGTGCTTTTTCCAAATTTTTGTAATAATACTTAATTTTAGATCTTTTGGAAAACTCCATTATTAAAACTTAATTTATAATATGTGAAATTATTACTGGGGCAATTTCTTTGGAAATATGTTTCATTAATTGAACTGTGAAATTATCATATCCAGTTGATTTTTTTATTTTTGAGAGAGCTAGTGACATTCATAACCTCATTATCAGAAGTTAGTAAAGTAAATAAAGAATGCAATGATCTGATTGCAAGAAGTTCAATGAGCCCAGTCTGCAGGTCCCATCTGCTGGACGCTGATATTTAACCTGTTTATCTCTTCAGCAATAATTGGAGCTTCACAGATAACAGAACCATTCTCTAACTGAATTTTAATTACACTCTTTGAATTATTTTCTTCAATGTAAGAGTTTATTATTTTTCACTGTTGTGCAAGCATCTCCATTACAATTTTGAAATTGTTTTCAATAGTCAGCGAATAAAACCACAATTCAGGATACAATTAAAAGCCATGTTTATCTAATTAACATAGTCTTTAAATTCAAATTTATAGAATTTTCTTAAAGAAATACTAAGAAGAATTACAATATAAATTAACAGCAGCTGGTATTAATGCATTGTTACTCCTTAAAAAAATAACATCGCTGTCAATTACTGTGGGGATTCAATTTAATATTTACTGAGTATGACACACTGTAAATATACAGATTAACTATTACTATTACAAATGTTTAGTAAACTAACATTTACAACCCTTTTTTGAGCTTTTGGGCTTAAAACCTTTTCCTTTCTATAGCCTCAATTCAACCCTAATACGGACAAACACAATTAGATCTAAGATAATAGTGCGATTATCCTTAACCCTTTTGGTGCCAGGTCAATTTCACATTTCCTATGCGAAAAATGCCAGGCCATTTTTGGTGAAATTGCAAGGTTTGAAACAAACTTACGCAGCATCTATGTTTTTTGTCATATTTATATAAATCTTTTTTTTAACTGAAGGAAAAAAGTGCCCTTTGTAATGAAACATAGTTTTCCCTCATAATTAAAAAAGTTTTTATTAAAACAAAATATTTGGTACCAAAAATCTTTTTTAGTTTTTTTCTAATTTGAAGGTGCATAACATATTTATAGTTTTTTTAGAATTTTTCTTTCATTACCATTTTATAGAGAATTTTAAACTCAACAAAGATAAATAATTTCATTAACCATACTTTAAAAAATTTTCATTTTATAAAAATATAACTAAAGTGCTGTATTTTGGTTACCTAGCAACATACAGACTAATTATTGAAATCTAAAGCAGTTTTTCTTAAATAAAACTGGGATTATTGATTTACTTCTGTAATGTTCTAATAGTTGCAAAATATAAATATATAGCTCACTGTCGGATAAATATGAGTTTTCGTCGGATGAAGTTATATCAGTAATGAATTCGTCATCTACATCAACATTGTTTTGGCCTAACCTTATAGTGGCCTAACCTTATAAGCAATTGATGTATCAGGATCATTTACGTTTTCTAATAACGTTGGTAAAAGTTTTTTGTCTTCTGCTGAAATAAGTGTATCTTCACTCATTGTGAAACTGACTACGGCGATTATTTTCGATTCGTCCGGTATGACTTCGGCGGCAGATTGATGAAAAATAGTGATGTAGAATACCAAATACATCAATTTATAATGCCAAATGTCTCTCACATAGTGATAGTGAAGTATAATAACAAATACAACAATTTATAATGCCAAATGTCTCTCACAGCAACGCTGGCATTTTTCGCACTAGGAGGCGTGTCACTCACAGCGACTCCCGGCACTATAAGGGATAAAGGTCTCATAACTGCCAGAAAATATGGAACTGCCAGCAATAAACCTACTGATATTTCAGAGAGTAGATAACAACAATTAAAATATGATAAAATTATTTTCAAGGGTATTTTATATTTTAACAATAATTTCTATGTTCACCTTTCAACTGATATGAAAGAAAACATTTTGGAAAAAACTGCAAACAATAAAAGAGTTAAGGTTATAATTACCTGAGCCAGACCAAGGAAGTGTAGGCACATGAGCTGTTTGTGCTACTATACTTGAGGCAATTTTGTCTCCCAAAGCCCACATAGCCTTTTCTGGGGGTCCAATAAAAGCAATGTTGTTTTTGTGCAATAGCTCAGGTAGTTTGGGATTTTCTGAAGCATGACCCCAACCTGCCCATACACCCTACACACACACACATCTTAATTAGTATGTATATAAATTACTACAGCATGTACAATATATCACAATCAGTTTGTATATCATAGCAATTCTTATAACTTGAATAATGCAATGCTTGAATGACATCGAGAATTAATTACTTAAAATATTATAAAACTTAAAACTTTATAAGATTAGGACTCTTAATTTTAATAATCTCATGGATGAAGTCTTTTGTCTGACCGGCAGCAGCATGTACAGATTGGTGACCAGATATCTGACTGGGAATAGGTGACTACTGGTGTGCCCCAAGGCTCAATCTTGGGCCTTCTTTTGTTCATCCTCTATGTAAATGATATAACCTCATGTATCTCTCACTGTAAGTACCACATGTATGCTGAAGAACTTCAAATATATTTAAAGTTTAGCCCTGACACTGTGAACGATAGTAGAGAATTAATGAATAGAAATATTTCAAACACAGTAGAATGGGCAAACAAAAATTGTCTCAATTTAAACAACAATAAGACAATACCTATCATTACAAGTCACAATCGGCTGAAAAATTCTATTAATTTTGAAAATCTTGAAAACATAAATGTTAATGGACAAGCTGTTCCTTTCTGCAGCAAGGTCAAGAGCCTTGGGATAACTATCAATAAAACACTTACACAGAACGAAGCCATCATTGAAACCTGCAACAAGGGGTTTGGAGGAATGCACTCCCTGAAAAGGCTGCATATATTTCTGCCTTTGGACATCAAACTGATTCTGGTCAAATCACTCATCTTTCCATACTTTACTTACTGCAACTCTGTTGTAAAGGACATGACTATCACTTAATGAAAGTCTGTAACATTGAAAAAATTACTGCCTCCATTTTGCTTTTGACTTGAGACAAGATGAGCATATAACTCTGTATTATATTCAATTCCACTTGAAACCCTTCTGTCGGTTGATTGATTAGTGACTTATACTATAAAACTACATAAGTTTTGTGGCTGAACAGGTTCTTTTATTTAAGATTCATTTTCTCCTTCTTATTACTGTACACTTTTCTTGTGTTTAAAAATAAAAGACTGTGCTTAATATTATACTATATATATTATTTTTTAATTAAGTGCATTTTTAAAGTAAATCTGTTTAGTCCAAAAAATTCAGTACACTGAAATCAGTTCAGTCCCAATTATTTCTGATCGGTGGAACTCTACTGTATTAAATAAAATTCACACCTCCATAGAGATAAATTGACTGTTATTTAGAATTAGCTTGTGTTTTATCAGAATAATAGAGTTTAGCAGGGCAAAATTAGTATAGACTTTACCTGTACTTGTGTCCGAACGGCTATATCTACAATTAGCTCTACATTGGCATAGTTATTGTTGTTTGTGCCCCCGGGAACTGGGACATAGTGGTCTGCCATTTTGATGTACTCAGCATTGGCTAGAAAATAGATTACAAACTAATTACACAACAAATTATTCATTTATTTACAAATACTCAGCTCCCTCCACCTATGCAATATTAATGTGCCAATACATCAATTAACCGTCAAATGTTGCATTAAGAGAGTACCTAATTGATTTTTCTCACTTTAGTAATGAATCAATAGAAATTGAGAATGAATGTTTTAAATAGTACAAGAACTTTAAATATTTAAAATATAATATCTGATACTAATTATAAATTTGTTTTGATATTTTAAGACTGATAAACATAAAAAACTTCAATTTTAAACATTTAAAAAAAATTTGTTTAGTCTTTTTGGACAGCAAGTGGAAATGTTCTAGAACTGTATGCTCTTAAAATGTTCAAGAATGAAATGAAATAGTTACTTTTTTATTTTATCAACAAAACTTTACTATGATACAGATCAGAATAACAACCAATCATGTTAATGACACGCCAGTTGCAATGACCAGTTGTATATTAGGCAATTAACATAGAGGCAAGATTATTTTTAGGAGGCAAGCTAGTATTTAGAGGATGGATGGAAATAATACTAATTTGGCTGTTTACTAATTTGGGAAATAATACTACCAAGCGCCACATACTGAAAATATCATAACATGCTAAATGAAAACAAATATGCTTTCTGTACGATGCTTAGTTTTGAAAAAAGAAAAAATAGGTAAATTTTAATTTTTGATTACAGAGATCTTTATTTTTGAACAAGAAATTGTGAACCGTAACAGATTTTAACATTTTGAATATGTATATCTATATATATATAATCAGACTTGGTGAACTCCCAGGTTAAATATAAGACAGGACTTCTTAACTTCACCTGGTAAAATAAGACGATCTTAAATTTTTTTTAAGACTTCAAAGTTAAATCTTTACAATTTTAACAATTAATAATAGCTATTTGATATGTGATACTGTGACCAATCAAACATAAATTAATACCTTTGAGATCTTCTGGAGTAACCATGACAACAAATCGAACAGCTCTTTCATTTTTGAACATTTCATATGACCATCTTCTTATTGATCTCATGCACTTCACAGCAGCTATTCCATTGTTCGCAATCAGGACCTAACAAATAAAGTGAACATATAGAATGTAGATCATAAATTTTAAGTTTATGGTATTCTTTATTATTTTTATAATTACCAAACTCCAACTAATAAAGAACAATAATATAGTAGTTGTATCCAAGTAACCCTTTTCTGGGTTCTAATTTTAAGTTTTGTACCCTTAGAATTATTTATAGGCTCATTTCATTAATTTATTAAACAATGCATACAAAATTTTAGTTGATTAATTTTCTGTTTTAAAATGGATCTATACTATTAAAAATTGATTTAAAAAAAATAATTCTGATAATGTAGTTAGGATAGCCACATTCCGGATATGTCCCTAGTATATAACAAATTCTATTGTCCAACCATGTGAGTCTGCTACAAACCATAACTGATACAATTATTGGCTACTAAATGATCATGAATCAAAATAAAACTGTTTCGACAATAACTAAACTCTATTTTCGGTTTTAACATAAAAATATAACATTTATATAAGGATTTTTCTCATGCATGTATCTATAAATTGTGGTTCATTGGTTGAGGCCCTGCTCTATGCAGTAGTCATTGGCTACACATCAGTTTATGTACATTGTAATACTACGTAATACGTACTATGTAATATATCCAATGTAAATATAAAATCAAATTAATACATTACCGCTCTGATATCGAACAAAAAACTTACCTTATTTATAACTTTTGTTCCTTTGAATCTTCGAACAAATTCTTCTGGTGTGCCTACTGTGAAATCCTTGTCCAACTGCCTCGCATGTATGACAGTCCCTTGGGACATACTCGGCCTGAAAGAGATACCATTATTGATTTTTTTAAATGAAATAATCTGAAAATGTTGATGACAATAATACCATACTTGCTCTATTACTGTATGTTTCAAAACAATTAATGTTTAACTGAACAATTATGATATTCATTCCAATCAACATTTTAATTGTATTCTTACTTTTTATTTGTGGGATTTATTTTTTGTTTGAATAATTTACTGAAATACCTACATGTACAACAATGTTGTTTTTTAAGAGACTTTCACATCTGGAAAAAGGTAGCTGAGGAATGAAATGTTGGCCTAGTGCAATTTTAAAGAATGCAGTGCTCAAAATATGAAATACTGAAATCTACATAAGCTATAAAGGTTCCTCAAAACAAATAATTATTATGTTTATTTTACAAGAACTGCCTATGTCATAGTTACAAAATATGTACCTTTATAAATCCCATACGATCTTATATTTGTATTGAATATAATGTATGACTTGTGGTTGTTATGGTTGGTTTATTAATTTATTTTGTGTTATTATGACTCCTTTTTTTTAATTATACATACATAAATTTTCATTTTCCTTTTTAATTCATTTCATGGTTCTACATTTTATGGTAAATAGCTTAATAATACCTATTGTGATGGAACCCTTTTAGGTACTGCTGTGTATGAACAGCAGATGCTCATTATAGTCTGCAGAGGCTGTCAGCCATGTTGGTTTTAATCCCATAAGAATGTTATTTTCCAACCAGACATACGATCTCGCATTTTCAAACTAAACAGTTATTTTTAAACGGATGTTTTCCAAACAAATTGCATTTGATCAAGAATGAAATTGCTTTACAAATTCCTAATTAGTTTCAGACAAAAAAATAAAAAATATTTGTTCGAAATCTTTATTTTCTACTATTTTTCAAAACGAGGCATTTGAATTCAAAATATCAAAAGCAAACCCAATGCATAATATGATAACATTTAAAATGACACCTCATAAACAAATTTTGGTCAATAAATAAAGAAAAAATATGGATTCGCAAATAATATTGTTCTTATAGGATTAAAACAAACATGGCCTACAGCCTCTGCAGACTCTTAAGCTTTGCTCAGAAGGATACTTAGACTTAAAGAGAATGGTTGACAGTAAGACACTGTACAAATTAATCAATCCCTGCAATTATATTTAAGTCTGTTCCGTCATGTATATGATACGCACTATTTTCCGCACGCCACTTCAGTGTGTCCATATCAGAAAAGAGGTCCAGTCTTTTGGGATGTACTAATGATATCCCACAGAGAAAAATATGAGCAAATCTGATACATAGTTATTCTGATGGTTTAGTTTATCACCTAATCTCCACGACATTGCTCATGGCACGACACAGCCAATAATGTGAGTAAATGCTAATTTAAGTTTCTTCACTCGACATTTCATCTTTTTATGTTCTTAATGATGAGCAGTACAGCATATTAAAACTAAACATAAAATCAAAGTTGATCAAATGATTAATTGTTTAGAAATACCCTTATATACATCTAGTACCACTGTCTCTTGTTCGCTAATGACAAATCACACTAGAAGATTCTTTAAGACAGATTAAATGATTCCTCAGTATGGGGTTGCAAGTTCAACATGCCTTAATGTAATTAACATTGCATTAATGTAGTATCTGCCGATCTAGAATGAAATACAGTATATTTTATTAACTGGTTGTCAACCACGTAATAAAATAAGAAACAATATCCTAAACTCAACCAAATATGCTGACTGAACATGAATTTGTGATTACTTATTCAAGATTGTATTGTTTATTTTAGCTAGTTTTACTAAAACCATCAGTAACTTGTTTAAGATATTTTTAACACACAAATCAGAAATGTACATGCTTAACACTATAGTTATTGTTATGGCACTGAAAGGGGTTGTTTAATGTATTGAGTTTTAAGCATGGATTTAAAAACTGGCTATTAGTTTCCCAAAGTACAGTAGAACCTCGCTAACCGACGTATACGGGCCGTGATAATGTCAGATAAGTGAAAATGTCAGATAATAGGATATTGCAATAAAAACACTAATTTTTTATAACTAAGTACTTTAATGCATTTATTAAGAATTAACACTTTAGTACTGTTTAAAACTTTATTACTTTGGGTTATAGAACACAAAATAAAACTGATAACAATAACAAATACAACGTAATAAAATTTCAGTACAGTACAATATATAAGTTGCAAAATACAGAGTTATTTAACGATACCTAAAATGAAAGGTAAATGAACAAAATAAACTAAATATAAAATTAAACGATTATAAATGAACTTTATACAGATACAAAATTACCGTATTATTTATTTAATTTAACAAGAGTAATTTAAATTACTCTTGTTTTTAAATACTCTTGTCACAGGGTACAGCCCGCGCTAAAACTGAATGTAAGGTGGGACAGTAAGCAACAAAATTACTGTATCTGCTCATTCAAAAATACAGTAGCTGACCAGTTACTTATTGCTGTATTGCATTGTTACATAATTCACGTAATACAGTACATGTAGTACACAATCAAATTATGTAACAAATTAACAGATTTTCGTTATATAAAAGTCAGTTCCGACCTCGACTATCTCGGAAAATCAGATGTTTTTTACGGTGGCGATTTCGGGACTGGTATGTCAGTTGAAATGGAATGTCGAATAACAGCATGTCGGATAACGGGGCTCTACTGTAGTTGCACACTAGTGTAACAAGTAGGACAAGATTATTTGTAGATATTATTAAGTATTATTATTTGTAGGTAACTTATTAAGCAGTAAGACAATCTTCTGTAAGTAATTTGATTGTTTTTATAAATTACAATTCTATATTAGTTCAGTTAATTTTAAGAAACACGTCAGAAGACTAATTGAGTTATTAAGTGATATTTACCACAATATTTATATTTTATGAGCTGTTTATATCTTATGTAAAGCTAACTTTAAAACGTACAAATATTATAGTTTTCAAAATTAACAAAAAATAAATTTTACAGAATAAATAATTATATAACTTAAGTTACAAGTTTCAAAAGTAAAAACAATATTTTTGACAATTTTTGAAAAGAAAATATATTAATCTTGAACTATTTTGTCTTTTTGATAAAATTCAATATCACAATTTCACAACTTGAATGAAAATAAAATAATTGTAATAGTGAAAACTGTTATTTTTTTCTAAATAAAACCAAATTATTTTAGTCGCCTGTTTAATATAGGATACATTGAAGAGATCTGCTGCTATTTTAAAGTTTTTCACTCTCCAGCTGGAGTCCAATGATCATTTTGTACAATAGAATAGAATACAATTATTGTATTTATATCTTATTAATGGCCTAACTATCGGATATCTGGTCACCTTTTTAAAACCACACATGAAATTGATTAAAATTGCCTTCTTATTTTTCCCAAGGAGCTTGACTGTTCATTTATAGTTCCTGTCTCAATATTTTTACCAATCCACAAATCAAAATAGTCTCATTATTATGTCATCATAAAAAATTGAAGTTTTATTTCAACCTGAATAAAACAATAAGCGTGTTTAAGGTATAACTTATTGTTGTACGAATGTTTTAGCCCAGTATCACTACGAAATGAATGACTGTATCATGTAAAGGGTTAACTTCTTTATGCAACCCATACTAACCAAGATTAATACAGTATTGTTTATTATTCAACCGAAATTTGCATTAAATATTATGAGCCTATTAGAATAAGTTAATATGAATTGAAAAATACAGTTATGTTGGTGAATTTTTTCCGTCAGTCTATGCAACCTACCTCATGCAACATTTGAATCCCGTAAATTTGAACTTGTATTGTAGGCCTATAAAGAGAATGTTCATTCATACTAATAAATATAGTTAAGGTACTAAATTTTTATCAGTGAGCAACTTACATTGTAATTCAACAAAATTCACTACATAACTTGTATCCCACTAAAAGTAAATTCTTTCATGCTAATATGTATAAGAGTTATGGTATTGAATTTTGTACAGGGAGCTAATTTACCTACCTCATGGAACATTTTAATTCAACGAATTCCGAATCATTTACAATGTTGTTAAACAAATAGTTGTTTCCATTAGTAATATCACATTTACATTTGGACATGGTGATACTTAAATGTATTGAGTTAGGTTATGAATGGTACACAATCAGGTGGAAAATGATCAAACCCATTGATTACACTAAACACCATTGATGAAGATTTTGGGGGGAATGTGACTTCTATTATTAGTTGTAAGCAAAAGCGACGTGACAACAACAGAAAACTCAAAATTTAAGATTCAAGTCAACTCTACTTTGACAGTTGCTTGGTTAGCAGCCGATACAATTGTAAAGAATGACGTCATAGGTTCTATATTTCTACTGGTGGTTACTAGATGGCGTGATATAGTCTGGCCAATTGAAATTTGCCTTTTTTTTTACTAAAAAACAACTTCAGCTGAGAAATCATAATACCGCACGCATTCAGCTGTTATGGACAAGACTTTTTACCGGTTACTTCAAATATGGTGGAAACAACAACCGGTTACGATGCC
The DNA here is from genome assembly GCA_035578905.1 of Stictocephala bisonia. Lineage (NCBI taxonomy): Eukaryota > Metazoa > Arthropoda > Insecta > Hemiptera > Membracidae > Stictocephala > Stictocephala bisonia. The sequence continues at coordinate 207,230 of JAQJVL010000063.1, read as the reverse complement.
CTAAGTTCAGAATGCGAAGCGTATAATTTGTTTCCATGGTATTTCATGTGTGCACCGAAACTTCTCAAATTAGATAATGCGTTATCTCTCAAGTAATCAACTCCAATATGCCTTGCATGTAATTTTTATTCTAATCTACACTCAGTAAAACGTTTTAAGTACCGTATACATACAGGTTGTAATTAAAAAGGTGTCCTGGCTATTATTTTCGGATTCTAAACCTTATTTAGCGCAAAAAATTTAGGGTAAAGTTTTATCGAATTACGCTCCGTTTAGTTTGCGTTTTTTGGCTATTTTTATTCTGTTTATTAATGTAAAGAAAAGTGCAAAATGTCATGTCAGTTCAGTCTTGACTGATTAATTTTTCATTAAAAAATACAAACAGACGATGTACCCTAAACGGAGCAGAATTCGATAAAATTTTATTCTTGATTTTCTGCTCTAAATTAGGTGTAGAATCCGAAAATACATAACCAAAACACATTTTTGGTCACTCCCTGTATACCAGTAATTATTTTCCCTATAATTTCTTTTATTACTGTTTATTTTTGTTTGTTGGCTCAAGCTGCCAGTGTCATTGCTTAAAACTAGAAATTTTGGCAACAACCACAACAAAATTTCACCCATACTATGATGTGTCATCCTCAGTGGTATTTCTCATACTCACAATGGCATGCTCAGCCTCAGAGATACTACTGTACTACTGAGAATGCCACATCATAGTATGGGCGATACGTTTGGTGATGTAAATATTGTAAATAACATATTGGGGCGGTTTTTACCATAAGCTTTAATTTTTAGTATAAGATTTAAATGTTCTTGTTTAAGCAATAGAAGTCACAGTTTTAAGGACGACAGGGTTCCCTCGTCTTTCCTAAATCATAGTTGACACCACTTTAAGTTTCTTTAAAATAAGTTATATAATAGCGAGATGACAATTTTTAAAAGGTGCCTTCTATCAAATAAATACCTTAAAGTATGGTCTACCCTACCCTCATCTCTAAAATGAATATAATTTTAAATGTTCTTAGGACTGCTGAAGTGTCTTGGTAACTGGTAATGATAACTATTAATACACCTAAGTTAGGAAATGTTACTAAAAATAAAGAGCCAAATACTTCATAATGCTTTGTTAGCAAACCAAAAAAAAAAAGATGTCGCCCAGTGTTGTTTATTTATTTTATTTATATGTTTCAATACAGTGAATACCAACTACATAGTAGCAGTTCTGAATCGTATAAAGTTCATTTTGAGGTATTTTTATGAGATTATCACCTCCACTTCAGTCCAAAGTACACATGAACAATAAGTAATAAAATATAACAGTTTGGATAGCTAATTAAAGGTTTATACAATGCAATATATATTATTAATGAAAAGATGCATTATAAATAATGTAAACCATTCACAGTGTGCAATATTCTGACTATGAATAGTCCAATAAATAAACAATGTATAACAAATAACAAGATAATATAATAGGAAAAAACTCAAATAAATATGCAAATATCAAACAATAACAATTTAACTTACAAATAAACTTAAGAAATAAAACAATAACAAAATAAGAACAGGGATTCTCAAACTCGCTTTATTGGAGGACCCCTTCAATTATGAATTTTATCATTCCAGACCCCCTAAAAACCTTTATTTATAAATGATTTTGTTGTTAATAACAATCGAAAGTTATTTATTGAAAAACAAATGAGTGTAAGAAAAAATAAAACATTTTGTTTGTTCTGATACCTATATGTTTTTATTGTATTTCTTACTTTGATTACATATTTTACCACATACGACATACAATAGCAACACATTTTGAAATCTACATAGAAATGTTTGTTCCCAAAAATAGTGGGGCGTTCTTGGTAAAATACCTTATGAGGAATGAATAATCTCCAACAGATCCTCAATCAATGCCTGCGGACCCCCCTTTGAGAAACTTTGGTTTAGAACACATTTATTCTCCCCGAAACATACATGATGATGAATAAATGAAGTGATTGATGAAGCGATGACGCTAGAAATTGTCCTAAGGTCACAGAAAATATTTTATTCACTCAATAAAAATGTAATAAACATTGAGAATTACATTCTAAAAACAGTTTAAGCAAACAACAACACAGGTAATTTTACCAACAAAGAAAAAGAATTGATTGCAGTGTATTCTATTATAATTCCACAGAAGCACATCTGTTTATTTGAACCCCCCTACAAATATGTGAATGTTATGTAACCTACCTACGTACCTACCCACCCTGACATAATCTAATCATATTTGGTGGAGCATATAACGGAATGCAACCGGGAATAACTAATTCAAATGGGCAATGTCTGTGGTTTCTTTGAGCGCTTACTGTTAGTCTTGGCATAATTGCGCACATTTTATTTGTTTTACTTATTCGAGTGTGCTAATCACGCCTAGAGCTCCTTAGGCTTCTTCTAAGAAGAGCATTAAATCCATATTTTCCCCATGAGTTATTGTATCAAGATATATTTAAGATATCCTTAGTAAAGCTGAGTGTGATTTCTTAAGATCAGCTAATTAAAATATTACGATTATAATTTAATTGGTACGGGTAACTGTTACGGAGGAGGATACGAAATGTTCATAAGAAGGCAGAACTGATGAAAGTGAGTAGACACCAGCAAACTTTCTCCCAAGCGTCGTCGCCAGTTCTTCCGTTAGCTCAGTGATTGGTCAAATATATCTCAAGGACACATAAAACCCGGTTTTAATGACCTCATTAGAATCTGAAATGACTCAACCAACTAAGTACCCATGGACTAGGACTATCCGCAGGGGTAATCAAAGTACGCGGCACCGTAGGGCGCCAGGAAAAAGGGGTGCCTAAAAGCTCAGTATTAAACTAGGAGACTAATTAACTATCCTAATCTGAAGTAAAAGACAGTGATTAAAAATATCATATGGTGAACATATTCCGATTGTTAGTGGTTCTGATCGTGGCTCGCCTAGAGTTTGAGTGTTGTTTCACTATACCAAATTCATATTGTAGGAGTTGGGTTAACTCGCTGAGTGGAGCCTCGTGTACATTGTACGTACACCAAACTACGCAAGTTTTCTGTTATCCCTTACAGTAATTGACACGAAACCTTACAGAAAGATTTGCTCCCCCCACTCACTTCTGGCTCAAAAGGCGGCTGATGTTACTAGTAGTTTCCCCATGTAACGCAGCGCTAGTCATGTGCTTATTGTAATGTAAATTATGCTCGACAATACGTCGTCTGCTACCGTTTATTAATTCCCAATTACTTACGCCAATTTGTAACAAATACAATTCAATCGCAAATTCAAGATTTCTATTAAAATCTATAAAATCCCACAGTCAATCGCCACGCATTAATTAATTAATTAATTAACAACAATTTGCCAACACGATTTTTTTAATTCAACAACCATAATCATGTTTGGCTTATACTTCATGCCTACAAAGTAACAAATGTTGCTTTTACGTTATACATAATCTATCAGATTACAGTAGTTGGATAAAACATTTCTTGCTTCTCACTTCTACGAAGTACACGGTAATAACATAAACTTCGTCCATGACTACCCGGAGAGTTATAGTATCAAGTTTTTTGCGATAAAAATGTGATTGGGGGGGGCATCTAAAAATTGTGTCTTATTTGTAGAGAGCCTGGAAGGGAGCATTGGCTGTGACTTGCGATGTGGTCGGCTGACCTTGTACCATAAGTCAGTCATAATCACCACCACCATTACTGGCCATCATCTTCATCGCATTACCTGGTTACTGTGACCATGAAATATCTCAATGCAAGTTCCTCTTTCCACTCGGTTTATCTATAGTCTTACTTATTAAAAACAAGAGAACAACTAGCAAATCCAGTAACAGCTTCACTAAACAGAAATATGTTTGTATACATCGTGTTCACTGGTTAGCGATATAATATTGAGATTGGACAGATCGATTATAGACTTTCGTTGGGGAATTTACTAATATATAGTAGTTAATTAAGTTATTTAGTGACCACATACTAAAAGATCTTTTCAAACGATACTCTGACAACTCAGTTAGTCGAATGTTGGCGATAGATTTTCATTTGAACATTTATCGTTGTGCGGTAGTTAACGTTCTTCCGTACGTAGCACTCAGTGAACGAATGCAGTTTAATTAAATAATGACAACATAAGGGATCGTCCATTATTAAATTGTCACACTTGGAAACATCAATGAAAGTTAATAAAATTCTAAGTTAAATGATGGTATTATTCCATCGACAATCGTCCGGTAGTATACACGACTTTTGATTATTCAATAAATTATTAATTAATTAATTAATTAATAATTAATAAATTGATTAATTAATAATACTTATTTATTAATTAATAAGTAATTAATTGATAATTAATAAAAAAAATAATTCGTAAATATTTAAATCAACATATTGTTCTAGTTTATAAATAAATTTTTTACAAGTTTTATCTATTTGGGACCACTTTACAAATGAAAGTAGACTCGTTTGGTTAACCATACATTTGTTATAAAAGCTCGTCAATACTGTATTTCGTATAAAGTGAGGAGTGCGAATGAACTGAGAAGTGAGAGCAGAAAGGACACGGAGAATCAACCACTATATGACGTCAACGGCGTTAGCCTTGAAAACTAAACCTCAACTGGGTTAGGTCAAGTTTTTTACATGAAATTTGAATGAATGGGTGAAAAACTCTCCTATTGAAGGTTGCGGAATTATATTGACGACTTAGACTTCACGAGCTATAATGTTTCAATCAATGATTCATCAATGATTTTCTAGAACATATACTTACAATAAATAAATTGTTTAAGATAGCGTAATTTGTGCTACTCCCTATTAATTATGTTATTCTATCGATTTCAGCGTGATGGCTAAGGTGTCTGACTACGATCTAAGGTGTCTGACTACGATCTATACGGTGGACGAGGGTACAGGACTCGTTACTTAAGTTCATATAAACTACCAAATTGTGTTAATAATTAAAAGTGACTAAACAAATAAAGTGCTACAAAACTGTTTGTGTTCAATAAACATTACTCCGATACGAGTGTTTCATGAACGTGTACATTTATTAGCATTGTACTTAAAAAAAAGAAAACTTTTGATTTCACCTCATTATTACTTATAAAACAGAATATAACGGTTTATTAGATGGCGTTACTGATATTTCGGAAAGTTATAATCTGTAATAACAGACCTCTGGATTCAGGAAACTTCTTCACAGCTTTTGTGACCTTAACTATAATTAGTTTTTCAATTTTTAATTCAACACGCATGCAAATATCTAAAATAACATTTTGAGATGACAAAAATAATTAATACCAGATGTCTAAAATCAAAAGTACACCCTTCTATATAAAAAGGTATTTAATACCAATCTCGTAGTTATTAGGTTTTATTTGCACTTTTTGGCATTTGAAATATATAAAATCTAGTAAGATTTGTGAAAGAGAGCCTTTAAATGTAAGTTTATTCGCCGTTTTACACCAAATAATAAGAGTTTGGTATATTTTATATTAAAATAAACAATATTTTGTAAGCATCAAAATACTGTACAACAAGAATTTAACTGCAGTTTCTAGTCTTAGTGTGAGCCAATGTCTTCTCATTGGCATAGATAGAATACTTCTTTCTCTTGTCTTTTGTATAGCTTTGTATGTAGTTTTTTAGGGTTAATTGTAATAAAGGGCCTAGTGGCCCTAAATTCACCCTTTTGTAAATATTATAATTTTCAAATAAAGACATTCATTATTATTATTATTATTATTGGCATGGTTACTTTATAATCATTCTCACGTCCAATTTACACTTATGGATTTTCAATGTATTGTTAATGTAACCACTGATAGAAAATGCGAGAACTAAGTTATGCAACTGCCGAAAATTTGTGACATACTCTTCAGTTTAAGCGTAGCAATCGAACATTGCCTTATCACCAGTGTCCGAACAAGTTTAAAGTACGTTTGTTTGACAATTTGTGACATACTCTTCAGTTTAAGCGTAGCAATCTAACATTGCCGTAGCACGAGGGTCCGAACAAGTTTAAAGTACGTTTGTTTGACAATTTGTGATATACTCTTCAGTTTAAGCGTAGCAATCGAACACTGCCGTAGCACGAGGGTCCGAACAAGTTTAAAGTACGTTTGTTTGACAATTTGTGATATACTCTTCAGTTTAAGCGTAGCAATCTAACACTGCCGTACCACCAGTGTCCGAACAAGTTTAAAGTACGTTTGTTTGACAATTTGTGATATACTCTTCAGTTTAAGCGTAGCAATCGAACATTGCCGTATCACGAGGGTCCGAACAAGTTTAATGTACTTTTTTTTGACAACTTTTGATATACTCTTCAGTTTAAGCGTAGCAATCGAACACTGCCGTAGCACGAGGGTCCGAACAAGTTTAAAGTACGTTTGTTTGACAATTTTTTATATACTTTTCAGTTTAAGCGTATCAATCGAACATTGCCGTAGCACGAGTGTCCGAACAAGTTTAAAGTATGTATATTTGACAATTTTTTATATACTCTTCAGTTTAAGCGTATCAATCGAACATTGCCGTAGCACGAGTGTCCGAACAAGTTTAAAGTATGTATATTTGACAATTTTTTATATACTTTTCAGTTGAAGCGTATCAATCGAACATTGCCGTAGCACGAGTGTCCGAACAAGTTTAAAGTACGTTTGTTTGACAATTTGTGATATACTCTTCAGTTTAAGCGTAGCAATCGAACATTGCCGTAGCACGAGTGTCCGATCAAGTTTAAAGTACGTTTGTTTGACAATTTGTGATATACTTTTCAGTTTAAGCGTAGCAATCGAACATTGCCGTAGCACCAGTGTCCGATCAAGTTTAAAGTACGTTTGTTTGACAATTTGTGATATACTTTTCAGTTTAAGCGTAGCAATCGAACATTGCCGTAGCACGAGTGTCCGATCAAGTTTAAAGTACGTTTGTTTGACAATTTGTGATATACTTTTCAGTTTAAGCGTAGCAATCGAACATTGCCGTAGCACCAGTGTCCGATCAAGTTTAAAGTACGTTTGTTTGACAATTTGTGATATACTCTTCAGTTTAAGCGTAGCAATCGAACATTGCCGTAGCACCAGTGTCCGATCAAGTTTAAAGTACGTTTGTTTGACAATTTGTGATATACTTTTCAGTTTAAGCGTAGCAATCGAACATTGCCGTAGCACCAGTGTCCGATCAAGTTTAAAGTACGTTTGTTTGACAATTTGTGATATACTCTTCAGTTTAAGCGTAGCAATCTAACATTGCCGTAGCACGAGTGTCCGATCAAGTTTAAAGTACGTTTGTTTGACAATTTGTGATATACTTTTCAGTTTAAGCGTATCAATCGAACATTGCCGTAGCACGAGTGTCCGATCAAGTTTAAAGTACGTTTGTTTGACAATTTGTGATATACTTTTCAGTTTAAGCGTAGCAATCGAACATTGCCGTAGCACGAGTGTCCGAACAAGTTTAAAGTATGTATATTTGACAATTTTTTATATACTCTTCAGTTTAAGCGTATCAATCGAACATTGCCGTAGCACGAGTGTCCGAACAAGTTTAAAGTATGTATATTTGACAATTTTTTATATACTCTTCAGTTTAAGCGTATCAATCGAACATTGCCGTAGCACTAGTGTCCAACAAGTTTAAAGTATTTTATTTGTTAATGTGTTACATACTCTTCAGTTTAAGCGTAGCAATCGAACATTGCCGTAGCACCAGTTTCCGAACAAGTTTAAAGTATGTTTATTTGACAATGTGTTACATACTCTTCAGTTTAAGCGTAGCAATCTAACATTGCCGTAGCACGAGTGTCCGATCAAGTTTAAAGTACGTTTGTTTGACAATTTGTGATATACTTTTCAGTTTAAGCGTATCAATCGAACATTGCCGTAGCACGAGTGTCCGATCAAGTTTAAAGTACGTTTGTTTGACAATTTGTGATATACTTTTCAGTTTAAGCGTAGCAATCTAACATTGCCGTAGCACCAGTTTCCGAACAAGTTTAAAGTATGTTTATTTGACAATGTGTTACATACTCTTCAGTTTAAGCGTAGCAATCTAACATTGCCGTAGCACGAGTGTCCGATCAAGTTTAAAGTACGTTTGTTTGACAATTTGTGATATACTTTTCAGTTTAAGCGTATCAATCGAACATTGCCGTAGCACGAGTGTCCGATCAAGTTTAAAGTACGTTTGTTTGACAATTTGTGATATACTTTTCAGTTTAAGCGTAGCAATCTAACATTGCCGTAGCACCAGTTTCCGAACAAGTTTAAAGTATGTTTATTTGACAATGTGTTACATACTCTTCAGTTTAAGCGTATCAATCGAACATTGCCGTAGCACGAGTGTCCGAACAAGTTTAAAGTATGTATATTTGACAATTTTTTATATACTTTTCAGTTTAAGCGTATCAATCGAACATTGCCGTAGCACCAGTTTCCGAACAAGTTTAAAGTATGTTTATTTGACAATGTGTTACATACTCTTCAGTTTAAGCGTAGCAATCGAACATTGCCGTAGCACCAGTTTCCGAACAAGTTTAATGTATGTTTATTTGACAATGTGTTACATACTCTTCAGTTTAAGCGTAGCAATCGAACATTGCCGTATCACCAGTGTCCGAACAAGTTTAATGTACTTTTTTTGACAATTTTTTATATACTCTTCAGTTTAAGCGTATCAATCGAACATTGCCGTAGCACGAGTGTCCGAACAAGTTTAAAGTATGTTTATTTGACAATGTGTTACATACTCTTCAGTTTAAGCGTATCAATCGAACATTGCCGTAGCACGAGTGTCCGAACAAGTTTAAAGTATGTTTATTTGACAATGTGTTACATACTCTTCAGTTTAAGCGTAGCAATCGAACATTGCCGTAGCACCAGTGTCCGATCAAGTTTAAAGTATGTTTATTTGACAATGTGTTACATACTCTTCAGTTTAAGCGTAGCAATCGAACATTGCCGTAGCACGAGTGTCCGAACAAGTTTAAAGTATGTTTATTTGACAATGTGTTACATACTCTTCAGTTTAAGCGTAGCAATCGAACATTGCCGTAGCACGAGTGTCCGAACAAGTTTAAAGTATGTTTATTTGACAATGTGTTACATACTCTTCAGTTTAAGCGTATCAATCGAACATTGCCGTAGCACGAGTGTCCGAACAAGTTTAAAGTATGTTTATTTGACAATGTGTTACATACTCTTCAGTTTAAGCGTATCAATCGAACATTGCCGTAGCACGAGTGTCCGAACAAGTTTAATGTACTTTTTTTGACAATTTTTTATATACTTTTCAGTTTAAGCGTATCAATCGAACATTGCCGTAGCACGAGTGTCCGAACAAGTTTAAAGTATGTTTATTTGACAATGTGTTACATACTCTTCAGTTTAAGCGTAGCAATCGAACATTGCCGTAGCACGAGTGTCCGAACAAGTTTAATGTACTTTTTTTTGACAATTTGTGATATAAACTTCAGTTTAAGCATAGCAATCGAAAATTGCCGTAGCACGAGTGTCCGAACAAGTTTAAAGTACTGTACGTTTATTTGACAATTTGTTTACGTCGGACGTAGTATTGTTGTCCAACCTTGGCTGAGGATGCCTGTTGTTTATTGAAAACATCCGGAATCCGGAGATATTCATCAGCCATCAGTTAGACGCCGATAACTCGTGACGGAGGAAGCAACTAATTTGTTGGTAATGTATGACAAACCAACAAGGGACCACTTGGTTACCTCGATCTACATTTATGGCATGTATTTCCTCACCTCTACAGAAGGCATACACGCTTTATCGAATTTCCAACATCCTTTCGGCCACATTCCAACCATCCCTGTAAACTTCTAGTCAATGTAAACTCATTAACTATAAATATTATAGTTATTTTATACTCAAATTCATGAGTTATATAACGTAAAACCATTTACAATTTTAGTTTTTTCATAAAATATTTATTTATATTTAAATTATAACTCCTTGAAGAACATATATCTTTACCAATAAACATTTAAACCTAGTGAACACAAGGATCATTAAAGATGGTCAGGCCGGGTTAAGAGCCACCAAAAGTGCTACAGCATGATAAGATTATTTATTAACCGGCTACCATGCACATTTTCCAGTTATTGTGCCATTTGAACTCTGTATACCGTTTCTTTTTACCCATCAATCGTAATGTTTAGTCTACCACCTCATTAATCCATGCGATATAATACAGGGTGCAAAGCAATATGGGAACGCTTTTAACACAACGTTATTTCTTACAATAGATAATTTGATAATTGCATTTTTTTTTTTTTTTTTTTTTTTTTTTGACTAATTGTGTTCCATAAAGTATCGTTTTTGATCAGAATAATTTACATGAAACTGTTAAATAGTGGAGACATAATATTGGTTGAATTAGTTACTGTGAAATTCAATTGACCGCTACTCTAGAAAGAATAAACCTTTCGAAGTCCGGTTTGCGGCAAATAATTTCTCTTGAATAGATCTTTCATTTGATACCAAACTCGACCTAGGATTGCAATGAAGATTTCGTTCAACTCCTCGTGGGCTGTCCCCCAGAAAAGATGAAATATCGCCAATGGTGTAGGAAAGTATGTTCTTTGTAACCATGAGCATGTACGATTTTACTTTTACAAGTGAAGTCATACAAAAGTTGGGAAAGCGTTTCCATATTGTTTACGCCCTGTATGTATAGCCTATAACATACAGGGCATATAAATAGTAACTGATAATACTATTGTATTACACTTATAATTATTGTATTAGTTACTTATACACTTAATCTATAAAACATTCTTTTTTTAAGTAAATTACCAATAAAATTATAATTTGTAATTTTTTGTATTATAATTAATAATACAGTATCTCGATATTGATTTCTCAGCTACTTATCATTGCATTTCATCAAATAAAATATCGTTGGATTTGTCTTTAAATTCTACATTTTTTACCTCTCGACAACATTTGTTGTATTCATAATTGTTTTCATGAAATTTTACATTAAAACTTTTTAATGGACGCCATCTTGAAACGGCTTTAGTTACACAAAGAAATTTTAAAGATTAATTTTAGTTACGTCGGTACACATGAAGCCCACATTTGAAGTTTCTAACTCAATTATATATCTTTAGTTATAAAAAAGTTTGTAAAAAACATATGCAGACCGACAGACAGAAATCTAGTCATTTTAGACATGTGGTTATACGGTGTTTTTTGTTTGTCTTGATCCAAGGAACATACCAACAATTTATTTAAAGAGAGTTCACTAACAACCTGTGTATGTGTATATATAATATAGCTATATTTTATATACAGGGTGAGTCTCTACTGACACCATTAAATTTACCTGTTTGTTGTACTCACAAAAAGGAACAAAAAAGTTCATATTAACCCGTGTCCGATTCTCAACCGTTTGGCTGTAAGGGCTCATATTGTATGTTTTTAAAATTACTTGACATTAACTCACTGATTGAGCTACAATAACAAAACAAAAACACCTACCAGATTCTTATTAATACCATTGAAAAGATCGTTAAATTCTCTATAAGTGTCAATTATTTTGCAAGCAAACGTAAATAAAACTAGATTTCCTAGAGGAAGTTTATTAAACAAATATGCAACATGTATTTTTCTCCAGTTGTTCAAGACGCCATATCAGCACATAAATGTAGTCTAATTTAATGTAAAGTTAAGTAAACAACTTTTCCCACTAATAAGCTTGAAATAGATGTATAATTTAATTGGGTTGAATATCATGAAACAAAAAATAACACCTAAAATATTTCATAAAACATGGTTTATTCGGTTGCACTTAACTACCAAACTCAACCTGTGCCTGTTTTTTTTTTTTTTTTTTTTTTTTTTTTTTTTTTTTTTTTTTTGTATGTAACTTCCATAATCAGCTGATTGGACTATTATTTGAAATCCACTGTTACACTTTTATTATTATTCTATAACTGAAATCAGCTGTTGTAAATACTACCCCATTTTGAACAATAGTTACTCATATTAGTCTCTGAAAACACAAATCATCTTCTTTGGACAGTTTGAAAATATTTATTCTTACTTTCATTTTTATACTTCAGCATAATTAGTTTAAAATTAGTGAGTGTATTAGCATTTGTTCTATTGTGGCATTGCGTCAAACGTTTCTTGTGAACTATGAATCCGTTTACTAATGTAGAATATGCTGATATACATTTTGTGTACGGTTTGTGTTCTGGCAATGCAGCTGAAAGTCGTAGAGAATACATTCGTCGATTTCCAGAGAGAATAATTCCTGATGTAAGAACATTTATTTGTAAGGGTTCATAACTGTCTGCGTGAAACTGGTAGATTTCCTGTCAATGACCGTTCCGTTGGTAACATCATACAAGATGTTGGGTTAGAGGAAGCTGTACTTGCCCAAGTGGAAAGAGATCCAAAAGAACAAGTACAAGAAGAATTGCTACTGAATGTGGAGTAAGCCAATCGTTTGTGTCGAGGCTCTTGCGTAAAATCAAATACACCCATATCACTTTACTCGTGTCCAGACAATTGAACCAAGAGACCCTCCTTTGAGACGTCAATTTTGTCAATGGGTTTTACAGCACGATAATGCAGATTTTCTTAAAACAATTTTGTGGACAGACGAATCTACATTTACACGAGACGGTGTTTTTAACTACCACAATGAACACTTATATGACACTGAAAACCCACATCTTTGTCGTGAATCACGGAGCCAAACTAGGTTTAAGGTAAACGTGTGGGTTGGACTGATAGGGGACCAGCTGATAGGTCCCTACCTTGATCTCCCTATATCATTAACTGGTGTTCAATACCTTCAGTTTCTAAATAATATCCTACCAGACCTTCTCGAAGACTTGCCATTGGAATTGCGTCGGCGTATTATTTACCAGGCAGATGGAGCACTACCACACTTCAACATCAACGTGCGTGAACATATTAACAACAATTCTATATGTGGATTGGGAGAGGCGGAACGGTTGCTTGGCCACCACGGTCCCCTGACCCTATTGATTACTACGTCTGGGGTTCTTTGAAGCAAGAAGTGTACAGAAGTCCAGTACAAACAGCCGAAGAATTGAGACATCGAATCGTGAGGGCTGCTAGACGCCTTAGAAATGAAATCAATCTAAAGGCAAGTGTAAGGGAGTTGAGGAACCGAGTCCGTACCTGCATAAGGGAAAATGGTGGACATATTGAGCACTTATTAAAGTAGTTTTTGTTATAATAAAGCATGATTATCTAAATGTTACAGTTATTATGTTTTTTATTTCGTAAAGACTGACAATTTGTTTGTTAGGTACAACCGAATAAACCATGTTTTATGAAATATTTTAGGTGTTATTTTTGGTTTCATGATATTCAACCCAATTAAATTATACATCTATTTCAAGCTTATTAGTGAGAAAAGTTGTTTACTTAACTTTACATTAAATTAGACTACATTTATGTGCTGATATGGCATCTTGAACAACTGGAGAAAAATACATGTTGCATATTTGTTTAATAAACTTCCTCTAGGAAATCTAGTTTTTATTTACGTTAGCTTGCAAAATAATTGACACTTATAGAGAATTTAACGATCTTTTCAATGGTATTAATAAGAATCTGGTAGGTGTTTTTGTTTTGTTTTTGTAGCTCAATCAATGAGTTAATGTCAAGTAATTTTAAAAACATACAATATGAGCCCTTACAGCCAAACGGTTGAGAATCGGACACGGGTTAATATGAACTTTTTTGTTCCTTTTTGTGCGTACAATAAACAGGTAAATTTAATGGTGTCAGTAGAGACTCACCCTGTATATAATATAGCGTATGGTTTTTTGTTAGCTACCATTTATTAATTTAATATTATATAAAAGCTGTGTTTTAAACATGGAAAACCCCCATAAGTCACAAAATATCAGTAACAATTTAAAAAAATAACAAGTGATTTCCTGTTACAAAGCTACCCAACCCATCAAACCATTTAAGACCTGCCTCACTGGCTCTGTTTATGCCAAATTATCTCTCAGTAATACAGCGCAAGTGGCACTCTGTAACTGTGTAATACGTTGTTTGGATAGACTCCACCCAATCACATGACTGATCTACTGTCAATACCCATTTGTATCCCCAGTAGTTACATCTGCCACCTCCAGTTCGGAACCGATTCAACAATGTCCACTCACTACGAGGGAGGTTCATCCCACCTACATGACGGATCGTTAATAAGGAAATTATTTCGTCCATAAAAACTGTTCAACACTTGACATGACTCCTTAGAATCTACTCAACATGACTCCTTATAACATGAGGGAACGGACATGACTCCTTAGAATCTACTCAACATGACTCCTTATAACATGAGGGAACGGACATGACTCCTTAGAATCCACAGAATATAATAAGTAAAGAATGGGCACGAGTCCTTAGAATCCACCCAACATAATCATGAAGGAACTGATATGACTCCTTAGAATCCACCGAATATAATAATGAAAGAATGGGCATGACTTCTTAGAATCCACCCAACATAATCGTGAAGGAACGGACATAACTCCTTAGAATTCACTCAACAAAATGATGAGGGAACGGACATGACTCTTTAGAATCCACCGAATATAATCATGAAAGAATGGGCATGACTCCTTATAATCCACGCAACATAATCATGTAGAAACGGACATTACTCCTTAGAATCCACTCAACATAATCATGAAAGAACGGACATGACTTCTTCGAATCCACTCAACATAATCATGTGGAAACGGACACTGCTCCTTAGAATCCACCCAATATAATCATAAAAGAACGGGCATGACTCCTTATAATCCACGCAACATAATCATGTGGAAACGGACATTACTCCTTAGAATCCACCCATATAATAATAAAAGAACGGCATGACTCCTTATAATCCACGCAACATAATCATGTAGAAACGGACATTACTCCTTAGAATCCACTCAACATAATCATGAAAGAACGGACATGACTTCTTCGAATCCACTCAACATAATCATGTGGAAACGGACACTGCTCCTTAGAATCCACCCAATATAATCATAAAAGAACGGGCATGACTCCTTATAATCCACGCAACATAATCATGTGGAAACGGACATTACTCCTTAGAATCCACCCAATATAATAATAAAAGAACGGGCATGACTCCTTATAATCCACGCAACATAATCATGTAGAAACGGACATTACTCCTTAGAATCCACTCAACATAATCATGAAAGAACGGACATGACTTCTTCGAATCCACTCAACATAATCATGTGGAAAAGGACATGACTCCTTAGAATCCACCCACCATAATCATGAAGGGACGGGCATGACTCCTTATAATCCACCCACCATAATCATGAAGGGACGGGCATGACTCCTTATAATCCACGCAACATAATCATGTGGAAAAGGACATTTATCCTTAGAATCCACTCAACATAATCATGAAGGAACGGACAATACTCCTTAGAATCCACTCAACATAATCATGAAAGAACGGACATGACTTCTTCGAATCCACTCAACATAATCATGTGGAAAAGGACATGACTCCTTAGAATCCACCCACCATAATCATGAAGGGACGGGCATGACTTCTTATAATCCACGCAACATAATCATGTGGAAACGGACATTACTCCTTAGAATCCACTCAACATAATCATGTGGAAACGGACATGACTCCTTAGAATCCACCCACCATAATCAATAAGGGACGGACATGACTCCTTAGAATCCACTCAACATAATCATGTGGAAAAGGACATGACTCCTTAGAATCCACCCACCATAATCATGAAGGGACGGGCATGACTCCTTATAATCCACGCAACATAATCATGTGGAAACGGACATTATTCCTTAGAATCCACCCACCATAATCATGAAGGGACGGGCATGACTCCTTATAATCCACGCAACATAATCATGTGGAAAAGGACATTTATCCTTAGAATCCACTCAACATAATCATGAATGAACGGACAATACTCCTTAGAATCCACTCAACATAATCATGAAAGAACGGACATGACTTCTTCGAATCCACTCAACATAATCATGTGGAAAAGGACATGACTCCTTAGAATCCACCCACCATAATCATGAAGGGACGGGCATGACTTCTTATAATCCACGCAACATAATCATGTGGAAACGGACATTACTCCTTAGAATCCACTCAACATAATCATGTGGAAACGGACATGACTCCTTAGAATCCACCCACCATAATCAATAAGGGACGGACATGACTCCTTAGAATCCATCCAACATAATTATGGAGGAATGGACTTCTTCTTATACTTCTATTCTTATTCTTATTATTATACTCTTACTATAATCTGACTACAGTTGCCAAGACCCAGGAATATGTGCCCAAGTTTCACGACTCGTCTGGAATCGAAGTTTACACGATCCCACCATTAGATGAGTAGGCTAATCCAAGTTGAGGCAGGACGTGGGGCAGTGGGCCCGACCGTGTTTTATTCTAACAATACCCTTTGCGCAACCCTTAGGTAAACCCAATTTACTTTTCCATTTCATTCACAATTATTCACGCTTTCCTAACCCCCCAGTCACAGCGTGAACTTTACTATTTAAGTTGTTTATATTGAAATAATGTTTTTCAGGTGCCAATTTAAAGAAAAATTCACGCTATGGCAATCGGTCAATAAACAATATTGTGTTGGATAAGTAGAGCCACAAGAATAGGACAGCAAGGGTATTCTATTTATCCATCATAAGAATATTTATTGATCAAGAAAAAGCATGGATTTGTTTCTTAAAATTTATAAGTATGTCGTCTGAAACAACAAATGTAATAAATAAAACGCACATTGTTTTAGACCGGTGAAGGGACTGAATTGAATACTAATAGGTCGGATTGGGTATTACCACAATACTAATAGGTCGGATTGGGTATTATCACAATACTAATAGGTCGGATTGGGTATTATCACAATACTAATAGGTCGGATTGGGTATTATCACAATACTAATAGGTCGGATTGGGTATTATCACAATACTAATAGGTCGGATTGGGTATTATCACAATACTAATAGGTCGGATTGGGTATTATCACAATACTAATAGGTCGGATTGGGTATTATCACAATACTAATAGGTCGGCTTGGGTATTATCACAATACTAATAGGTCGGATTGGGTATTATCACAATACTAATAGGTCGGACTGGGTATTATCACAATACTAATAGGTCGGATTGGGTATTATCACAATACTAATAGGTCGGATTTGGTATTATCACAATACTAATAGGTCGGATTGGGTATTATCACAATACTAATAGGTCGGATTGGGTATTATCACAATCGTACAGTTAAGCCTACTGTATATAGTCCCACACTCTGCATCACCTTAGTCCGTTACATCCTACAGTAGCGACTTCAGGGTTTTCCATTACGAGTTGTGATGCCTGTTACTACTACACGACTGTCATTGTCAATTATGTACGGAAAATACTCAGGCTCAGAGCCCAGAATCCGTGAGGTATTTCCGTTTTAGTCATTACAATCTTGACTCGGTGACGTAGGTTGCACACTAACCAGTAGTGGACGTAACTGCGATTGACGCTGTAAGGTCGTGGCTACTTACATTCACTAATATTCTCCGACTTTTCAAAAACCTACTTAACACACTTATTTTTTCCAGCTCAGAAAAAATAATTCACTCCCATATTATTGTAATTGTAAATCTTTCAAAATTAGCATAGATTTATAAGCAAATAAACTTTTCGTTATGGCCTTATTTTCTAGAGAAATTTTGTTTAAATTAGGCGCTAGTACAATCAGGTCACTTAGCAACTGCTAAGGGAATATTGTTACTAACTGAGCACAACTAGGTGGCCAGGACATGTTATGTTGACATTCTAACAATGGTGTGTTCCATACGTCACGGCAACAGCCTTTCACACGTCAAACAATGTAATGGACAGCCGCTCAGTAAAACATTGTTACATCTATGAACTATTTATCATACTGTTAACAGCTATAAACAAAATTGTTGTTTTCTTTAAGAAAACTTGAGATAAATTAGTACGCCTTAATTACGCGTAAAATTTCTCGTTTGAATTAGTAATTAACATACAATCAAATAACTACTTTATTAACCCTCCCAGTGTCCCATATACAATCCTTAGGTGCTACACCTATTTCAGTGATTTTGTAGAGTTTTACTTTAAAATTTGCACAACATTTATTGTTTATAATAGTAATACATATTATATATTGTGTTGTTCATAAATAACTGTAGAATAATATGATATAACATTTATTGATATATCCTGATATACAAAAATTCAGGTCTATTTGGAATCTGAAAAAAGGTTTTACAAATAGTTTTTCAAAATATTTGCACCCCCCCTCACAGACTAGTCTTACATCACAGTACCAATTTCAAAATAGCCAAATTGTAGAAAATGTAGTTTACTTGTAGAAAATATATACGCTTTTTAGAATATCGTAACAAAAAAAATTGCTATGTAATGAATACGCATTACTGTCCTACTAATAACAAGTTAGCAAATACAATGGGCATCGACAATAGCTCAAACTCAATAGTCTGTAGATTGACAGTACAACTCTTTTCATCTAGAATTACCATACAGTAGGAAGAATAGAATGTTTTTCTTCAAATGGTATAATATATAGAGTAATTTGTCAAAACAATTTACATCGTATAAGCATAAACCTAAGCAAATGTCTACCGATCTCAAATGAGATGGGTTGACGTTAAGGCAGATACTAAACCATCTCAAATGAGACGGGTAGACACTGGGAGGATTAAAAAGAAATTCAACACGTTGAATGTTTGTGAAATTTTGGTCGAACGAGGAACAAATTACCATATAATGTCTGCAGGAATGACTTTGCGTAATGTGCAGCCTTGAGGGTCAGTTAATTGACCAATGCCTAAACCCTTCCATCCTTTCTCGTCGACACACCTCAGGGTCTCAGAGTAGACACCTGATGATGCAATAGATATTTTATGTGGCTAATGTAAGACAGTTTACGGCATGACAGACTTGACACCCCTCAATGATGTGTAAGCCTATGTGTGATATATATACAGGGTGAGTTTTCAGTCAGTTAGCCCCTGACTCGTTTCCATAGTTTATAAAAGATTTGATTTTAAAATATGCAATTAAATTAAAACCAACCCACACTACATTTAGTGTTTGGAATCACTTGGGGTTCAAATATCAAAACATATGAATGGGGGCGTGGCCATGAGATGTGTATTTAACACCGCCATTCCTGGTTGAAAACGACAATCACAATTTTAAAACGGACCTGCCGTTCTTAATTTATTAATAATTTTGTTGTTTTATTTAATTGGTCATCGCCTATTTATTTTTCTAGTTAAAACTGATTTGGCATTCAAGCAGTCAGTTACTCCTAACTTGTATATTTTTATTTACTACAGTTTAATTTTTTTAATTGTTTTATTTAAACATAAACTAAACCACAATATATTTAGGGTGTTTTGATGTTATTAGGGATCACTTAGGGTCCAAGATCTAACAGTCAACAATTTCAATAACGACGTGGTCATGTGATATGTCACACAACACCACCAGTTCAAGCTAAAAACTATATTGCAAAAGAATCTGTAATTTTTTTAGTTATTAATTACTTTGATATTTTACTTAATTTTTCATCGCCCATCTACTAAATAACCTTTTCTAACTTTTTAATAAACTCTTTTCTAAGTACCGTAAAAATACAATTAAAACACTTACAAATATGGTTTTGTTTTAGCCATTAAAGGTGAGTTTTAATTAAGAAAATACATAGGCGATGACCAACTAAATAAAATGACAAAATTTTTATAACTTAAGAACATCTCTGTTAAATTGTGATTTTTTGCTAAAGTTTTAAGCTGAAAATGGTGGTGTTAAATAACATATCACATGGGCACGTCCCCGTTTAAAATGTTGAAGTTGACTCCTAGATCATGGACACCAAGTGATCTCTAATTCATTGAAAACACTTTAAAATATAGTGTGGGTCAATATTAATTCAAAGACGTATTCAAAAATCAAATCAAATATGGAAACAAGTTAGGGGTTAACTGACTTGAAACTGACCTACACTGTAAGTGATCCAGCTTTATGCAAACAATTAAGATGGTCTTAGTTACGAAGATTCAATTACTAATACTCGGCATTGAAACTCACCTCTTACACTGTAAGTGATCCAGCTTTATGCAAACAAGTAAGATGGTCTTAGTTACGAAGATTCAATTACTAATACTCGGCATTGAAACTCACCTCTTACACTGTAAGTGGTCCAGCTTTATGCAAACAAGTAAGATGGTCTTAGTTACGAAGATTCAATTACTAATACTCGGCATTGAAACTCACCTCTTACACTGTAAGTGGTCCAGCTTTATGCAAACAAGTAAGATGGTCTTAGTTACGAAGATTCAATTACTAATACTCGGCATTGAAACTCACCTCTTACACTGTTAGTGGTCCAGCTTTATGCAAACAAGTAAGATGGTCTTAGTTACGAAGATTCAATTACTAATACTCGGCATTGAAACTCACCTCTTACACTGTTAGTGATCCAGCTTTATGCAAACAAGTAAGATGGTCTTAGTTACGAAGATTCAATTACTAATACTCAGCATTGAAACTCACCTCTTACACTGTAAGTGATCCAGCTTTATGCAACGAAGTAAGGTGGTCTTAGTTACGAAGATTCAATTACTAATACTCGGCATTGAAACTCACCTCTTACACTGTAAGTGATCAGCTTTATGCAAACAAGTAAGATGGTCTTAGTTACGAAGATTCAATTACTAATACTCGGCATTGAAACTCACCTCTTACACTGTAAGTGATCCAGCTTTATGCAACGAAGTAAGGTGGTCTTAGTTACGAAGATTCAATTACTAATACTCGGCATTGAAACTCGCCTCTTACACTGTAAGTGATCAGCTTTATGCAAACAAGTAAGATGGTCTTAGTTACGAAGATTCAATTACTAATACTCGGCATTGAAACTCACCTCTTACACTGTAAGTGATCCAGCTTTATGCAACGAAGTAAGGTGGTCTTAGTTACGAAGATTCAATTACTAATACTCGGCATTGAAACTCACCTCTTACACTGTAAGTGATCCAGCTTTATGCAACGAAGTAAGGTGGTCTTAGTTACGAAGATTCAATTACTAATACTCGGCATTGAAACTCGCCTCTTACACTGTAAGTGATCAGCTTTATGCAAGGAAGTAAGATTGTCTCAGTTACGAAGATGCAATTACTAATACTCGGCATTGAAACTCACCTCTTACACTGTTAGTGATCCAGCTTTATGCAAACAAGTAAGATAGTCTTAGTTACGAAGATGCAATTACTAATACTCGGCATTGAAACTCACCTCTTACACTGTACGTGATCCAGCTTTATGCAAACAAGTAAGATAGTCTTAGTTACGAAGATGGAATTACTAATACTCGGCATTGAAACTCACCTCTTGCACTGTACGTGATCCAGCTTTATGCAAACAAGTAAGATGGTCTTAGTTACGAATATGCAATTACTAATACTCGGCATTGAAACTCACCTCTTACACTGTAAGTGATCCAGCTTTATGCAAAGAAGTAAGATTAAAGACAAAAAATTAAAGACAAAATTCATTATTCTAGTTTTTGTTATTTCTAATCTGAACTAAATTAAAGAGAAAAAACTTATAAAGGTAGGAAACCACTACGACTTTGGTTATTTATACTGGCAATGCAAACAAAATATGTAAATCACGTGAGAGTGGTTTAGGTGATCCAAAGACAAGTGAAGGAGCCCTGGACACAGAACAACGGAGAAAGGCAGGGTTTGTCTGCAGTAATGTTGGAAGAAAAATGTCATGGTGTTTCCTTCCCCCACGGGCTGCGGTCGTTAGAATAGTGATACCATCCACTGCTCACGGCAGGATAGTGATGAAAGCTTTATAACATTTGAAAGATTGGATTGAAGGATACATTAGTTCATTTATGTTTATTATTACACGATTATGACAGTGAACAAGAGAGAATTTCCTTTCAAAGTTAGTATTGAAATTAGTAAACTTATCATATAGCTCGTTCACCCAAACTTGCGCCATGACTGCCCACCATTTGGCCTATGTATCGTAACAAGATTGTTACTTAAGTATTTTTTACACATTTTTTATATTAGTAACCTACTTGTGGGACTGCAAATTTGAAAGAGAATATAAAACTGTTCTTTATCATTTACGTTGGCCTTATAGAGAATAGATCCAAGAGTATACACAACTCCAACTCACCTTTTGATGAGATTTCACCTTTTGTCGCTTTAGCTCCCGTTCCTACTTCTCGAAAACGTGGTGTCAAATGTTTTTTACACACGTCTACTTTAATCTAGGTGGATGAGTTGTTATGACAAAGATTATCGTTAGGCTTATTCAAGTTCGTGGCATTTTGTATTTGACCTTATTAATTAGTAATACGCATTGTATATTTTTATTTATTTTTAATTTTATTTTATTTATCTGCCTCAATACATTAAACCACCAGTTACAATGAAACAGTTCAGAATAAGTAGCCTATAAAGTTCATTTTGAGGTATTTTTATTTGATTTCCACCTCCACTTCACTCCAAAGTTGTACATATAAACAATTAACAATAAAATTTAAAAGCTCAAATAACTAAGTAAAAAGTTGTAGAATGCCACACAATATATAAATAGTCAAAGAAATAAACAATGTGTAACAAATAACAACTTAATATAAACAGGAAGAAAAATAAAATAAAGATGTAAATATCCAACAATAACAATTTAACTTACAAATAAACTTAACGAACCTACAAACAACAAAACAAACAATAAAAATCAAAGGGTTTAATCCAGCTATACTCATGGATTTAAATACAGTACTCCAAAATTATTGCAGAGAGCATCAATGTCAAACCCCTTACTGACAATCAGATTGTAGGCCCTTATTACACGGCAAAGCTCAGTGAACATGTGTGCAACATTTCGAGCAAAGGGAGAGAGAAGATAACACTGGGTGGCCGCCAAACTCGTAGGATCATCCACGCCGATAAATCAATTACCGACAATCCAGAATGTTTACAGGCGTCCATTTTCAAAGAAGAAGTAGCTGAACATGGACGCCTTTTAAATATTTTTTTTTTATGGTTTGCATCATAGTCGAACGCAAAACATCAAAATTATATATAATGTAAATGATCGTGGAAGCCTTTCTATGAACATTGTTTTTTTCTTACTGCCTTTTGCCCACATTACACAAAATTCAATTTCTTTTTGTCTTTTGTCCACAGTATTTAAAATATATCCACTTTATAACCCAAAGTTTGCTAGATTAATTTTGCATTGATTTATTTACGATTTGCAACAACATGTTCTATTTGATTTTAGTACTATTCATCTAACAGAGCTAGATGGATAGTCATCTGTGGTTCGAAAGAAGTCACAGGGAAAAGTTTCCATCGTCAGACTACACTCGTAACTAATTAATAATAGTGTATGTTCTCGGAAGATGGAAACTTTGTTTCCAAAAGGCCTCACAAACTAAAAATTACTAATTACTGGTGAGTTTGATTCCTTTAATACTACTAAATTATTATTACTTTATATTGCCTAAAATACTAAAGAAAAAGCTGAAAATATTGAAAACTTACGGAATCACTAAGAAACTGAACATTGACGTAATGAAAATGTCTTTCATATACGGCCTTTAAAACTGCTCCGATTCACTGAAATATCTTTAAAACTATCCATTCATACATTGCCACATTTTTACATTATGTTATAAGTGTTGGGGAAATGTTATTATGAATTGTGTTTGGTTTATATACTTTAATTATTGGAAACATGAAATATAGTCATGAAAACCTAATTCTATTACTAGAGAGAAAATCAGAGACGAATATTTTACTTGTAATAAGAAACAATACTTACCATACCAGTTGGAATCTCTACAGCGTGGAGGAAAGGTCCCGGAACAGATTTTTGATTCCTGACCGATTACAGATCAAGCAATCAAATTTGGCATTTCAATACTGCACCTATTAATCTACTTTTATTATGTAACTACCAATTTTCTGTCATAATCGGAGGATGACCCGCAAGGAGTCAGAAGAACATCTTAAATAAGCGCATAGGTTAAGTAGTACATAAAATTAAAGGTCTATAGTAGTAGAACATAAACCCACAAACCAAACCACAAAAGGGTCGATCCTTAAAAAATGGCGTTGGTTTAAAGTTTTAAAAAGATGCAATGAAAATTCTGTTTTAGTCAGTTTATTGTTCTTTTCGTAGCCCAAGTTGGGAAATTCAGACTTTGTAAATGACAAGAAATAGTTTTTAGGATAGTTGGTGACTCTTCATTTCCAATGGATGATGGTCTACAAGGAGGTCGACAACAATTTTAAAACTAGCATAGGTCAAGATGTACATCATTTTAAAGGAGTTGTCTAGCACAGATGGATACCACAAACAGCATTTAAAAGGTTGATCCAGTACAAAATGGCAGATGTTAAAAGATTTTGTTGGTTGTAGTAAAACATTGCATTACTGTCTACAATTCATGTGCACTACTAAATCAAAGAAAAAAATGCTGCAGCATGCATTATGCCTGTCGTACAAATGTACAATATGAAGTTAGTTAGTTATGAAAAAAAAGAAAAAAATCAAAATCACTTTATTTTCACATAGTACAAATAAAATAAACATATATAAAGAAAATACAAAATATACCTTACAAACCCAGTATTCAAGCAAAATATCACTTTTTTCCATAATTTTCAACATCATAAAAAAATATAAATAACTTAAATAACCACTCAAAAATATAACATAATGTAAAATAATTCGGTCTTATCAATGGCTATTTTAGAAATTGAATCCAAAAGTAGAGAAATAACTAAATTAATATAAATAAATAAATTAATACAACTAAATATTTTGCTTGATTATAAAAAGACATTTATGAAAGGAAATGAGCCTACATGGGCGCCAAAGGCCTGTGCGTAGGCTCGAGTTGTTGTTGTTTTTTTTTTTTTTTTTTTTTATTATTATAATTAAATTTAAGTATTAAATATATCCTGTGAAATTACGAAGTGCAATTTATAAAACTAATATGTTAATTTGGAATAAACTATTTATGTGATATTATATTAAATACTGAATCCAAAATTAAAATTGACGTGATAAAAATAATACGAAATTAAAAGAGAATAAAACTTAAGATAATGTGCTGATTCGATAAAGGCGAAATGCGGAGGGGAGGAGAAAAGGTCAAGGCCGCCGACAATCAGCAGAGATAAGGGACTCGGTCTCCTCATCACTGAGCAGATGCAACCACGACTTTAGTCTCTTCTTAAATACTGCAATGGACGTGGAATCAAATAGTGTATGACTTACGAATTGAGTGCGAAAGTTTCTGAACAGGACGTGAGCGATGTAAAAAGAATTTGTTGATGAAAATAATTTGTACTGATTGATTGTTATAATGCCTACTTTGTTTGCATATCTTGTGTTGTGTGTGTGTTCAATGGTAGAAAACAATAAACCAAAGTGCTTAAAAATGTAAATGAATAAATCCTTAATAAATAATTTTTTGATAGAAAGAATTCTTGTTTCCCGAAATAGTAAATCAGAGGAATATCTTCGACATTTCATAAACCCAGCTTTTAGAATGGACCTTTAAACCACATTCAGACCTTCAAAATGTGAGCTATATGCTCCCCCCCAAGCAACAATACCATAAGAGAGAATTGATTGCACATACGCAAAATATGCTAATTTTATTTCATTGAAGTTAAGAACACTACTTAACTGTCTAAAAGCAAAAATAAATTTTCTAGCTTTGCTTTTTAAGAAATTTATATGATCTATCCATTTCATATGTGAATCAAATATAACTCCTAAATACTTGTATGATGATACTTTTTCTATGGTTTCACAATTACAGCAATTTTTAAGGTGGTTTTGGCAACTATGTATAACTAAATCCCTCAAAGTGTAGTCTCCACTCGGTGCTAAAGAATTTGGCAGAAATTTTGTTTTAGAAATATTAAGCGATAAAATATTTTGGTCTAACCATTTCTTTACTATTTTAAAATCCAATAGAGCTTTATTACGTACACTTTCCCATGACTTATCTTTGATTAAAATTAAAGTATCATCTGCAAAAAGAAATAATTTCCCGTTAATATTTAATTTAGAAATGTTGTTAATGTATATTAAAAATAAAATTGGTCCCAATGTACTACCCTGAACCACGCCGTAATCAACAGTAAGCTCATCTCATCACTGTTTATACCGCAAATTGTCACCGCCTGCGTGTGACCACTGCACGTGTAAGGGTGGGCGGGTGGGTCATAACCACTGCACGTGTATGGGTCAGCAAGTGGGTCATAACCACTGCAAGTGTAGGGGTGGGCGGGTGGGTCATAATCACTGCAAGTGTATGGGTGGGCGGGTGGGTTAATACAACTGTACGTGAATGGGTGGGTGGATGGGTCAGTATCACTGTACGTGTATGGAATCCCCAAAAGACCAGCAAAATCAATACCACTGTACGTGTATGAGTGGGCGGGTGGATCAATAACATTGTACGTGTACGGGTGAGCGGGTGGGTTAATATCACTGTACGTGTACAGGTGGGCAGGTAGGTCAATACCACTGTAAGTGTACGGGTGGGCGGGTGGGTTAATATCACTGTACGTGTACGGGTACCACTGTACGGGTGTCAACAAGGACTATTGACCCTATTTAGCAACAATACAGATGAATACCCCACGTTCACCGTACTTGTATGGGTGGGTCAATACCACCGTAGGTGTATGGGTGGGTCAATACCACCGTACGTGTATGGGTGGGTGGGTGGGTCAATAACTCCGTACGTGTTTGGGTGGGCGGATGGGTCAATATTTCCTTAGTTAGTTAAATAGGGTCAATAGTCCTTAGTTAGAGTTAGCAATTCGAACATTTACTCTAAATATATTTGTTAAGAATCACTTATTTCCATTCAAATCTTTGAACAGCTGCCATTTTGTACTGGATCGACCTTTTAAGTGATTTTTGTGGTATTCATCTGTGCTAGACAACCCCCTTTAAAATGGTGTGCATCTTGACTTATGCTAGTTTTTAATAAGAAAAGAATAGTAAACTGACTAAAAATGGACTTTCATTGTATCTTTTAAAAACTTTAAACCAGCGCCATTTTTAAAGGGCGAACCATTTGAGGTCAGATTTGTGGATGTGTGTGTGTGTTCTACTACTGTATAGCTACTTTATACTACTGTATAGTCAATTTGATGTACTAATTGACCTATGCTCTCATTCAAGATTTTCTTCGGACTCCTTGTGGGCCATCCCCCTGATACAACAGAAAAACTGTAGTTACATGAACAATTAGATTGATAGGTGCAGTATTCATGTGCCAAGTTTTATTGCTTGATCTGTAATCGTTCAGAAATAAAAAATCTGTTCCGAGACTTTTCTAACAATGGTTGTAGGACCAACGGTACAATATTTTGTCCATTTTTTCATATAAACGTTGTCTAATAACATATTGTACTAACTATAAGCTATTGTTTTTTTATCTGTAGAAAATCCTAGTTTTTTAAATATCTCTTCACACTTTCCCTTGAAACCACGCAGGGTTACGAATAATCTAACGATGAATGTTCAAACAGAAACTCAAGCTATCTTATTCATTAAACAAAACATTCACAAATTTACAAAATACAACACTTGACAATATATTAGCCAAATTCGGTGTCACTTTGTAATTTGAGTGCCCTTGTTCGAATAACATACACATTTAATTTAGTTTCACTTCATTAGTTACGTATTAAGAAAAATCAACATTACGTCGAAATGTTGAACAAATGAACAAAGAGGTCCGGCACAGAAGTGGCATTTCTGCTCTAACTTTAAGTCAGGAACCGTTGCCAAATCACGTTGCATTCATTACATCATTTTAATATGATGTTACATGTAATTTATAACAACTTACTTTACGATAAAACTTTACTTGGTTATACTCCCATTCACGTACGGTGGTGAGAGACCAATATTTGACAACTGATGGTCGTATACATGATTGATTATAGGAAAATATTTAAAAGTACAAACGTTTCAATCTGCACAGAAACACCAAGATGTAGCAGGATGTAAACCAAACCGCAAAGTGCAAATAAAAATTTTATTTTACCGATGTAAATTCAATTTAGAATCCGTGTACAGTATGAACATTTTACTTTCATTATTACACCGTTGAATTTAGGGTACTAAACATACTGTTAAATTACTGTGGTTAGTATTTTAACATTAAACATCATTGCAATAACACTATAAACCAGAAAGCAGTTGTCCTTGATCCTCACCCACACAGACGAGTTACAGATATCAGTGGCTTGTGAAGTTGTAGATATGTATGGTAAACCCTGAATCCAGCAACAATGCAGTAATATAAGTGTCTTGTGGATATGTACAGTAAACCCTGAATCCAGCAACAATGCAGTAATATAAGTGTCTTGTGGATATGTACAGTAAACCCTGAATCCAGCAACAATACAGGAATATAAGTGTCTTGTGGATATGTACAGTAAACCCTGAATCCAGCAACAATACAGGAATATAAGTGTCTTGTGGATATGTACAGTAAACCCTGAATCCAGCAACAATACAGGAATATAAGTGACAGCAACAATGCAGTAATATAAGTGTCTTGTGGATATGTACAGTAAACCCTGAATCCAGCAACAATGCAGTAATATAAGTGTCTTGTGGATATGTACAGTAAACCCTGAATCCAGCAACAATACAGGAATATAAGTGT
This sequence comes from Stictocephala bisonia, assembly GCA_035578905.1. Lineage (NCBI taxonomy): Eukaryota > Metazoa > Arthropoda > Insecta > Hemiptera > Membracidae > Stictocephala > Stictocephala bisonia. The sequence goes on along the minus strand of JAQJVL010000063.1, from coordinate 178,316 downwards.
CTTGTGGATATGTAGAGTAAACCCTGAATCCAGCAACAATGCAGTAATATAAGTGTCTTGTGGATATGTGCGGTAAACCCTGAATCCAGCAACAATGCAGTAATATAAGTGTCTTGTGGATATGTACAGTAAACCCTGAATCCAGCAACAATGCAGTAATATAAGTGTCTTGTAGATATGTATGGTAAACCCTGAATCCAGCAACAATGCAGTAATATAAGTGTCTTGTGGATATGTACAGTAAACCCTGAATCCAGCAACAATACAGGAATATAAGTGTCTTGTGGATATGTACAGTAAACCCTGAATCCAGCAACAATGCAGTAATATAAGTGTCTTGTGGATATGTACAGTAAACCCTGAATCCAGCAACAATGCAGTAATATAAGTGTCTTGTGGATATGTACAGTAAACCCTGAATCCAGCAACAATGCAGTAATATAAGTGTCTTGTAGATATGTATGGTAAACCCTGAATCCAGCAACAATGCAGTAATATAAGTGTCTTGTGGATATGTACAGTAAACCCTGAATCCAGCAACAATACAGGAATATAAGTGTCTTGTGGATATGTACAGTAAACCCTGAATCCAGCAACAATGCAGTAATATAAGTGTCTTGTGGATATGTACAGTAAACCCTGAATCCAGCAACAATACAGGAATATAAGTGTCTTGTGGATATGTACAGTAAACCCTGAATCCAGCAACAATGCAGTAATATAAGTGTCTTGTGGATATGTGCGGTAAACCCTGAATCCAGCAACAATGCAGTAATATAAGTGTCTTGTGGATATGTACAGTAAACCCTGAATCCAGCAACAATGCAGTAATATAAGTGTCTTGTAGATATGTATGGTAAACCCTGGATCCAGCAACAATGCAGTAATATAAGTGTTTTGTGGATATGTACAGTAAACCCTGAATCCAGCAACAATACAGGAATATAAGTGTCTTGTGGATATGTACAGTAAACCCTGAATCCAGCAACAATGCAGTAATATAAGTGTCTTGTGGATATGTGCGGTAAACCCTGAATCCAGCAACAATGCAGTAATATAAGTGTCTTGTGGATATGTACAGTAAACCCTGAATCCAGCAACAATACAGGAATATAAGTGTCTTGTGGATATGTACAGTAAACCCTGAATCCAGCAACAATGCAGTAATATAAGTGTCTTGTGGATATGTACAGTAAACCCTGAATCCAGCAACAATACAGGAATATAAGTGTCTTGTGGATATGTACAGTAAACCCTGAATCCAGCAACAATGCAGTAATATAAGTGTCTTGTGGATATGTACAGTAAACCCTGAATCCAGCAACAATACAGGAATATAAGTGGCTTTGCATATGTATGGTAAACCCTGGATTCAGCAACAATACATCAATATAAGTGTCTTGTGGATATGTGCGGTAAACCCTGGATCCAGCAACAATACAGCAATATAAGTGTCTTGTGGATATGTGCGGTAAACCCTGGATCCAGCAACAATACAGCAATATAAGTGTCTTGTGGATATGTACGGTAAACCCTTGATCCAGCAACAATACAGCAATATAAGTGTCTTGTGGATATGTGCGGTAAACCCTGGATTCAGCAACAATACAGCAATATAAGTGTCTTTTGTATATGTGCGGTAAACCCTGGATCCAGCAACAATACAGCAATATAAGTGTCTTGTGGATATGTGCGGTAAACCCTGGATCCAGCAACACAGCAAACTCTGTGGCTTGTGGATATGTACGGTAAACCCTGGATCCAGCAACAATACAGCAATATAAGTGTCTTGTGGATAAGTGCGGTAAACCCTGGATCCAGCAACATCTGTGGCTTGTGGATATTTTTATTTTATTTTATTTGCATGCTTTAGAACCGTTTACAAAACCAATTACACTAAAGCAGTTCAATTTATTCTTAAAGTTCATGCTGGGGTTTCTTGAGCTCACTTCATGCACATAATAAACCATAATATTACTCTTATTAATAGATAAGTTAAATAAATAACTAAAAATATTACCAACAGTAACATGCTTTAACCTAAAAGTAATAATAAATACAATAATATAATAAATAACAAATGAGAAATATAGCCTACTCTGAAGATTCATAACAGTAACTTAATATTGTATAAATTAGTGACTGATCATTTCTAATAACCAAATGCAAACAGTAATAAATACAATTTAACCTTAACAACATTTAAGCGTGCATATATATATACATATGAAAAACAAAAACAAATAAGTAAATAATAATAATAAATAATAATCCAGTAAAAATGGTGATCAACATACATCAGATAACAAGATTATTTTACAACAAGGTATAAAAGTAAAAATAGTTATTCATTTAATAAACTCAACGCTGTTAGGCATTTTGATTTTAAAATGTTTGGAGGGTCAAAAAAATATATCAATTTCCTGCTCACTAGAGATTAGTAAATTGTAAGCTCTCATGAACTGAAAAAAAGGGGAAAAAGCATGAGAGGCTGTGCGGCAGTATGGGAGAGTGAAAAGATGTTTATTTCTACTTCGGATGGTAGGCACACGGATAGACAGACCGGCCAAGCACGCGGCATAATCCACCTCACCTCCGACCAGTCTGCACAGGAATACCAGACCCATGAGTGTTCTCAGAGCCAGCTCCCATCACTAGCATCATCACTAGCAAATCACGATATGGAACCACATAAGTGTAAACATTAAAGCATTTGTAAAATAAAAACCTTAAAAATCGCTTTTGAACTCTTTCGAGTGCATCTCGGTAAGTTATGTGAAAAGGGTTCCAAATGACCGCTCCACTCTCCGACCTTGACCTGACCAAAGAGTAGTACAGGTTAACTATGGTTTGAATATTTCTAAAATTAACACTTTGTCTAAAGATCAATCCCATCATTTTACTACTTACAGCTATACATGACTCGACATGAGGATTAAAAGACAATGTATTAGTCATATGAACTCCTAAATCTTTAATCTGATTCACTCTAGTTATTGCAGTTCCATTTAGGAAATAGTCTGTTTCCATATAATCTTGAGCTCTTGTAAAAGTCATCAACTGACATTTTGTGACATTAAAAGACATTTTATTATTGATACTCCATTCTAAAACATTGTCTAAGTCTTGTTGCAAACTAATTGTATCCACAGGGCTCCTAATATGTTTAAATAATTTTAAATTGTCCGCAAATAGTAGGGCCTTTGACGATAAGATAAGATAAGATATGTACGGTAAACCCTAAATCCAGCAACAATACAGTAATATAAGTGTCTTGTGGATATGTACGGTAAACCCTGGATCCAGCAACAATACAGGAATATAAGTGTCTTGTGGATATGTGCGGTAAACCCTGGATCCAGCAACAATACAGCAATATAAGTGTATTTTGGATATGTGCGGTAAACCCTGGATGCAGCAACAATACAGCAATATAAGTGTCTTATGGATATGTGCGGTAAACCCTGGATCCAGCAACAATACAGCAATATAAGTGTCTTGTGGATATGTGCGGTAAACCCTGGATCCAGCAACAATACAGCAATATAAGTGTCTTGTAGATATGTACGGTAAACCCTGGATCCAGCAACAATACAGCAATATAAGTGTCTTGTGTATATGTACGGTAAACCCTTGATCCAGCAACAATTCAGCAATATAAGTGTATAAAGAGATAACTTACTCCATTTGGTATCGTTGGGACTTGATGGTCTTCCAATTTTGTATCTCATTTTGCAAGGGTGGAGAGATGCCTTCTTCTTTTACCGAGGAGGGTAGATCAGGCGGTGTTGTGACCTCTTCAGCTACCACCTCGGAGGTCGGATCAGCTTCGTCCTCGGCATCCGTGCTTAGCTCTGAGAGGATGAATCGGCGAGAGTTACGTCTCTGAATCATGTTGAGGTACAGGCTTCTTGGTTCAGGAACTTCACGATTCACTCATCACCCGGTCACTTAGGATGGGCGGTAACTACCGGTAACTAGTAATACCGTTTATCGTTCGCAACTAAAACTGTATATATATTAAACTTATATAGCACAAGAAACTTAAAACTGTAAAATATACTTCACTTTTAAAAATGTACCAACTTTTTCTGAAGTTCATTATTTATTGTTATTAAGTTACTACGAAGTAATTAAAGTTACAAGTAATTTAGAATTTATAATTAAAGAAACTTAATAGTTTTAACTAATTCCAAGATCCTCGAATAAAAATATTAAAGTAATTTATTTGGAAAGGTAATGTTTTACTAGTTATTTCAACTATCTATGTCATTATTAAGTCACACAATTATTTTGTACCGAAGAAAAAATAACAAATTAGTTCAGAAAGCTATTTTTACGATCGACTCTTCTACATAAAATCTTCTTGAGTTAGTTTTATACATAGCTAAGGTAACAAGAAACTTTATTTACAAATAAGGAAAAACGTAAATTCAGTACCTAACACTAATAGAACGTTATAAAGGTTGTGATGTACGAACGTTAGCGAGGTAGTTGTATATTCGGATCCATTCCATGTATGAAACCAACATCAATTTGAACAGCGTCATGCGGGATTAATTATGGATACTCCATACCAGCTGTACCTAGCCAATGATCTGATCGTGCTCACTACAGTCTAGTACACACCACTTGTACAAGCTATTAAAATCTACATAATAATCACATTATGATGCGATTGATGCGGCTCGATGACTAATTACTTTAGAAAAGTGTGCTCTGTTTTTAATAAAGCCTTAACCGTACAAACAAGCTACAAACGGATTTTATATCTTACAGGGTTTCTAGCTTCGATACGTATCCACTAGCAGCGTGAGAGAAGACACACCATTTTGTTTACCAAGTTTGAAAATCATTACGAACTACTTACACCCGTATTTTCCAATAAAGTCAAGGTAAAGTATCATAAATAACTACACGTTACCAGAATACCTTTTACAAAACACCCTACTACCTACGAAGACGGAGAACGAAACGAGTGGGTTTTCAACACACCCTACATGTCATCCACCATAAACACGTTCATGACTAATGTAGAGTCCCCAACTACACGACGTACTTCAGACAAAAACATTTATATGTAACACCCTCTCTACACACGGATAACGTTACGGAGGCGTCTCCCACACACCCTACATGTCATCCACTATAAACACGTTCATGACTAATGTAGAGTCCCCAACTACACGACGTACTTCAGACAAAAACATTTATATGTAACACCCTCTCTACACACGGATAACGTTACGGAGGCGTCTCCCACACACCCTACATATCATCCACTATAAACACGTTCATGACTAATGTAGAGTCCCCAACTACACGACGTACTTCAGACAAAAACATTTATATGTAACACCCTCTCTACACACGGATAACGTTACGGAGGTTTCTCCCACACACCCTACATGTCATCCACCATAAACACGTTCATGACTAATGTAGAGTCCCCAACTACACGACGTACTTCAGACAAAAACATTTATATGTAACACCCTCTCTACACACGGATAACGTTACGGAGGTTTCTCCCACACACCCTACATGTCATCCACCATAAACACGTTCATGACTAATGTAGAGTCCCCAACTACACGACGTACTTCAGACAAAAACATTTATATGTAACACCCTCTCTACACACGGATAACGTTACGGAGGTTTCTCCCACACACCCTACATGTCATCCACCATAAACACGTTCATGACTAATGTAGAGTCCCCAACTACACGACGTACTTCAGACAAAAACATTTATATGTAACACCCTCTCTACACACGGATAACGTTACGGAGGCGTCTCCCACACACCCTACATGTCATCCACCATAAACACGTTCATGACTAATGTAGAGTCCCCAACTACACGACGTACTTCAGACAAAAACATTTATATGTAACACCCTCTCTACACACGGATAACGTTACGGAGGCGTCTCCCACACACCCTATATATCATCCACTATAAACACGTTCCCCAACTACTACGACTGACTGTTTGATCATCCGTCTCAGGAGTACCGCAATGTTAAGCGTATAGAAAGTCATGGGGGTGGCAGGGTTTAGCGGATGAGGATGCTGTGGGGGTACAATGTCCAAGGAAAAAATAGTAATGAATAATAATTACTTAATAGCATAAATAATAAAGACATATGATGTGTTTAACCATTTCAATGTGCGTCCGCTACCTATAAGAGCAATGCAGTATTTCAGGTGAAATACCACACGTAAAGAAAGAGTCAGTTGTCAGCTGTTTTTGGTAGAGACCACCCGTCAGCAAGCCATCAGAACCATTCGCGCATGCTCTTTTAGTTAAGACATTCTAAATAAGTAATGTTGTCTGCATTTCACAGATGATCACGTTTTTCCATACATATAAACAAAATATTTGAACTACAGATCATCATTGTAAACTCATTGTGTGACTACTGAACTCTTTACTTGTATCAATTACTTTTTCCGTCAATAGTTAATACAAGTTGATTTTTAGTTTACACTTTATATGCTATTTGTACAGTTAATATAAGTGGAGTGTTTATTTGTGGTTCAAATAAGTGTTTACGTGTTTTTAATACAAAGTGAACTTTTAAAATCTAACTATCCCTTAGACCATGAAAATACAATATATTTTGTCTTAGGGACAGGGAGTTTGATTTGGGAATAGTGAGCATGTAGTAAGTATAATATGTTATTACTCTTGATACATCAAACAGGATAATGGTGAATTAGTGTTAATCACCAAGTTTGAGGCGTGGCCATCAAATAGGCGTACATGAATAAGACTACCAGTGGGACCTTCTCGACATGCTACACATGGATACGGCTACTGCCGGGCTGTATTTACAGTATTCACTATTCGGTACACTACTAAAATTGGCACAAAGAACGTAACAGCTGAAATAACATGAAGTCGTAAAAATTTAATTAGCGTATTTTGGCACGCCAGAGAAACCATAACGAGTATGTCGCATGAAATGAATGAAAACAAAGAGCTTACGTGCAGCAACCTTTACGGGTGTATCCTTTGATATGGCAGTAAACACAGTCGAAACACATTTGTCTCAAGTCACTGGACTGGACTCAACTAAGAACTGAGTGACGCCTGTGCACACGCACTCACCTCTTAACGCCCGTTGGTTTGCGCCTACCTAGCAGAATAGTTCGGTAGATAACGGGGTTCCTAGAATGAAATTATATAAGAATGTCACTTCAGGAGTCGACAACTAGACACACAACTGATAAATACATTGCAAAAAATATAAACCAAATAATAAGTTAACACAGAACACGAATTTGATATGTAGTAAAATAACGCAAATTAAAAAAGTATCAAATAATTCACAGCCTAACATATTCCACGGACATATTTACACACTGTGTAGTGTCGTCAACTAAGCAAAACTAAAAAACTATAAACATTAAAAATGTATAATGATATTTTCAGATATGTGTATGGGTTTTCGAGATCGCCAATAAAAAAACGCAAGAAGATAGATGTAGTAAATGTATTTAAATCTTTTCAAGCTTAGTGAATGTTATATAGAAAAAATAAATTCAATACAAAGCGAAAGATTAAGTCTTTTTTAAGTTGTTAGACCTACTATAAAGTCACTTTAATTGAGTCATATAATAGTACTCAGAACATGAGTAATATCGGTTTAATAGAGTAAATAAATGTCATTCTACTTGATTTACTCGTGGCAAAATAGAACCTGAAAGGTTTGGGTTACCACAGACATCTAAAACTAATGCCGATGGAGAAACATAACTACAGTAAGTTTGACAATGTTGCAATGTGTTTATTGGAAAGTTCCCTTGAACGTTTCTACGCCAATGGCAGTAAATTGTGTAACAATTAACAGAATGCTATTCAAGAACGACGAGTCGAAACTGCCGAGTAAACTTCATAGGCCATTCAACTAACGTTCATTTTAACACAGGCCACGGTAGGAATTCTCGCTACGATTGATTACATGATTTAGTAAACTTCATAGGCCATTCAACTAACGTACATTTTAACACAGGCCACGGTAGGAATTCTCGCTACGATTGATTACATGATTTAGTAAACTTCATAGGCCACTCAACTAACGCACATTTTAACGCAGGGCACGGTAGGAATTCTCGCTACGATTGATTACATGATTTAGTAAACTTCATAGGCCACTCAACTAACGCACATTATAACGCAGGGCACGGTAGGAATTCTCGCTACGATTGATTACATGATTTAGTAAACTTCATAGGCCACTCAACTAACGCACATTTTAACACAGGCCACGGTAGGAATTCTCGCTACGATTGATTACATGATTTAGTAAACTTCATAGGCCATTCAACTAACGTACATTTTAACACAGGCCACGGTAGGAATTCTCGCTACGATTGATTACATGATTTAGTAAACTTCATAGGCCACTCAACTAACGCACATTTTAACGCAGGGCACGGTAGGAATTCTCGCTACGATTGATTACATGATTTAGTAAACTTCATAGGCCACTCAACTAACGCACATTATAACGCAGGGCACGGTAGGAATTCTCGCTACGATTGATTACATGATTTAGTAAACTTCATAGGCCACTCAACTAACGCACATTATAACGCAGGGCACGGTAGGAATTCTCGCTACGATTGATTACATGATTTAGTAAACTTCATAGGCCACTCAACTAACGCACATTATAACGCAGGGCACGGTAGGAATTCTCGCTACGATTGATTACATGATTTAGTAAACTTCATAGGCCACTCAACTAACGCACATTATAACGCAGGGCACGGTAGGAATTCTCGCTACGATTGATTACATGATTTAGTAAACTTCATAGGCCACTCAACTAACGCAGATTTTAACGCAGGGCACGGTAGGAATTCTCGCTACGATTGATTACATGATTTAGTAAACTTCATAGGCCACTCAACTAACGCAGATTTTAACGCAGGGCACGGTAGGAATTCTCGCTACGATTGATTACATGATTTAGTTTTTATTTAAGACGCCGAGTCTCAAGTTATGGGCGAATATAGACTTCGAATCAGTATGGTTTATGACAACGTGGATGAGCGAATGTAGTCTTTGTTACAAATTAAGGCCGACTATTCTTTATAAAGTATAATTACTCAATGGTAAATTAACAGCCGGTGGCTATCAGCTGACCTCTTACAAAATTTTTTTAAATTTTTATTGGGATCGAACTGAGAACCAAAAGCTTATAAACACAGAGTCGAAAGAAACATAAGTGGCTTTCTTGTGCCCACAGCGAACGCCTCAGTGGCAGTTATATAGAGACTACAACTAATGTACAACTTTAATAACAATTACCACGTTTATCTTTGATGATTTGGAGGTAGTAAGGGAGGAACTGACAAGGTGCTGGCCCTGCCCTCGCATCACGTGCTGGAGACATAACTACTCGACCTCTGTGGATGTTTATTTATTCTCTGCAGCTTAACCAATTACGTTACCGACAATGATGACTAAATGCTCTCTGTTGTATTATTATACAGTATGTAACTAAAACTGTAATATTTGGTAACAATAATTCTGATATGGCGTTTGTTTCCTTATAATTGAAAAACGAAAAATATATTTAAACGTCAAAGAAAATTTATCAATCCTGGATTTTTGAAAGAAGGGTGAAATGAACTAAACACATATACATCAACAATTAAAAAAAAAAATACACAGAATAAATTAAATACACAAATAAACATCAAAAAAGATAAATAAAAAATTAATTAATCATACGAAAGTATACTTATTTTATATAGTTACATTTTATTTTTACAATAAACTCTTTATTTTTTAGGTGTTATGCTATACATCTGTCAAAAGCACAATAGCAGAAACTATTCGATAATTTATTTGAAATATAAATTACTTTAAAAAATACTTTATTAAAACTTTTACTTTTTTGTAATATCAGTGGCCCTAAATTGTGAACTAAAATATACTATTATGTGATTAGGAATATTTCAAATAATTAAATACATACACAATATTTTAAACTTACTCTATGAATTGTATATAAACGTACTCTATGTATTTCACGTGTTTCGAGTGTCATAATTGCGAGCAAGTGGTGAGGTGGCTCATCAATATTAGTAGCCTACAACAATAGCTTACAATCGCATTAGTGAGTTGTGTGTTGGGAAGGTCAAACGGCCTTGTCCTCGTCTTCCGAGTTCTAGATTCGCAAGGTTATTTCCGTTTTCTCTGTTTCCCAACTATATAAACAAAGATAAAATAACTAAAAATCCCCATTACTTAAAAATAACCCATGATTTAATTCATGTACTGTTAATACAGTATATCTGATGTATATTTTCTTCTATAGTCCGTCACTGCTGACATGATAAGACAACGATGTCTCACTAGTGTCATGGCACGATAGCGGTCATCACTCGTAATGTAATGAAATATCAGCCAAATGCCACTACTGGCAAGTTTCAACTGGTATCTCACTAGTGTCATGGCACGACAGCGGTCATCACTCGTAATGTAATGAAATATCAGCCAAATGCCACTACTGGCAAGTTTCAACTGGTATCTCACTAGTGTCATGGCACGACAGCGGTCATCACTCGTAATGTAATGAAATATCAGCCAAATGTCACTCACTACTGGCAAGTTTCAACTGGTATCTCACTAGTGTCATGGCACGATAGCGGTCATCACTCGTAATGTAATGAAATATCAGCCAAATGCCACTACTGGCAAGTTTCAACTGGTATCTCACTAGTGTCATGGCACGACAGCGGTCATCACTCGTAATGTAATGAAATATCAGCCAAATGTAACTCACTACTGGCAAGTTTCAACTGGTATCTCACTAGTGTCATGGCACGATAGCGGTCATCACTCGTAATGTAATGAAATATCAGCCAAATGCCACTACTGGCAAGTTTCAACTGGTATCTCACTAGTGTCATTGCACGACAGCGGTCATCACTCGTAATGTAATGAAATATCAGCCAAATGTCACTCACTACTGGCAAGTTTCAACTGGTACCGTATCTCACTAGTGTCATGGCACGATAGCGGTCTATCACTCGTCATGTAATGAAATATCAGCCAAATGTCACTCACTACTGGCAAGTTTCAACTGGTATCTCACTAGTGTCATGGCACGACAGCGGTCTATCACTCGTCATGTAATGAAATATCAGCCAAATGTCACTCACTACTGGCAAGTTTCAACTGGTTTCTCACTAGTGTCAAGGCACGACAGCGGTCTATCACTCGTAATGTAATGAAATATCAGCCAAATGTAACTCACTACTGGCAAGTTTCAACTGGTATCTCACTAGTGTCATGGCACGATAGCGGTCATCACTCGTAATGTAATGAAATATCAGTCAAATGCCACTACTGGCGAGTTTCAACTGGTATCTCACTAGTGTCAAGGCACGACAGCGGTCTATCACTCGTCATGTAATGAAATATCAGCCAAATGTCACTCACTACTGGCAAGTTTCAACTGGTACCGTATCTCACTAGTGTCAAGGCACGATAGCGGTCTATCACTCGTCATGTAATGAAATATCAGCCAAATGTCACTCACTACTGGCAAGTTTCAACTGGTATCTCACTAGTGTCATGGCACGACAGCGGTCTATCACTCGTCATGTAATGAAATATCAGCCAAATGTCACTCACTACTGGCAAGTTTCAACTGGTTTCTCACTAGTGTCAAGGCACGACAGCGGTCTATCACTCGTAATGTAATGAAATATCAGCCAAATGTAACTCACTACTGGCAAGTTTCAACTGGTATCTCACTAGTGTCAAGGCACGACAGCGGTCTATCACTCGTAATGTAATGAAATATCAGCCAAATGTAACTCACTACTGGCAAGTTTCAACTGGTATCTCACTAGTGTCATGGCACGACAGCGGTCTATCACTCGTAATGTAATGAAATATCACCAAATGTAACTCACTACTGGCAAGATTCAACTGGTATCTCACTAGTGTCAAGGCACGACAGCGGTCTATCACTCGTAATGTAATGAAATATCAGCCAAATGTAACTCACTACTTGCAAGTTTCAACTGGTTTCTCACTAGTGTCATGGCACGATAGCGGTCATCACTCGTAATGTAATGAAATATCAGCCAAATGCCACTACTGGCAAGTTTCAACTGGTATCTCACTAGTGTCATTGCACGACAGCGGTCATCACTCGTAATGTAATGAAATATCAGCCAAATGTCACTCACTACTGGCAAGTTTCAACTGGTACCGTATCTCACTAGTGTCATGGCACGATAGCGGTCTATCACTCGTAATGTAATGAAATATCAGCCAAATGTCACTCACTACTGGCAAGTTTCAACTGGTACCGTATCTCACTAGTGTCATGGCACGATAGCGGTCTATCACTCGTCATGTAATGAAATATCAGCCAAATGTCACTCACTACTGGCAAGTTTCAACTGGTATCTCACTAGTGTCATGGCACGACAGCGGTCTATCACTCGTCATGTAATGAAATATCAGCCAAATGTCACTCACTACTGGCAAGTTTCAACTGGTTTCTCACTAGTGTCAAGGCACGACAGCGGTCTATCACTCGTAATGTAATGAAATATCAGCCAAATGTAACTCACTACTGGCAAGTTTCAACTGGTATCTCACTAGTGTCAAGGCACGACAGCGGTCTATCACTCGTAATGTAATGAAATATCAGCCAAATGTAACTCACTACTGGCAAGTTTCAACTGGTATCTCACTAGTGTCATGGCACGACAGCGGTCTATCACTCGTAATGTAATGAAATATCACCAAATGTAACTCACTACTGGCAAGTTTCAACTGGTATCTCACTAGTGTCAAGGCACGACAGCGGTCTATCACTCGTAATGTAATGAAATATCAGCCAAATGTAACTCACTACTGGCAAGTTTCAACTGGTATCTCACTAGTGTCATGGCACGACAGCGGTCTATCACTCGTAATGTAATGAAATATCAGCCAAATGTAACTCACTACTGGCAAGTTTCAACTGGTATCTCACTAGTGTCAATGCACGACAGCGGTCTATCACTCGTCATGTAATGAAACATCAGCCAAATGTAACTCACTACTGGCAAGTTTCAACTGGTATCTCACTAGTGTCATGGCACGACAGCGGTCTATCACTCGTCATGTAATGAAATATCAGCCAAATGTAACTCACTACTGGCAAGTTTCAACTGGTATCTCACTAGTGTCATGGCACGACAGCGGTCTATCACTCGTCATGTAATGAAATATCAGCCAAATGTCACTCACTACTGGCAAGTTTCAACTGGTATCTCACTAGTGTCATGGCACGACAGCGGTCTATCACTCGTCATGTAATGAAATATCAGCCAAATGCCACTACTGGCAAGTTTCAACTGGTATCACACTAGTGTCATGGCACGACAGCGGTCTATCACTCGTCATGTAATAAAATATCAGCCAAAAGCCACTACTGGCAGCGGTCTGTCACTAGTTCACGTGTTATTTAAGTGATTGTTATACAGGCATTGATAATGAAGCGTTACTTCACAATATAGAGTACTGCGTACTCTCTGGAGGGGAAAATTGAATTAAACTGAGCTATAAAAACAAACTTTCAAATTATATTTGAAATTAATTGTCTCCTTATGGGAATATAGCTCGTTTCAAAAGCCAATTATGTTTACGGCGTGAGTTCACAGGTAGGCGGAAACCCCTGAAAATGTTCAAAATTTTCATCACCACCAAAGTAGCATAGTAAAAATATTTTAACACACCCACTACAATAAGAGTATTAATTATATATGTTCAAACAAATGTATCGAGGTCGTCGTAGAATATATAGTTTCGAGGTAAACATAAAAACAAATTCCAAATATACAATCAAACCTACCCTTCATACGCAAGCGACATCAGACGGCGTACATAACCTAACAAAACACACATTGTGACACTACATAACCGATAATCTACGCAGTGACATCAGTCTCATTGTCGTCGATCCTTCACAAGATAGAAAAAAAGAATCGACTTAAGAATTAAGGTCACTAGTATAGTGGGTCTTACAAAGTTGAACAACAGCTAAGTGAGGACCAGAGCTAACATTGTGCAGCAACTTGCTGGATTACTGTATAGTGGGGAGCCAAGTCCGTACTACTGCTTTGTCCCTGGTTAACTCCACTGGTGAATTTTGTAATCCCAAGTGGCTTAACAATACACATGAACGAGAGATAATTTCCATCTAATGAGAGCTATCATTGCACCATGGCTTCCACCTTTCTGCCATGGCTTCAAGTGCTCCGCAACATAGCTCCTTCGGATATAAGAAGTAAAAAGGCACTTCTCGGAGTTCAAAAATATCCCACCTACTCTGAATCTCCCCATTTCGCAAGATATACCATAACGTGCTCATAACGTGCTGGGTGACAAATCTATAAAAACACATCTTCGATTAGCCTCCTGGTTATTAAATGAAGTTTTATCATAAACCAACTGGGCGTTAAATTGGAATAAGTTTGACGGCCAAAACAAGTTCCTGATATCAGACTCTATGTCATCGGTGGAATGAACCTTCCTCGTAAGGAATGGAATATCCTTCGCTTTCCACGCGGCTATGGGAAGATACAACTACTGGAGATATAAGTGGGGAATTGCAGATGATCAGTCATGTGATTGCGGAGCCGATAATCAATGCATCACATAGTTAATGATCGCCCATTGCGTTCTTTTCAGGGGGAATAAGCTGGTCTTCATTCAATTGGAGTTGCAGGTTTTAAGTGGTTACGAAACCTGGATTTAGGTATGTGACGGGAGATCACTATTTAAACATTAAAACAAATGTACTTTGTACTTTAAATTTTATTTTGATTAAAATTGTCAAACTAATTTTGGATTTTAATTTCTCCTTCTTTAATGTTGATTGCCTCTGTAATGATGGCTTTGAAAGCCATATGATATATATATATATAAATAAAATTGAACAAAAGTATAATTTGGTACATACACCTGAAAGCCTATTTAATTTTAAAGACAGGCCAACGTGATTTCAAAAATTTAAGGTGGTTCGGCCGGCATTAGGGACAACTGAATTCCGCTCGTAGCGCTGGGTGTACGCCTGACTGCAAGACAAACAGACACTCGACACCTCCCCCTCGCCGTCTATATAATTGCAGGAAGTCGTTAAAGCGCGATCCTACGGGTGCGGGTGCTGTTTCTCGATATACGAGTGCGTAGCGATTTGATTTGTAATATAACATGCGGGTAAAAGTACAACCACAAGTTGAGTATATAAAGTTAATCAATGTTGTAAATTGTGTGATATTAAAAAGCATAAGATGCCAAACACGACATTGCATTTCTCGTCGTAATGAAACAGAAACAAACAAATAACTGTAATTATTTAAAATCAACTTTGCAGTAAAATTACGTAATTTAAAATAACTGATGAGCAAGACCAGCCCTGTGAGGGTTTGTTTTTAAAATTTGGAAAATATTTTTGGGAATGATTGGGATTCTTAATTCTGCATGTACCAATAAAGCCCAAATTCGTATCTTTGAGGTGGTGTATTTATGACTATAAACATAATTTTAATGAAAGAACTACTTGGAAGGCATTAAATAACTGATATAAAGTCATTGAATCGAAAAAAAATTTTAATGTTTTTTGACCAAACAGCCTTACCTGAGGAACATCTTTATTAAAAGTCGTTTTCAGGTTCGATAGGAAACGCTCAACAAGCACTGATAAAGCTCTTAATATGCGGATTAAGTTTTAATTGTCATACAGAATACTTTATTAAATAATGCTGTTTTTAATGTTTTACTTTTTTTTCAATTAATGAGAGTGAGCCATGTGGCTTACACATCACTGACAGAAGAGAATTGATTGTGAAATAGTTTTATACTGTATTTTAAATTCAATTGTTTCTTTTTTAGCATGCGAAATATGTGGATTTTATTTAACGTAACGTAAACCAACAATCAACTTTGACGAAGTAAACTTACCAACAGATTATTTGTGTTATTAAAACGGTCAGACAATGTAAACATGTTCATTCTAAGGAAATTTCCTCTAATGGTTGCACAGCACATGTTTGCTGAGTGTTTAAGGACGCCTCCACGTCAACAAATCATTCACAATAAAACTGAAGGCAAACTTTTTTTGTTTTTTAATGAACGTAGTGTGTGTTGAAACAGCCGTTTCCTAAGCGCTTGTTTCAACACTCCATTTAATATATTTAAACGATATATCATATATACAGTATAATATATAAAGACTCTTAAAGAGTTAACCTGATATATTTAGTACAAATTCCTTACAATGTCCGTGGTCAAATAATAATAACTATCCAACGGAATACACAAACTTAATGTGTTTAATTCCTTAACAAACGTAAAATCATTAATATTATTATTGCTATTGTTATTTTATTCTTTTTACTATAAAGTTAAATTTTATCAAACTGACACTTAACATCCCGACTGTAATTACTCTTTAAATTTTATTGTGGACTTGTTATTTATTTATTAATCGTTAAATGATCAAAACATTAGTAAATATGGATTGTGAAGAACATAATTACTGTGGATGAGCTAGTGTAGTTTTTGTTACGAAATGAGGGCGATTTACCCGTAGACAGTTTCTCTAGGTAATACTCCAATGACACATGAATAGCTGGTAGCCTCCGGCTCTTTCAGAATGTCATTGTCTATAACCGAGTACCTTTACAACATGACGCTGTGCTTAGATAAAATATTCTATGGGCCAAATATAGTATTTACTTTCTAAAAAAGAATCATCATAAAAACAACGCAAATCCGCGCGATTTATGAAAACTCTAGAACATTATACTAGATCATGTTATATTTTCCTTTTTGCTATGCATTTTATAGTCTTCTCGGTTTCGTTCAGTGTCCACAATTTTTTTTTTTTTTTTTTTTACTCTGAGTAACGCCAACTACTTACGACTTAGGAGACAATAAAAAATGTTTTTAAACTTTCTTTAAAAAGAGAAAGTTTCTCAAAAGCCTACGTGGTATTCGAGACTTTCTAGCCACACAAGGTCCGCAAATACGGGCGTGCAAATACAGGATCAAGGTCTGGCCAGCCTCCTCTAAAACAACTCAAAGTTGCCCAATAGTCCAGTCCTGTCCTTAGTCGCGTGACAATTTTCGATCTCTAGTTTGTTTCCTCACCCAGCTACCAGGTGCAGGTTCCTGACAACGCCTTTCCCAATAACCACTTGCGCAATCTTTGCGAATTTCACGGATGCCTAAAAATTATAAAACAAAAACATGTAAACCCACATCATGTTTCATTAACGAAGTTTTCAACTCCTTTAATTATTATTATTATTTATTTATTTATTTTGTTGAAAAACATTCTACTCTCGTTAATAACGGTTCATTAGAAGATACTTGTGCCACAACTGATGTTAGCGACCCATAAGTATTAGTTTTCAAATACAGTTTGAACTAGAAGTGAACGCCAACTTTCATGGAGGGACGAAAGATTGTTACATTTTATTTTCAAATCAAGGTTCATTCACTTACTTGTGCTTAACATAATAATGTAATTTACAGCGTGTTCCTTTCATTACTGAGGATTTGGTTTTATGTAAGCCTATTTATGTTATTTTACATGTAACACAAATACGTTTTCCGTTGAAAATGGTGCCTTTTTATGAATGTTACTTCTATTCAATCTTTCAATAAGTGGAATAATAATTTCGTGTTTTATTCACTAATTTTCAACAAGTGTAATATTGTTATTTACTAAATTTATGTATTTCTCTACAATCAATATATATTTCATACATAACGTACCATTGGATCAATCACTTTTGCCATCATAAGCGAACTTTAAAGGTGATATAAATCTAAACAATATTTTATTGTAAGTGAATATCACTAAAAGAAAATTATTACAAGTGTGATCAACTCAAACTTAAGATAACAAATTCCGTAATTTGTTGATATTAATGCTCGGTTAGCAATAAATAATCTATATCAAACGAGCAATTTATCAAATTAGACGAGATAGATTCATCCGGTGCTATTTCTTCAACCATTTTTGACGGACCAAGTAACCAACCTCACTGTCGAGTGGAGAGCTGGGCGGTAAATGACGACTATCGACGTGCCAAGTTACCAACCCCACTTTGTTGGACCAAGTAACCAACAATGTTATGTCGAGCGGACAGCTGGGCGATAAATGACGACTATCGACGTGCCAAGTTACCAACCCCACTTTGTTGGACCATGTAACCAACTCTGCTGTGTCGAGCGGAGAGCTGGGCAGTAAATGACGACTATCGACGTGCCAAGTAACCAACCCCACTTTGTTGGACCAAGTAACCAACCCTGCTGTATCGAGCGGAGAGCTGGGCAGTAAATGACGACTATCGACGTGCCAAGTAACCAACCCCACTTTGTTGGACCATGTAACCAACTCTGCTGTGTCGAGCGGAGAGCTGGGCAGTAAATGACGACTATCGACGTGCCAAGTTACCAACCCCACTTTGTTGGACCATGTAACCAACTCTGCTGTGTCGAGCGGAGAGCTGGGCAGTAAATGACGACTATCGACGTGCCAAGTAACCAACCCCACTTTGTTGGACCATGTAACCAACTCTGCTGTGTCGAGCGGAGAGCTGGGCAGTAAATGACGACTATCGACGTGCCAAGTTACCAACCCCACTTTGTTGGACCATGTAACCAACTCTGCTGTGTCGAGCGGAGAGCTGGGCAGTAAATGACGACTATCGACGTGCCAAGTTACCAACCCCACTTTGTTGGACCAAGTAACCAACAATGTTATGTCGAGCGGACAGCTGGGCGATAAATGACGACTATTGACGTGCCAAGTTACCAACCCCACTTTGTTGGACCAAGTAACCAGCCCCTCTGTCGAGCGGACAGCTGGGCGGTAAATGACGACTATCGACGTGCCAAGTAACCAACCACTTTGTTGGACCATGTAACCAACTCTGCTGTGTCGAGCGGAGAGCTGGGCAGTAAATGACGACTATCGACGTGCCAAGTTACCAACCCCACTTTGTTGGACCATGTAACCAACTCTGCTGTGTCGAGCGGAGAGCTGGGCAGTAAATGACGACTATCGACGTGCCAAGTTACCAACCCCACTTTGTTGGACCAAGTAACCAACCCTGCTGTATCGAGCGGACACATGAGAGGTAAATGACTACTATCGACGTGCCAAGTAACCAACCCCACTGTCGAGCGGACGGCTGGGCGGTAAATGACTACTATCGACGTGCCAAGTAACCAACCCCACTGTCGAGCGGACGGCTGGGCGGTAAATGACTACTATCGACGTGCCAAGTAACCAACCCCACTGTCGAGCGGACGGCTGGGCGGTAAATGACTACTATCGACGTGCCAAGTAACCAACCCCACTGTCGAGCGGACGGCTGGGCGGTAAATGACTACTATCGACGTGCCAAGTTACCAACCCCACTTTGTTGGACCAAGTAACCAACCCTGCTGTATCGAGCGGACACATGAGAGGTAAATGACTACTATCGACGTGCCAAGTAACCAACCCCACTGTCGAGCGGACGGCTGGGCGGTAAATGACTACTATCGACGTGCCAAGTTACCAACCCCACTTTGTTGGACCAAGTAACCAACCCTGCTGTATCGAGCGGACACATGAGAGGTAAATGACTACTATCGACGTGCCAAGTAACCAACCCCACTTTGTTGGACCAAGTAACCAATCCTGCTGTATCGAGCGGACACATGAGAGGTAAATGACTACTATCGACGTGCCAAGTAACCAACCCCACTTTGTTGGACCAAGTAACCAATCCTGCTGTATCGAGCGGACACATGAGAGGTAAATGACTACTATCGACGTGCCAAGTTACCAACCCCACTTTGTTGGACCAAGTAACCAATCCTGCTGTATCGAGCGGACACATGAGAGGTAAATGACGACTATCGACAAGCCAAGTAACCACCGCACTAACTTGGTGTTGGCGGTAATTTTGCTGACTGAACCTACATTTCGACTAAATGTTCTGACAAGCCGATTTTACAAACAAAAGTTGTTGTCGTTAACACATGAAAAACAAAACGGTCGGAGAATGAACAATATTTCTGTAGGCCTATTTGTCCATTTGTGGTGACACCTTGACCTATAAAAGCTGTTCATACGACATTCCCGTTACATTTTGTAGCGGCAAATATACTGCTATTGATATTTTGACAGATTATTACTGAAATAGGGTCTTAATGCCGACCGATCAAACTGCGTCGTTACTATTTTGTAAGGCTTAATTAAACAAACAATCCAAGCAATTTTTCGTGCAAAGTATAAATAACAGTACAGCAATTATGAGTGCCGTAAAATCAATCGTCCTTTCATCAGTTAGTGGTTAGATAGTTCTGCTATGGGTGTGGGTTTTTTTGTTCTAGACATGGTGTTAATAACGCCCATTATATATACTAGAGTAAGGCGGAATATGAATGGTGGATTCAACTTTCTATTAACCTATTTAGAATAGAACGTATAGTACCTTTATAACAACAGTTTAACAATACACACACAGTTAATATTTCATTTTGTATTCAATTAGGTAGGATATTTATAAAATATTGAAATATTAAGAGGCCCTAACACCCTAGGTAGATATCATATTCGAAAAATGTGCAGATGTATAGTTAAAATGTTATTATAAAGGAGTATACGTTCTATTCTAAAGAAATATACTAAATCGAGGTAAGTAATTAGGTAGTAAAAGAACCATAACGTGTCTGGGATCGTGTGGTGAAATGATTGTGAATAGAAAAGAAGACATTTCACAAGCTTGTACGAAAGACTGTGATATGTTATTTTAACGCAACTATATAAATAATTAACTCTACATTTTTACTGTTTCAATTTGTTTATACTTTGAATATTAGCTGGCTATTTAAATTTTCCTCAACAATTAAAATAATAATCAAATAATCAATAATCAAAAAAGTGTTATGCATATTCTTAAGTAAAATTTACACTTTTTTACTAAGGCGAGTAAAATTAAATAACTAAACATTGATTGATGCTTAAAGAGATGATTGGTTGAGATCGACAGTTTTAAAATAATTATTAATTTATGTATTATTTGACTCAATAACATAATTGATATTTAATAACGTAATAAAAACAATAATCCATGATTAACAACAGAATACGGTGGATAATTAAATCTGAAAAATAAAACAAAGCGTTCCAAACCATTTTAAAAAGGAGTTGGTACTGAGATTATAACCAAAGCGATTCAGGAACTCAAGCACGGCGCAAGCACACGCTTGGGAACTCACTGCGCAGGCGTACTCACTCACCGACCGCGGCCGACTGACTGACTGAAAGTACTTTCACGAGCACACGAGAACCCTGGAAGCTCATCCATCAACTCCGCACGTAATACGGTGACATAGCGCTTTCGTCTTCACGCAAACATTTTAAGTGCTATATTACAATAAGGATGCCGTAATAATTGCCCGACGTCGTTAGAACGTACACGAGGCCTAACTGCATGTGTCTATATGAGGGAGGACGATAACTATTGCATACTTGGCTGAGTTATAGTACCACTCACTACACAATTCTACGTACTCACAATTTAGGTAAGCTTGGCAATAACCTAAAATTACTTTATATCAGCAAAGTAAGAAGTGTAAATCAATTTCCTACATTACTCTCATACTCAAGTATATTTTTAAGATTACTTAACGAAAAAAATTATCACACATAGTTAATTATCATACGACAGTGAAAGAAATAAATACTATATGCCGGAAAATCTACAAGTTGGTCACTAATTATGAAATGAATAAAAATTGAATGTCTATAAACAACGCTTACATCTCTAACCACCTTAGTTAGCAATGGTTTACGTTTCTTCAATGAAATATGTCAACAGTCTTAAACTGTAGTTAAAACTTGAATTAAAACACATACAGGATGCCTGTAAGTAGCCAGACAAACTTCTGGATGTCATTCCTAGTGTCAAAACAAACAAACAATGTTATGTGTATAAATCGTCTAACTTGCGCTGTTATCGCCTGCTTGTGATTTTTATAAAAAGCTTAATATATCTGAGTTATTTGAAATAAAATAATGAAATATAAAAATAGTATCTTTGGAGTGTTCATATACTATTTAAATTTCAATTTTGTACAGTGATTATTTCAAATTTTGCGACCATTTAAAATGTTTAAAGCTAAATATCTTAATGACCTTAAATTTTCATAAAAACCTGTTACAAAAAAGTTGAATAATTTATTTATATTTTTACAAATAAATTTTTTTACTTTTTTGTAAACTAAACTTTTATTAAATTTTAAGGTTATTAAGATATTAAGCTTTAACATTTGAAATGGCCACCAAATTGAAAACAATCGTCATACAAAAATGAAATTTTTATTGATTATGAACACTATAAAGATCAACATGCATACCAATTTCCATGATTTTATTTCAAATAACTTCAAAGATATTACGCTTTTTGTAAAAACCACATACGGACAGACAGATGGATAGCCGTACGATTTGTATGGATAAAATTTTTTGTTTGTTTAACCCACGGAATGACCTTCAGAAGTTTGGCTGGCTACTTACAGGACAATTAACATTTATATAATAATCAGACTAAACATTTTATTTAATTTTGGATTTGGACTCCACTTAGTTTACCTACCCTATAAACAAATGTAATTTTTTTTACAGTTTTCTTATTTCTCTGAATGCCTACAGCTGGGTTCATAACTTATATTCAACATTTTTATTTAGCAATGCCAGTGTGTTCCTCCATGTTTTACGTGTTTACTGTGATAAGACTGGCACTAAAATTTATCGAATAAAGTTTAGCACTGATGTGCTTCAGCATCAAAAGAGTGTTAAAGGCTAGTGATGGGATAAGTCATTAGTGAAGCCTACTCAAAAAGACATACAGTCATGTATGGCTGAACAACAATACGAAGAACAATGAAACCTTCCTGTCCCTTAGAAAAAATGATTCTTTCTATACTTACTCGTATTTATCATTATGCTATACTAATTATTTTCTTAAACAAACTAATTTTAGAATTTTTAATAAATATTGGACCCACAAACCAATAAAATAGCAGAGCCCACACAAGGATTGTAGAATCAATTTGTGGCCCTTGCACTACCTCCTGTTTGTCCAAAACAATGTATAATGTAGTAAGGTTATCCATAGCTGTCACTATGCTATACTTATTCTTGTGCATATCTCTTTTTAGGTAATAATAAATTTTTATGAAAGAACAAACTTGAAAACTAATATTACTTAGGTTATACAAACTTTACTTTGGTATTTTAAAATTAATTGTACTTTCAAAATCCGAAATATTTACAATGTTTTAATATTTTATATAAATTACATTTTTATTTGTCTATACATCTATGAATGAAATGGAGTAAACAACAAACTGTTCATTGTAAACACATACACAATATATAAAATGTTAGTGTGCCTTTGGACAGGTAAGATAGTAACTCCATCTTGTCCGTGGACAGTAATAAAAAACAATGTCTGCCATTTACAGGATGACCATAATTTATTATATGGAGGATATTTTAAAAAGGAGAATAGTTGTAACATTCAATAAACTCTTGTTCATTGTTGAAATTATATGTAAATGTTACGAAAAATATGTTAAAAATTTAATCACTATAGCAATGGCTTCATTTCTTGTAATTTTAAAATAATTACATGCTTTTTTGCATGTATACATTTTTGGCATATTACTGAAATGCTGGGAGGGCCTTGAAAAGGAGGACATGTCCTCCAAATGACGGACATCTGGTCCCACTGGTCATTCAGCGTACAAACGTTTGTGACAAGAACTTGTTTATATGTTTTAAATAACAAATACTAAGCGTAATAAAAATGATATCAATTTTCCAAAATATTTCAGTCAGATATTAATAAAGAGTAAACAATACAGAATAAAATGGATACATAATCATATTCCTGCATCCAATCGTTTTATATATCTATATATACATACACAAATCCTAACATAACCAATGTTTATGATAAGTGCAAATGTTTTATATATATGTTAACATTTAAACTGTTAACATATCTTCAACCTCTCACGAGACTTCGACAGTAGAGGTTTCCCCATCACCTGAGATATCTGCTGGTTGTGAGAGTGTTGTAATAGTGCCGGGTGACCTCACATACTGTGAGGCCCGAAAGCAGAGCAATTGTGGTAAAAATACAAGTGAAATTCTTCATGTGAATAATTTAGATAGTGATGAAAGAGATCGTACCGTCAATGACTCTCTAAGTATAAGTAATGGTTTAATTAACTCAATGGAAGTCAATTATTTTTTAGAGCAAAAGTAAAGCCAACGTCACAATGTAAGCTCCCCACACACAACAGTAGTTTAAACTGTAGCGGCGTAACCGTGTTTCATCAAAATATAAGGGGGCTTGAGTCATCAGTTGAGTCCTTAGAAATTACTCTAGTTGAATTAAATCCTGAAATCGTAGTACTCTCAGAAAACAAAATGGTTCAACCAACATTAGAACGGATAAATATTTTAGACTACACGTTAATTTCCAGTTTTGCCAGACAAACTTCCCGAGGAGGTGGGCTGGTGGGGTCATTATTTTAGCTAAGCCGCACTTTAAAAAGCCGAGTTTTAAAAAGATCAATCTAAAAGAAATTGAGCAACTAAACAGTGAAACTGTTTTTGAATGTTGCACTGTTGAATTTAAGAATATTCTCCCACTTAAAAATTCAAATTTATTAATAGTTGGGCTTTATAGAAATCCAACTAGATAAAATGACGCAGCATCGACTGACAGACTAAGTGATATGTTAGAAATTTTGACAAGAAAATTTGATAATATTGTGGTCATTGGCGGTATAAATATTGACTTGACAGAAAACAGCAGGAGGGCTAGAAACCTCAATAACGTTCTGGTAGCCAATGGCATGACATTTTTGGTAGATTTCCCAACCAGAATTACAGAAACATCAGAAAGTTGTATAGATAATATTTTTACAAATATTGATAAAAATCTGCTTAGTGTAACAGGAATAAATACTCAACTGTCCGATCATGATGCCAAATTACTAGTCTTAAAATCTTTAAATAAAGAAACAAAAAATAGAAAGTCCACAGTGATAACAGAATTTTCTAGAAAATTCTCTGAAACAAACATGTCCAAATTTTCTAAAGCATTACAATCAGAGTCATGGCAAAATGTATATATGGCAGAACCTTATTGTAAATATGATGTTTTTTATGATACATTTATGTTTTATTTTAATTTATTCTTTCCTAAAAAATTAAATAGAAGTTTTAAAAATAAAAAGCCATAGATCACTAAATACCTTAAATCAGAT
The DNA here is from genome assembly GCA_035578905.1 of Stictocephala bisonia. Classification (NCBI taxonomy): domain Eukaryota; kingdom Metazoa; phylum Arthropoda; class Insecta; order Hemiptera; family Membracidae; genus Stictocephala; species Stictocephala bisonia. The sequence goes on along the minus strand of JAQJVL010000063.1, from coordinate 152,926 downwards.
AAAGTAGAAATTATTGAACTGAGTAAGGTAGCTAGAGAAACTCAAAATAACTTCCTGTTTTTAAATGTGAAAAAAATGAATAAATCATTTAGAAAAAAATGTATGAGCAGAAAAAGCGACATTTTTCAAAAACTCTTAATTTATCTTCAAATGTTAACAAAACCACATGGAAAATAATTAACAATGAGGTAGGGAAAAATACTTCAAGTGAAAAAAACATTACTGTAAACATTCAGGGTAGATCTGTTCTTGATCCTGCTGTTGTGTGTGAGAGTTTTAATAATTATTTCCTAAATTATGTTGAAAGCAAAATTATACCTAAACTAGATAGGAATAAGACTATGACTAATGAAATCAATCAAGTCAGTACTACCAACCTATGTATGAATGATACTTATAATGTTTTTAAGTGTAGGCCAATAGATGAGAAGGAAATATTAAAAATAATTGATAATTTAAAGAATAAAAAAAGTTCAAGATTTGATGAAGTACCGATAAGCTTGATAAAAAGTTGCAAATTTCAGTTGGTAAAACCAATTTCTTCATTTGATCAATTCATCCTTCATTTCAGGCTTGTTTCCAAGCAAACTCAAAATTGCCAAAGTAATACCGCTTTTTAAAAAAGGAGAAAAGACTGATATTCAAAATTATAGACCAATATCCATGCTTCCCACTATCTCTAAAATTTTTGAAAGAGCCTTTTGTGAGCAACTAGTCAATTTCTTAGAAAAAATAATTTAATTCGTGGCTGTCAACACGGTTTTCGTAAGGGGAAGTCTGTCATTACGGCAGCAACGGAATTCATTGAATCTGTAATTAATTCATTGGATGAGAACAGAAAGGTAATGGGAATATTAATGGATCTGAGCAAAGCTTTTGATTCTATTCCTCATTCATCTGTTTTATTTAAATTATATAATTTAGGGCTAAGGGGTCAATCATATGATTGGATTGAATCTTACTTAAGTAATCGAAAGCAATTTGTCGAAATATCTCTTCAAGATGGTAAACATTTCAGAAATCATTACAAATCTTCAGTGAAAACAATTAAATATGGTGTCCCACAGGGCTCCATTTTAGGTCCCATTTTATTTGTTTGCTTTTTAAATGATTTTCCAAAACTGTGCTCTTCGAGTAAAATTTGTTTGTATGCTGATGATACAAATATAAATATTAATGCTCCATCTTGGGAAGAAATTGAAAGTAAGCTGGATGAGAACTTAACTCATCTCTGTCAGTATTTTACTCAAAATGGTTTGCTTTTAAATTTAGAAAAAACCAACTGTATAGCTTTTCAAACAAAGAGTTGGAAAAATAAACCTTTTAATTATACTGGTAAATTTGAAATTTCTGAGGTTAAAGAGATAAACTTTCTAGGGTTAACATGTGACATGAATTTAGACTGGGATATTCATGTTATGAAAGTTTTGTCCAAAGTATCATCCGGTATATTTGCAATAAGAAAATTAAGATATCTTTGTGACATAAACACTTTAAGAATGGTTTATTTTGCATACATACATTCCACCATTTATTTTCGTATATCCTTGTACGGTGCAACAAATTTTAAAATCTTGAATCAATCTTAATAATGCAAAAGAAAGCAATAAGAATCATATTAAATTTGAAACCTCAAGTTTCAGTTAAAGAAAAATTTGCCGAACTACAAATTCTCAATGTCTATGGAATGTACATTTACGAAGTAGTACCATCCATTAGGTCAAAAATTGGACAGCAGAAACTTAATGGCGATAATCATCATTACTATACTAGACAGCGGAACGAATTAACCATTCCCTCTCATCGATTTTGTAAAAAAACACAGTATGCAGGAATAATATTTAATAGTAAATTACCCGAAAATATCAAATCAGAAACATCTTTATCAAAATTTAAGGATAAACTTAAAATATATTTAATAAATAAAACTCTGTATTCACTTGATGAACTGTAACAGTAACACAAATGTAAATTACAAATTTCATATTTTATTTACTTCTATAAGGATACTATTTTACTCATAATTTTGCAAAGACATGTACCGGTATATGGTATGTATTAATTACCATTTTAATTTGATTGACCTAGGTTAATACTTGACACCATTCAATGTATTCTTGTAATACTAATGAATAAAAAAGATATAAATAAAAAAAAAAATAAATAAAAAATATATGTTTTATATATATAAAACATTTGCATTTATCATATACATTGGTTGTGTTTGGATTCTTTTAAAGAGGTTCAAACTCAGCCGTTAACGGTAAAACGCAAAGCACCTAGGCTCTTTTTTTGTTTTTCATGCAACCAAAAATAATAAATGCAATTACAGAAATGTTTTTATAACATAATAAAACATATAAAGAAAACAAATATGTTTCTCAATTTTTTATACATATTTCAGATTATTTTCAAATTACTTCCAAACTCAATGGACCATGCTTTTGGATCCAACAGTAGTACCATTTCTCCTTTCTAAACCCAGCTTTCAATGCATATTGACTCTTCAAATATAAAATTGTTCTTTGTTTGCAACTAGGTCAACACCCCTCCTCCCTCTTGTCCGGTATCGCGCGCAAACACAACAAGTCACCACTTGCACCTGTCTAGCTGACTCACCCCGCACCGCATTGTGTTGTTGTCATGTCATCGCCAGTGAGAGGAGTGCAGTAGTGCGTGAAGCGTTTATTACACAATACAGTAGTGCGTAAGTCATGTCGGTGAAACGTAAGCTAAAAACTTTAACGTTTGAGGAGAAGAGGCAAGTGTTGAAAGCAGTTGACGAAGGTACGAAGAAGAAAAGTGAAATAGCCAAGTCATTCGGTATTCCACCCAACACATTGTCAACAATTCTGAAAAAAATTATGTAGAATACGACGTAGTGGGCTCTAATATTCGAGTTATAGAGGCTAAGTCAATGAAACTTCGAGATATAGAGGTTCTAAGAGAAACTTTATTAGGCATTACTGGACCTCTATATCTCGAATTTTCGGTCATTTTACCTTGATAACTCGAACCTATATCTAGATTGGGGAAGTTTCGTCTTATTGAACACTTTTTAATAAATCAAATACAAGATTGAGGGGTGAAAATTGCAAAGAAAAACCTCACTGCATCTATTCAACACAGGTTGAGTAAAATTTTATGCATCCCTTCATTTGAGCAACAACAAAAACAAACAGATACAACCCCATAAAAATCAGATAAAAAATAATTAATCGTGGAACATAATATTTCTCAGACATAAAAAAATAGGACAAACCTAAGTATGCATGAGATGCAAAAGATTTATGTGCATGAGGCTAAATGTAGATTATAATGAAAAAGGAAAAAAAATACAAGTAAACCTACATAATTGCAATGAAAGAAATACAAATAAACTTAATTGAGTTTAATTTTCAAAAGTTAACTGTACATTAGCTTGCCTTTTTTGAAGTTTTTCTTTTTTTTAAAGCGGACACCAGAAAAAAATGCTTTAAAAAATTAAACTAACTTTAGTACTGCCTAAAGTAAGTTTCATCAATTGTTGTAATTTTGATTACCGGTATTCAACAGTCATATGAAAAGGAATATTGTTTTTTATCAACATTGTTATTTTTTGAGTGCATATTAACAAATTTGTACAGGCATTTAGGATTTAATTTACAAAGGATGGGTTTCTTTGTGAAAGCCTCCGTTCTGAGGGTAGCAAGTGTGGTTTACCAAAATCGATCACCATAATATCTGTAAATATTAGTACTTATTTCGTAATAAATTTATGTTTTATGACGCTCATTTGCTAATGGGACATTTCTGCCAGTATTTAATACACTAATTAAGAAAATATATTTAATTTAGCAAACTAACATAACATAGGCCTTATAATTATTGAATAAGGGTGTATAGAAAAATGTAGAGAAACTTGTGACTAAGTTACACATCAAAGGATAACACTGCACAATTGTTGGCAAAATATTTTGGGCTATGCAAAACATAATGGTGCACGGGACATTTGGATGCTTTACACAATTTGAAATATTATGGATTATTGAGTAATATTTTTTTCTTCATGTACCTAGTGTTGAGTATATTTTATCCTGCAGATTCTATTAGTATAAAGAAAATTTAATTTGAGTGTAATATTTATCAGTAATGACTAAAAATGAGGTCGTGGTGAGGTTCAAGATAATGTGAAAGTGCTTTAAGTCTTCATTTGGTGAAATCATGAATTAACAATATGAAGAATAGTAATAATATCTGTGTAATGGTAATTCACATCTCAACTTTCTATAGCTGCATTTATTTACCTTTTTAGTAATATCCTGTGCATCATGTGATGGATGGAACAGATTAAAAAGCCTTGTAAAAGAGCACATATTCAAAATAAAAATAGAGGCATGTTTTTTTTCTAATAAACCTTAACAAAGTACTTTTGCACAGGAAGTATAATAATAATAATGCTATTTTTTAAGTCATCAGAGAAAAAATTAGGCTAGAAGTTTTTTTATGATTCATGGGATGCAGTGAGGTGCGTTGGGAAATTGTATTTAAAATGACTTCAAGAACATAAAACTTGTCATTTTATTTTATTGGCCTGTTCCTCTAAGACACTCATATAGTTGGTTATATAATTACATGAAATATCTTAATTTTAACAAACAAATTACATTTAAATTGGTGTAATTTTCTGGATCAATGATACTTGTATGATATGCGTGAAACTCGCAAGTTTTTTTTTTTAATATGGTGGAAAAATGATTTTGTTTCACCATAACTATTAAATTTATTTATATTTCCAACAAAATACACTCATTATAATTACAACAAAATTATTTTCAAAAATACCATGTCAGTTTCATTTTATAAAAATACCCTTTCATTCCACCAGAGTAACTATTTCTGAGTAGTTGGGTTCTTCTCTTGGGTCAATAAGAATTCTCTAGTCAACATTTTGTAATGTATTTGTATATCATTTCTCTGCTCTTTAATTTTTATATAAAAAGTCTTACTTCTAAAAGTAATTGTATTTTCCTCCAGGGAAATATTTTAGTGGAAAGAAAGATACATCTGATTACGCATAGAAATGTAATATGACCCAAACCATAACTCTAAACATTAAGTTGTGTATATAAATACGTTATTTAAGAAATTGCTGATAGCAGTTTTGTTGTTACTTTTCAAAACTGTTTGTTATATCAACAACCGATTCGTTTATTGTTGTAAGGTATCTACATGAACAGCCTTTGTAGATACTCTAACGAAGTTTAAATTAAGTCTAATTAAGTTTAAAATAACCTGTAAATAAAGGTGGATATATTTCTAAATTGGACAGAAACAATTGGGTACAAATCCACTTCTTTCAATTTCAAACAATGATAGGTAAAAGACAACACTTCACCCTTTAGTTTTATTTTCAAATAATGACAACTTTTGTTTTTAACATGGGCTAGGTACTGTTAGTTTTCCTGTTTAACTAAAATGGTTGGACTTAAATGGTTTAGATATATATTTTTCTTAGTTTAGATTAACAATTCCATTATAGTAATCAAGTTCTTATGTCCTACAATAATTTGGGTTAAGTATATTCAAACTAGATAATCTGCTAGAGCTTCCATATACAAATCCAAGGACAAAACCTTCAAAATCCTAGAACATGGGGTAAAAACTATGGACATTAAATTTTATTAATAAATTAATTATAAAACAGACTGAATTGATTTTTATTTGCTTATTAATTTGACCTTCAAAGAGGAAAATAACCTCAAAATTATTTATATCATACAATATTAGGTTTGATTGAAACATTAAGGAACATACCACTTTTAAATAAAAATATCTACAAAATTGTATTTCCTAGCTTATTATAACTTTATAACTAATAAATACATAAAAAATAACTTATTCAATAGATAACATTTTCTTCGTAAGAAAAATTAGTGCTTCCTTTACAAAACACTGTTGAAGCCAGATAGGCCTAAGCCAAAACTATTCCTACAACACATTGTAGGTAACTATTATTTTTTTTTTTTCATTAAAATTGAATAAATGAAAAATAAAATATCAAATGAAAATAGGTACACAGTTTCAAACTTCAAATTATGGGTTATTATTATCTTTTATTTCATTTAATTATAACTTCCTTCTCCAGGACTAAAAAAAGATTAATATTATTAACTTCTACTGATTTTCAACACAGGAAAGACAGCTGTTTAACCATAGTATAACTGTTGTCATCGTGATCAGAATAGAACCACTCGGAATGCAAATTGAAACTGACATGATATATTCACCATGGTGTTACTACACATATAAATGAAAATGCTTTAAATATTTTCAACTAGCCAATCTAGGGGGATACTGCAAACACTTTAAGTATTAAAGTAGTTTATTATAGAATGTGTAATCTTTACCTATGCGTTTTCATTCTGAATCATACTGCCGAAATTTGTTGAAGCACTCACATTACTTTAAATTACTAACTAAAAACTGTTTGTTTACAATTTTCTAAATAAATATGATTATTCAAACGTGCGGAGATGCTTGTGCTAAAAGTTAGTACAATAATATTGTTCTAAGATATATAAGTTTAATTTTATTCAAAAACAGGATAAGGATACACAAAGGTATTCGTCAAGTTCCTCGCAATTCATAGTCTTCCGAACCACATAACAATCAGTACGTATTGTACGTAAAAACTATAGCTTTTCGCGATAATTTTGGTATTGAGAATCTTAATAAAACCCTACATTAGAACAAAACTATTCTTATGGTCATTTTGCTAAATTATAATTTGGTACCTTATCGATAGTTACTGTTAGGTCACAATTTTTAAACCGTATTTTATATTGATTGTTAATATTCTGTATAACAAATTAAAACTTAACAATGTATAAGTATAACATTGCAATTGCAATAGTTAAGATACTGTATTATAATTTTAGCCTTAATTAATATTATAAAATGTTACAAATAAATAAAAATGCAAATGTAAATATTTTAGTTTAATTTTGGGGTTTATTAAATCAATGTCATCATCATCAATGTAGAGAGAGTTGTTCGATGCTTATTCCTTCCATTACCTGCTATCAATGTAGTCTGTTCTGTCTTTATTCCTTCCATCCCATCACATTCATCAGTCAGACGTTCACCCATAATAGTAACGTAATACAACAGACAGACGACAGCAAGTTACTGTCTTGTGTTGCCCAGATTGGCTATGTGAATTTAATTTATTGAGTTTGGAAGATTAATTTACTAACTGATTGCTAAAGCTCATTTATATTTATAATTTTAAAGTTTTAAAATACTGAACAAGTATTGAGTTAAAATTCGTACAGTCTAACCTATAATTAGTGAAGTAAACCCACAATTATACTTTTGTAGATTTATAGCATAAAATATGATGATTTAAAGAGACATCTCTAAATATAATGCTAACTGTGTTCTTGGATTTAATTAGTTATCTTTATAAAAGTGAGTGATTCGTGGTTTATAATAACAAGAAAACAGATTGTTTAGGCCTGACTATCAATATACCCACATGACCTACTTATCCATCTGAAATCACTCATTTTGATTGGAGAATAGTTTAATTTGCAAATATTTTTGAAAAAAAGGTGGATTGGCAAGCCATCCCGAGGCCAGGCATTCGTTTTTAAGACAAACCACAAAGTGTTGATTAAGATATATAGAGTTATGGTAGGTTAAGTTAGTTTGGTAAAAAGTGGTTTTTGGACTAAAAACCAATTTAATTGCTAAACCAGGTATTTATGCACTTTATAGACGCTTACAAATCTTGAAATTTGTTGAATCAGGCAGGCCTATAAATGTTTTGATAACATTGTTTCTTTTCAAAGTGTAAGTCTGCTAAAAAATTAACTCTTTAATAAAACTTCCTTTATTAAGTGAGATTTTAAGTTTGGTGTGTTTTTATGTTGAACATGAATTTTGAAACTATGTCCACGTCAATTATTTAATTAAATAGCCTATCACGGAAAAATAGTACTGTTGCGGTGAATCGCATATGGTGACCAACTTATATACGAATGTAATAAATGCAATGGCCAACCATAAAACAGAAAGTCTAGAAGTAGCAGAATTTTTCAAATAAAGACAAATTAAAGATACAACTTCAATTTCCTTTCAACTTAGGAAAATGTTTGTGTCTGCTTTCCTACAATCATCCCACAATTGATATGTTTTACCAATTTTTAATCACCAATTACGATATAATTGAGAAGTGCATGACCATGTTTATCATACTCTTCATGGAAAGCAGGCAATGCAACTGTCTTCCTGAAAAACTGTTTTTGTGATCTTCTGTAAGGAATTTTGGATCCCACCTGGCACAAAATTTGAAGTAGCTAATTTTTCCACGGCAATTTCATGAACTAAACTTATTGAAATTTAGGGAAAATGTACTGAAAGTTCAGTAATTGCGAAAAAGCGTTTTTTACCAATTTTTTTACTGATTTTCATCAACAAATATTCAGTAACCAGGCTATGCTGACCACTGCTATCCTCATCGTGAACATACATGCGAAAATGTTTTAGAATCATTACAACACAGCCTCTCTCTGGTTATACTCATTATTCCATTCACATAAACTTAATTAAGTTGGCAAAGAATTCCGACGGACTTTTAGTTTTTGCCAAAAAAAACCAAACACACTTCACAAGTTGCAGGAATTTTAATTGCAGCGCACATTTAACTAGTCTCATTCATAAAAATAGAAGGGATAAAGACTGCCTACTACGGCAGCTCTATACATAATGAAAGGATCATTTGATACCAAAATGGAGGCTCAAGCCCTACCCACTAGTCCAAAATGTCTGCTATTTTTTGGTCAGCCCTCATATTTACAATACAATAAGATAATTTTTTTGTTCGGCCGAAAAACACACTTTTTACATTCCTAACACAATCCATCCTGATCATATACACCTTCAACAAAAATGTCTGCAATAAAAACAAAGACATGGCTTACCAGTCTCCCTTTGGCAACAACAAATGCAAATTCATATTTTGTGATAAGTCCATAGCTTTAACTGTCATCGTGTATATGACCGCTGTTTGCAATTCACCTTAAAAGTTGTTCTTCCATGTTATTTCAAGATAGCTCATAATTGTTTTAGACTGAAATAGTTTTCAAATTTGTAAAAAACTACATTAAAAAAATAAGCGTGATTAAAATCATACTTATTACAGAAATAAAACAAAAATAGCATTTGTTGAAAAATTTGGTTTTCCAAATTTTTTAGCACAGAATAAGTTTTCCACAGGATAAAAACTACATTCCTAGTAAATTTAGACCTGCTATTATTCACTGATGATAAAATCGTCAAGGTTTGAGAAGCGTCTGGAAATTGCATGAAAACCCAATTTTGGTTGAATATGAAAATAAAGCTTATAATAAAGAATTCTTTCCACAAAGTAATTTCCAAATGTATCAATCAATTGAGTTAAAAAAAAATATCATTCAAGTTTATAATTTATAAATGACAGAATACGACAATGATAAAAATATTGAACAGCTTATGTGTATTTAACTGTCATATCAAACATGTTTTAAAATTAACTCTTATATACAGCTTAGTGGTGCCAACCAGATCACAACATGCTGTGAGCAAAAATACTGGTGAAGAAATGTGGAATTTAACATAAGCATGTTTAGCACTGAATTAGTGGGAGCCTAAGAATAAAGTAGTAAAGCATCACTGCTAACAAGAATAAATCAAGAGAATGACATTCTTAGTATTGGACAGGCATGCAGATTTGATAGTGTGGAGTTTCCAATCCAAAAGTGAGTTGAGGTCAGTAATTACTTTATTTGTTAAATAAAGCTCACATAATAACCTACAGTCCATGTGCACTGGCAAATTAAATTATTAAAAACATATTTAGGAAATAAATAATGTAAAAAATAAATCTGCCAGCCCAATCGTTTAGAAACTGACAGATGTATAGAGGTGTATAAACTAACCTAATTATACATACTAACTTTGCCTATCAAAACAATCAATTTTCTTTTATCTTAGTTTATATCAGAAGCCTTACCAGCCATATTTGCATAACTTTTGCTAAATATTAAAATCATAACAATTATTTATAAAAAATAAATTGGCAATTCAATAGTAGCCTACAAAATTGAAAAACTGAAGATGTCTCTCTCCCAAGAGGGACTATTTTGGTTGAACCAAAAAAAGAGCCGTTAAATGATCCATGATACACTTTTCTTACAATATTCAAGGAATGTTGTTGTTCCTTAGAATCACAAAAGCATGAATGAATATATGCAGCAATTGTTAAACAGTTGTGTGGGTCAGAAGTTTGGATACTAACAGAAAACAACCAAAAAAAGCCGATATGTAAGAAGTGTTATCTAAGTTTTTTCGTCTGTATGTGACTAAGTAAACCTATGTTTAGCTAAACTTAACTTACCAAACTAAACCTTTATGTCTAACCTAACTATACATTTGCAAATAAAATGTTAAAAAGGATATACGGACCAATTTGTGATACAGGAGTATCGATAATAAAGTCAAACAGAGGGGACTAGAGAAGTGTATACAAAACCTGATATCATAGCCATGATTAGGAGCAGGAGAATAGGATGTATGGGAGAAGGATAGAACTGTTAAAAAGAGTATGGACTGGAAGGAATGTGCCCTCTGGGAAAACCAAGATTAAGATCAGGAACGGTAACAAGGAGGGTTAAAGTGGGCAGTGCCGGCCCAACCATTTTACTGGTAGGAGGCCAACCCAAAGATTTTCGCCCCCCCATTAAAAGATGTAGACTAAATAAAAATAATGGTAGGGTATTTTGTAAACTGTTAAAAACAGTTTAATTTATTTTAACGTATTTTCAGGAATGAAAAACATTAATATGTTTTCTGTGTTTGCAAGGGGGTTGATTAAAAAATGATTGCATTCAATAATCGATCATTATGCTCAGATCGTATATTTGTTTATAATTATATTAAACAGTACTTGTTTATAATGTCCTTCTTTATAAATTATTTTACTTCATTACACCTTTGTTTTTAAATATGTCGTCTTACTTAAATTTCCCTCTGTTGGTCTTGGAATTTGCATATGTCTCTATTGCAGCAGAAAAGTCTAGATTCTTGGCAACATCGTTTTCTATTGATAAAATTGCCAATGATGACAAACGCTCCTGTGTCATTGTTGAGCGTAGATACGTCTTTATTAGCTTTAGCTTACTAAAGCTGCGTTCTCCACTCGCCACGGATACTGGCATTGTTAGCAATACTCTTAGAGCAATCCATGCATTGCTAAAACAGTCAATCATACCGTTCTTAGCTAAATATGTCAGACATTGTTGTGGAGATGACACATTTCAAAAGAGCTTGCAGGTGTATAAGCTCATCATGCAACTCTCTGCCATTGACATCCATTTCGTTAGTGTTGGGGTCTGTTAGAATTTTTTCAATATTAAAACATTTAGTTTTGAGAGAATCTGACTTGGGTAAGTTTCTAACATCATACATAAACTCCCAATCATTGCTGTGAGTTTGAAGCTGAGAAAATCTTTCTTGAATGGCACCCAAAGCATTGTTTATTATTGGGTAGAATACATTAACTTTAAAATTGGTTTCTGAATCTGCTAAGGCTTCAACTTGGTCTGAACTTTCGTAACTAAAATGAGCCTTTTTCTTGCGTATTCTGGGTTGTTTGAACTTTGCTTCAATTCCTAACTCATCAGCAATTTCTTTTGCCGTTGCACCAGCACTTCCATAACCAGTCTCACGGTAATTTTCCAAAAAGTCTTTACAGTTCTTCAATAAGGCCACTACCGCAGGCAAGTCAGTTTCAACTTTCTGCATATTCTTGCTGACAAGATTAGTTTGAAATAATATGTCATACCATACTATTAATGTTAAAATAAAATCATAAGAGGCTATATGAGTTTCTAATGATTTCGCTTCTGATGTAGCCTTAGGGTCATTTACTTCTTCTTGCATTGAAGATAAAGCCTCACATATTTCTGACATATGATATCGTACTGACTTGAGGCTGTTTACTCTGGACTCCCATCTAGTCTCACAAACTTCCTTTAGTGTCATAGCAATTTTCCTTTAGTGTCCTGAATTATTTTCCATCTTTTAGTTGAAGATGAGAACAGCACAAACAGTCTTTGTATAACTCCAAATAAAGAAACACTTTTTACAGATGACGTTGCAGCACCAGCAATAACTAAATTGAGTGAGTGGCATCCACATGGGTTGAAAAAAGCTCTTGGAAACTGAGACAATACTCTCGATTGAATCCCTTTGTTTTTTCCAACCATATTTGCGCCATTGTCATAACCCTGCCCTCTACAGTTGTTCATATCAAGCCCATACATGTTCATTTCTTCTAGAAGAGAGTTTGTGAGCCCTTCTCCTGTTGTGTCAGAAACTGGGCGAAATGACAAAAAATGTTCCTTTACCTCAACTTGTTCTTTGTAACATTTTACGAATCTAACCTTGAAGGATAGTTGTTCTTGATGACTAACATCAGGTGTACAATCTAAAATGACTGAGAAGTATTTATTTTCCTTAACATTATTTACAATTTCCTCTTTAACTTTATTTCCAAGAGGGTTTATAAGCTCATTTTGGATTGTTTTTCCGAGATAGTGATCATGAATTTCTTTACTTTGTATTTTACGTATGTGCTCAGATATTACTGGGTCATACTTTCCAATAAGTTGTACAAGGCCTAAAAAGTTCCCATTGTTTTTTGAAAATAGCTTATCTTTATTACCTCTAAATGCTAGGTTGTGTTCAGACAAAAGCATTGTTATATCGAGTAAACGCTCCATCACACATTTCCAGTGATTCACTTCTCGCTTCATTGCTTTTTGAAGTTCAGCGTCGATTCCCTTGTTTTCAAGTAAACTTTTTTCAGCATCCTTCCATTTGGCATAATTAGAAAAGTGTTCACTTGAAACTTCGTGCTGTGCCAAATATCTTCCAATGTTTTTCCAATTATTTATACCATTTCCAGCTAACTGTGATTTACTGTTGCCAAATAACTTACAGCAAAAACAATACACACTGTTTTTTTCATCAGAGTATTGCAGCCGAGTCCGGCTTGAGATTTCATTGTTTGACAACTTTCTTTTACAATGAAATAACGAAAATTTTCTATGTTTCCTCCTTTCTTTAGAGTCGTCACCTTTTTCAGCATCAAGAGGAAATCTTGAATCGGGCCCAACTATTTCATGTGGTCTTTTTCTAATAAGTTCGTCCCTAATAGATGATGTAAGTGTAGGCCATTTTCCAATGTCGTTCAAATCAAATTCCACTGCAGTGGAAATGTCTACATTGTGTGCAATAAGTTCATCAACAGTGTTGTCAACAATACTTACTGTAGTTTCAAGATCTTCTCTGTGTTCTCTGTCGGTACTCTCTTGAACTTGAGGATAATTATTGTCACTGCCAGTGGCAGTATGGGTCAGTGGAGCCGAACGAGCTGTTAAACTGTCCTTGTTAGGTTCACTTTCACTAGCACGACATAAAAAGCCACGAAGTACCTTCGCACTTGCTTTTGCATCTGCTTCCGCTTTAGTTTTTCTCTTCCGATATTGCGCACCAGATGGCTTAGGCTTAGATGACATTGTACTGATTGTACAAGCCTCATATACAAGTCAAAGCATCAGTCAAGTCTAAGTCGATATGTAGTCAGAAATTTGAGGTTATGTTATAGATTTGCCGATTAAATAACTTATTAAGCTTGCTAAATATAAAGTATGGGACTAAGAGTGAGTAAAGCGATTACAGCACTGCCTACATACCTAAATCACTCAAAACACTAGTCACTCAAAACAATACACAATAAAAACTATCGCCCACAACACGAAATTGGCGGCAAAGCGCACAACGATATGTGAAGGTGACTGACCCACTAATGACTAAGCGGTGCGGGAGGCGGGGAGGGGAAGTGTGGGAGTGGGGCGCGGGGGCGCGGGAGGGGAAATGTAGGAGGGGGCGCTGCCGGCTGCTTCCACTCCCGCCGCTCACGTCGCTTCTAGACTAGACTGGCTGTTGCGCCCCTGCGTCGGCGCCCCCCCCCCAAGCCGGCGCCCCAGGCCTCCCCCTTGGGCCGGCCCTGAAAATGGGCAGCTGTACTGGACCCCGGGCCACAGAAGGTCCTAAGATGGTTGGCTTAGTTTTATATGTGTAAAACAGTTTTTTCCCAAATGAATGTTCACTAATTACTAGAAATATTTTGTTGTAAATTATTTTATTGTATTTTTTTGTTATTTCCTGGCGCTGTTTCTTTGAGGTACCTTAAAGTTTAAGAAGAATTAAAAGAAAAGTCAAAACAAATAATCCATTGGACCCAAAAAAAACCCTCAAAATTAGTGTATTTTATGTCATATTAGAATTTTCAGTTGCTGAACTTCTAAACTCACATGACCACACTATCAAATTCATTTTCTGCAGTACTGTTGTTTAAGACTCTGGATAGAGAGGAACTTCCAGTAAGCTCTTTGCAGTTACAGAGTTAATACCGTAATGACCCTACTATCGGCCCAGACATTATGTGCACCCAAGTTTGAAGGTTGTTTACTAAGAAAGTAAGAGACCTATGAAAATTCCAATAACATCGTTGTTTCCTCGTTTAATTGTATGTTACGACATATGCATTTTAAAAGTTTATCATAAAACTTAATAACTTTTATCCTAGTTGGAACAATAAAAGTAACGGAATATTAAATAGTTTTCACTGTGCATCAACTTTACATTTTTAATACTCAAAAACCTGTCATTGTATCACATTTATATTTTAATATGTGGTTGAAAGGAATGTTTTTTATAAGTTTTAAGAATTTCAGAATTTTAACTTTGCAAGAGAAAAAGTTCTTATTAATTTCCTGAAAAAAAGTTTTCTTGGCTTCTAGAGGTCGTAAAATTCATAACACGATCTGGTTGTAATCCTTATGAAATATTTAGTTATAATACATTACTTTTATATGTATAAAGTTAGAGCAGTGATTTTAATTTTATTTAAATCAATTTAAAATGATCATAAAATGGATTTAAATAAATTTAAAATCACTGTATTTACTTAAGCATATAAAAGTAGTGCATCGTAACTACACATTTTATGAGGATTACAACAAGACCAAGAAATTAATTCTACAATCTCTAGTAGCCGAGAAAACGTTTTTTAAAAAAATTAATAATTTTCAACGTTTTTCTTTAAATGTTAAAATTCTGAAATTTTAAAAACAAATAGAAAAAAATCTTGTCAACCACATACTAATGTAAATAAGATAAATTAACAAGTTTTTGAGTAATAAAAGTGTAAAGTAGATACACAGTGATCACTAGTTTAAATTTTGTTGCAACTAGGATAAAAAATAGTAAAACTTATAATAAAATGTTTAAATTCATATATTATAATTAACAATCAAACGAGGAAAAGAATGGTGTGATTTAGGTTTTAATAGGCCTCTTAGTTTCTTAGTAAACAACCTTCAAACTCAGGTACACATAAGGCCTCATAATTCCTGTCCCAACCTCTGGTTGCTGTGATGTGAGAAGACTGGGTTGTAACAGAAGACATAAGAATGTGGAGACAACTTGTTAGGGAATAATTCAAGTGGCCACAGGAGTAAGTATAATATATGTATAATAGTGTAATAAATTAATAAACTAACATAATAACTGAGTACCTTTTTCATTTTACTTGACAGCATATTTCTGAACTTAAGTCCATCTTTATGGACATTTAACAAACTTTCTAACCAATTTATAACATCCAATTCAAACAAATAAATTATTTAAATAAAAACATAACAGGAATTATATCATATGTTTAATATTTGTGTCAGTTCATAAGCATATAAGTTGGGTAATAATGAATTTTTTATAACTGTCGTTAAAATCTAAATATATTTATTTAATATATAATGCCTATAAGACTATTTTTAAACTGTATCTAAGATATTAACTACAGAGATAGTAATCAAAATAATGTATAATTCTGATTTAACAATAGGCAGGAATTTAAATGCTAAAATAGTGTACAGTTTTTTTTATTTTGAAATAGTACTTTTGGATAACAAATTATGAATGTACTATCTGTTTTTTATTTTCTAAGTATAGCAAAAAACCTCAAAACCTATGCGGATACTGTCATTATTCAATTGAGAAATTAAACTGAAATACTGGTTTTTCCAAATGACACAAGTTTAGCTTATATTAATAATAAGTTGCCAGCGTGGTGGCTCAGTGGCGAAGGGCAAGGTCCAAGGTTCGATTCCCCACTGAACCAAGGGTCGCTATTTCACTTGTTGGATAAAGTTGATGCACAGGCTTGTGAGCCCATGTAAACTGGCGAGTGAAGTTTTAAAAAAATTAATAAATTAAATTGCAAAATATTTAATATTCCAATCTTGGCAAATGAATTGGTTTAATTACAAATGAAAATGGACTTCGGTAATAAAACAGAGATCCTTCTTGTATGGCAACATCATAGTACTGCTTTTGTTTCCCTGGAAACCAAATTACAAAAAACTACTGCTGAGGGGCTGGGAACTAGGATGTTCTCTTGGAGCAGGTTTTGGGTACGTAGCTCAACTAGAATGTCTTGGGGATAGCTCGGTATACTTGAGGCACAACTAGGATGTTCTCTTGGAGCAGGTTTTGGGTACGTAGCTCAACTAGAATGTCTTAGGGATAGCTCGGTATACTTGAGGCACAACTAGGATGTTCTCTTGGAGCAGGTTTTGGGTACGTAGCTCAACTAGAATGTCTTAGGGATAGCTCGGTATACTTGAGGCACAACTAGGATGTTCTCTTGGAGCAGGTTTTGGGTACGTAGCTCAACTAGAATGTCTTGGGGATAGCTCGGTATACTTGAGGCACAACTAGGATGTTCTCTTGGAGCAGGTTTTGGGTACGTAGCTCAACTAGAATGTCTTAGGGATAGCTCGGTATACTTGAGGCACAACTAGGATGTTCTCTTGGAGCAGGTTTTGGGTACGTAGCTCAACTAGAATGTCTTGGGGATAGCTCGGTATACTTGAGGCACAACTAGGATGTTCTCTTGGAGCAGGTTTTGGGTACGTAGCTCAACTAGAATGTCTTAGGGATAGCTCGGTATACTTGAGGCACAACTAGGATGTTCTCTTGGAGCAGGTTTTGGGTACGTAGCTCAACTAGAATGTCTTAGGGATAGCTCGGTATACTTGAGGCACAACTAGGATGTTCTCTTGGAGCAGGTTTTGGGTACGTAGCTCAACTAGAATGTCTTAGGGATAGCTCGGTATACTTGAGGCACAACTAGGATGTTACCATTCATATAACGTAAATATGTTTAATTTTCATTTATAATATTGTGATTATGATTTTCAGATGTTCAGCAATATCGGATTTTATAGCTGTTCTGTTATTATTTCTTATTGCTTGAATATATTCTTTAAATCTTGAATGAAAAGATAAATCTGTCTGTCTAATCACAGATAATTTGAATTAACAAATAATAATAAACCATCAATTAAAAAAAATAAGCAAACAAATTCATAATAAACTTAATCACAAAATCATTTATTTATATTGTTTTTATTTACAAATTTTATTTATTTAATGGATGTTATAAAATGGTTATAAAGTTCGTTAAATGTCCATGAAGATTGACTAAAATTATGAAACATGTTGTAAAATAAATTAATAAGGTACCAATTATTATGTTCATTAATAATTACAGCAGCCTAAATATTCAGAGTTGCAAAAATTAGATAATAGAATATTTTTAAATATTTTGAATTGTAAATGACACTAATTCTGAATAAAAAAATATGTTTTACTCCTTTGTAGTCTTATTCTACAAATCATGCTGAAAAAACTATCTACCTTTTCTTTTTCATGATGTCCAATCTGTGCACAGAAATTTAAATTCTTAGAATACTGTTGATAAATAAATAAAAACAAACTTCTGAATCATTAGATTAGGTGTTCAATGAATGGATTCTGTTGCTACAAGGTTATGTGAGTAACAAATATGTGATGTTACTCACATAATAATGTTATTGTGTCTAAGCATAATGTTATCATTCAACGAACATTTAAATCTGGCAAACATGTTATCATTGAATTGACTAAGGTTCAAGTTTGATATTATTTAGATACTAATTTATGATAACAACTGCAATGTTTTAAAAAATTCCCTAATTATTAGTGTTGACTTGTAAAAATTTAACTTGCAAATCATAATAGTTACTATGCTTTCTGGAATACTTGACTGATACAGTTTCATTTCCAATAGCAGGTCATGTATTACTAGCCTTTTAACCTTTAATGGCCAATATAAAATAAGTTCTAACTCGCATCTTCTATAAAAATGGTACATCATTATGTCCTTTGACAAATTAATACCATATAAAAATCATTACTGCATTAATTTTAATGTTGCAAGGGACATTCTTTATAGGAAATAATGCATGGAATCCATACTAATGTAAAAATTAAAAGAAATGGTGACACCCTTATCATTTATATGGCCTGAATAAACTTTCATAATGTATATAAATTTATATTGCATATAACATAAGTTCCGTAACATAGGAAGTACAAAAGAAACAATGAAAATTATATATAATGGTAAAATTGTAATTTCTTAATTTTTCCAAAATGTTAATGTTTCCAAAACAACTTTAAAAGTCCTTGGGAAGGGTAGAAGGAGCTAAACTGAATCACAGAAAGACTGTGAATCACAGAAAACGCTCTGTTACAAGTCTCAGTGATTTGATTTTTCCACTCCATAGTTCTGTTAATCACCAATCCTAAATTCATTATCTTCAATTAGGGGCAGTAGGTCAGTCGATTTTAGGTATACGTCTGGAAGATCCAATAACGATAGTTTGTGTATTGCTTTCATTTAGTTTTAAACCATGTCTGGAGCCCAAGAAATAATATAAGCAATGTTGATGTTAGTACTCGTATTATTTACTGTATTGTGAAAGTTAGAAATGGGGAAGTGTTGATAAATCTATAGATCATCGGCATTCAAGCGGCAACGTGAGTGTTGAACAATAGTAGTTACATCATTAATGTATAGCGAAAACAGCAATGGTCCCAAAGCAGAGCCCTGGGGCACCCTCGGGTGAGAGGCCTCCAACCAGACACATTGATGTACTTCTTTACACAATGATGGCCATCTGCCAAATAAGATCAAACCCAGTCATTGCAACTCTCTGAGAAACCTTCAGCCTTGAGTTTAAAAAGAGAAATAGGTGATATATGCAATCAAATCCTTTGAAGAAGTCAAACGACTAAGCTAGTTTGGTATTTTAAATCCTAGAGCTTGAATTTGAAGTAAATTTTAAGCTATTTGTTTAGTATGCCATACCCATTAACAGTTTAGAAAAATTTTCATAAATCCTGTATAATAATTCTGAAAGCCCATTAGAATATAGGGATAGTTGATGTTATTTACATAATTTCATTAATTTAGACACTTCAAAATGTCTGGAAGTAGCCAATGACTGATAGTGCACGACGTTTTTGAATAAATTACATCAAAGAACAGAGATGTTTTTTATTTTTAATTTAATTATTCAACACAGACTTTCAGAATCAACTGCTGAATTAAAAAAAATTAGTATACGTATGAATTCATTTCATTTCCAGTTAAGTTTATTTATTTTTTATTTATTTATTTTATTTTCATGCTCCAATACAGGTACTAGACCCAATTACATTGAGGCAGTTCATACATTTATACATTATTCTTTCTTGTGGGAGGTTTACAGCATAATCACACAATTAGTAACGATCAATAGTTCAAAAATTAACAGCTGAAATAAAAGAAATCTTACCTGAGCCTTTTGCGCCGTTCCGCAAGTCCAAAGAGATCCTTGTAAGAAGCATTGTTTGAAGTGTTGTTTTCACTGGGGAAGGCATCAGTGTTTTCTCGTTTCTCTTCCTCAGTGACTATACCATTTTCCAAGCCATTCTCAAGGCAATCTCCCTCGTCACCTACAATGAAGTTGACAGGTTCCGATGTGCCATTATGATGGGCATGATCCTCCATAGCTCTATCACCCAATGGATCTGGCCCACCAGACACTAAATCTGAAACATCACACATTTATCAGACGAAAATAATATCTGGTTTTTTATTTTTCAACAATAAAAAGAAGACGATACAATAGTCTTTCTTAAGAGCAGTTTAGTAAATACTATATTTACAAGTAGATTTACATTATTTGTCTTCAAAACTTTGTAATAAGGTTGTTTTTCACTGTACAAAATTAAATTTTTTTGTGGGCCAAGCAAAGGTAATTTTTCACATTTCTGATATTTTCCCATTTTCTTTGGCCCTTAGGCTTTCAAAACCTATCTCATCAATATATCTTATCTTTTATGTGACTTGAGAAATTTTATGGTGACCGACTTGCTCACAGAACTGAATATATAGATAGATCTGTGATGATTAAACATACATTGACATTTGAAGGTAACCTGATTTGCTCAGTTATTAAAAGTTAAGCAATATGGTTAAAATTGGGTTAGGTTTACAGTGGTCATGACCCACCCGGCCACCCATACACGTACCGTAGTCATGACCTACCCGCCCACGTAGTCGATGACTCAACCACCCACCCATACATGTACAGTGGTCATCCACTACGTTTGTTGGGTTAGTGGGTAGGTGATTATGAAGCTTACTTCAGTTTACCATAATAACATCTGTTAAGTTTTCCACGATATTATTATTGTAAACATTTCGAGCCTAAATAAGACTTTTTCATGAGTTATAATCCAGGAATTTATATAATATTAAAATATACTTTGTGAACGTGACATATGAATTTTAAAATATTATTATAAGTTTTAATAATTTTGACTAGTTGCAACAAAAAAGTACCGAAATTTTAACTATTTTTCATTGTACATCAACTCTACACCGTTATTACTCACTCAAAACCCTGTTAATTTATAGCATTTATATTTTTTAATATATAGTTAAAAAGATTGTTTTCTATAAGTTTTATAAATTTTAGAATTTTAACTTTTCAAGAAAAAAGTTCTTATCAATTCCCTGAATTTTTTTTCTTGGATTGCAGTAAATGCAGTGATTTTATATCGATTTTCATAAATTTGAATTTATTAATTTCAAGTTTAAAGGCAACAGATATTTAATTGGAAAGTTAGTAGAGTGTGACAGGAAAAAGAAATGGACCGACTTGATGAAATGAAAGAATGATAGCTCATTCCGAAAGAATGTCACCAGTTCGGGCAAAAAGGAAAGCCAACTTATCAAATATGTGACTGTATGTGAATAGTAATAATAAAATAATACATGAAGTTAACTAATTAATTAATTAAGTTAGCTGGCGTGGTGGCTCAGTGGATAAGGCTTCAGACTGCGGATGGAATGTCCAAGGTTTGAATCTCCTCTGAGCCAACCTTGTCGGTACTTCACTTGTTAAATAAAGTTGACGCACAGGCCTGCAGGCCCATGTCAACTGGCGAGTGAAATTTCTTTTTCAAAAGAAAAAAATTAACTATATTTCATGCGAAATGCCCGATGAGCACTGAATTCACTCAAGAATTAACTTCATATTTAACTTAATTAGACTGTATGCTCAGAATCTAGTCTTCTTTTTAATGGAGGCTTATTTACTAACATTTAGTACATTAAATGAAATTGTTTATTGTCTGTAACATGTATACATGCATGAACATGATCATATCTTAAATCTAGGGTTTGATTTATAATGAAATACAAAATTACTAATATCCAAAATACATAGTATATACATAAGAGGCCCATAGTTCAATTTACAATACTTCAAGATTAGAATAGTTAGTACATTATTTAACACCCATTTATTTATATAAAGATTACTATCTTAATAAAAAAATTTTAAACACACTTGGAATACACATCATAAACTAATTCCATTACAACTAAATAATACAAATTCTTACAGCCTACTTGATAAATTAATCGTCAAAGATAGAGCCTAGGTTTCATAATTTATAAGCCTAGGGTGTCATAATAATATTTACAGTAATATACATCAAATCTTAATAAATTTAAACAGGAATAAAATGAATGCAATAGATCAGTATTTATACTGAAACTTATATCTATGCCAAGTATTACACTTAAAATACATTTAATTATTTACATCATTTTAATCCTTTAGTTAAATTTAGACCACTGTTTCAAGACATTTCATTAACTAAACCTAAATAAAAATAAAATACAAATCTCTAAATATGTTAAATTTACTATCATTGTAATGTGAAAAAAAAATAAAAAAAATAACAGTTTTAAGGCTATTTTAGCTAATCATAGGAGTAAGGGCAAGCTTAATTAGACAATCTTTAAGTTTATTTTTAAATTTGACTCCCTCAAGGCATTTTAATTCACTAGAAAGTTTATTATAAAATTCTACCCCACGTTCAAAGGGGGTGTTCTTTGTGAAATTTAGCCTCCTTGATGGCAAATGAAAATCAAGCTTTTGTCTAGTGTTGTAATTATGATATTCATTGTTTTTACAAGTCAAATTTGGATTATTTTTAACAAGCAAAATGGATTGGAACATATACATTGTAAACACTCAAAACATTGTAATGTACAGATAAATATTTACAAGAAGTATGATTATCTACATTAGCTATGATTCTTAAAGATTGTTTTTGCAAAATGAATATTCTATTTACATATTTGAAATAAGTACCTCCCCATAATTCAGTTCCATAATATAGATATAAGTATATTACCCAGAAATAAACTTTTCTAAGGTAATTTGGATTTAAATAAGAACTAATTCTTTTAAGTACAAAATTATTAGAGGACAGTTTTTTTACATAAATGATCTATATGCCCATTCCAGTTTAGATTTTCATATAAGTGCATTCCTAGAAATCTAAAAACTCAATATTAATTTTCTCTAAGATTCGAAAAGGGCTAAAGATCATTAGTTCTGTTTCTTCAAGATTTAATTTAAGGTCAATTTCCTCAAAAGAGCACTTAATAATATTTAGAAAAGATTTTACCCTTTTAATTAAATCAGCCATGCCCTTGGCCCAACAAAGACTGGTATCATCGGCATACATAGATGAGAATATATTAGTAAAATTAGGCAAATTATTAACATATAAAATAAATAGAAAAGGCCTTAAAATTGAATCCTGAGGCAATCCAAAATTTATATTCCTAACCGATGACCTATTTTTGACAATTTCTGATCCATTATCTTGAACAATTTCAGTGCATTGTTTTCTATTACTTAGATAGGAATTTAATAATTGAAGGAGATTGCTACCTATACCATTTTTTACTAATTTAGTTTACAAAATAGTCCTATCAATCCTATCAAATGCCTTTGATAAGTGTAAGAATATTGCTGCAACTTAGTCTCATTCATCTATTTTCTCTAGTGTACCATATAACAATTCTGAGGCTGCTATAATTGTGCTGTGCTCCTTTCGGAAGCCATGTTGAGAAACGTTCAGAATATGATAACTGTCATAAAACCCAGTTAGATGCTTTAATATGAATTTTTTTATAACTTTACTAAAAGTGGAGGGCAAATATACAGGCCTATAATTCTTAGCATTCAATTTATTTCCTTTTTTAAACAACGGTAAAACAATTGCTAGTTTTAGGCTATCAGAAAAACATCTTCTTCAATTACACAGTTTATGAGATGGTGTAAAGGCAATACTAGCTCATGTTTGAGCTGTTTCAGTAAAAATGGAGAAACTTCATCAATTCCAGCAGATTATTTACACTTAAGGCTATCAATCATATTTAAGACATCAATACACTGAATGTGAGGAATATTACTAAGCTTATTTGGTGGCATTCGTTCTGCTTCAAACCTCTCAATTGGTACATACCCATTACTTAGACTAGGTACAAACATCATTACTTAGACTGTACTACAAACATCATTTTCCACTACATCAATGAAATAGTTATTGAAGACACTACTTACAATGCTAGGATTTTTTTTCAATTTCATTATTTACCTCTATTTAACTCTATATTTATATTCTCAGATGAGGATTGATTTTGCTTTCCCCTTAAGTCGTTAACTATTTTCCAACATGTTTTTGAGACATTATCGGAGCTCTGAATCTTATTAAGTTTTTCTGGTTTTAACCTTTTAACTTCTTTACGATATTGATATTTTATCTTTTTATATTGTTCATTGTAAAACTTAGTACTAGTTGATTTAAATAACTCGTACATATTTTCCATTTTTTCTTTAAGGCTAAACATTTTACTGTCTAAAGCTACACGATTTGATTTTGAATGAAATACAGTTTAATCTTGATAATCCGACAGTTAAGGGACCGACGGTGTGTCGGATTACCAAATGCCCATTGTAATTCACGAGAATTATGATTTCTAAGATAAACTGAATGCACTACGTACACCCTTCTTAGAATTTCCGCGCTATCAGCCGTGATAAAATGAGGCTGATAACACAATTGAATAAATGTAAGCTAAGAAATTTTGTACAATAACACAGTAAGGTTTATTACATACAGTATTAAGTGTACAGTACGTCATCTGATGTGGCGTCGGACTACCAAACGTGTCGGACTAGTAAATGTCGGAGTATCAAGAGTGTACTGTATTTGCCTTGGATACGTTTATCTTTTTCATAGGACATATAGAGTCTAAATTCCAAGACCTGATATCAAGAAAAATATTCCAATTATTATTAGTACCTATAGCCTCATAAACTTTCTTCCAAGATTCCCTTTGAAGACTGTGTTTGAGCAAGTTAATATTATTTTCAGAAAGGCTTCTTTTCTACACATACTTATCCTGAACGGCCTTTAATGAGTTTGTGTTAAGCCCTAAAACTAAACTTTGTCCAAAATGATCTGATATGTGTCCATTAATAACCTCTGTTTCAATAATATATTCATAATTTGTTATTACATGGTCTATTGAACTAATTGAGTATGGAGTGTGGCCTAATAAATAATTCAATACCTCTTTAAATTATAACCATATAGCTGATAGTGATTTATATTTTCTATTGTTTTTATATGTTCAGTAACTACCAACAAACCAGGAAGTTTATCAGATACAAAATATTCAAAACTATCAATTTATTCCCTAACCCTTCTACATTATAATGTATAATATTACAATAAGGCCTACGTCTAATATGTTCTTTTCTAATTAAGCCCTGATTATTCTCTATTGTTAATTTGAGATCATAGGGAGAATCTGTGGACTGATTACTTGTGTCGGCCCCTACTTCAAGTTTTTTTGGTTTTTACTTTTAACTGAATTTATCATATTTTTTATTACAATGGATATTAATTTCGATAAAACTTTATTACCATTAGCATTAAAGTGCTAACCATGCCTAGTATGAAACTCCCTGTTACATGAAATTGTGTTTATAATAGAAACATTTTTAAACTTATGACAAATATTGCTAAATAAAGTATTCGCTGCTGCTATTTCCCTGTTGAAAACTGAATCTTTATATGTCAATGATAAAGATACAAAAATAAATGTCTATGAGGTTTATTTACAAAAACTACGTTAGTGTGTATCACTTGGTTTAGAGTTGATGCAAGTGTATCCGCAGCTCTTCCAGTTTCGTTGCAGTAGATGTCATTTGCACCACCAATGAGAACTACAAAGTCCTTTGAAGTAGGAGCTTCTTCTGCACCGGGCTGTAGGCTATCACAATGTGGCACAATGTCCTTTAGCTTTGCACTGGGCTTCACTAATCCTTCAACATTAAATTTGCACCCAATGTTGTCTCCCAGAGCTTTTGCAATTCCTCTGCTGAAGCTGCCTGCAAATAACTTTACTTTATGTACTGCTTTTGACTTTGGTTTTGTGGTTTTTAGATGTTCCAATTTGGTGGAAAATGGACTGTCGTTGGTAATAGGTCTATGTGAGTTGCTAGTTTTCCCAGTATTCCTTACTTCATCATGAGTCTCATTATGCTGAAATAGGCTCACTTTCACTTTCCTTGAGTACACTAAATCTATTAGTTAAAGGAGTCTTGTGTGGTCTAAATGGTCTAAATAGTCTAAATGGTGATTCTGTAGCCTGACACTATTTTTAGTGTCCCATCTACAATATAGGCCTATTGTTGGGTGAGATATGTCTGTAGTTTATTGGTTACTGTTTTCAAGAGAATTACTGAGGTACATTTAGCAAGTTTTAAGAGTTCTTTTTCAGATTTTAATGCACAAATGTCTTGATTCAAAACCTTTATTACCTCTAAGAGTAAAGCTTTACTTTTATCCCTTTGTCCAGTAGTTGAGTTGAGATCATCCGCCATTGTTGAATCGGTCACACAGGTCGTGCACTTCCACTCACATTTTTCCACACACTAGCACACCTAAAGTGACTCCACTTGTCACAGTAGTCACAAAGTATCCCGTTTTTAACAATTTTTTACATTTTACATCATAAATTAGTCATGATTTTACGGGGTATTAGGTACAGTATTGTTCCGTTACTGTTATGACATGAAAACCCATCATTATTTAAGGGAAGACTTAGCAACTCTTTCACTAGTTCTGCTTGTCACTCGAAATTTGCTCTCTGATAATGTCAGGATGATTGATAAGCACTCTCCTTTCAGAGTGGAGATAAGGACCGATCTGTAAGGGTAGGTGGGGGTGCGGTGATTGTGGTTTGTAAATTATTTATGCGTATGTGGGATGGAATGTAAATTAAATTAATTATTTAATTTTGTTTATATGGACAATATTGTTTTTTACATTCTTGATTATAACAAAATGTTTAATTTTATTAATTTTGTTTATTAAATCGTACAAAATAGAAGATATTTAAGATAATTTTAATTTATTGTTTTTATAATTTACTTGATAAAAAGTAAACTTGTACTTAAGTTGAGTGAAAAAGAGGGCTTTACAGTCCTAACTCAGTGGAAATATGACTTTACAGTCCTAACTCAGCCTAATAAAGCCGTTTCATTTTCAACCATTCTATACATGGCTCTAAGAAAAAACAACATATATTAGTTTAATTGGTAAATTCTTTGTGTTTAGCAGTAAAATAAACATAACATTTCAGTTATAATTGATATTACTTTAGGACTGAAATTTGGTTTTGGGTTGATTTACTAAAATGTAGTATAAAGTATATTTTTTAGAGACATTGTTGAAAGGTGGCTTTTTTAGGTAATAATCTTAAATGTTGCAGCATGTTCTCTTATATAAACTCTCTAATTTTACACTCTTCATATTAAATATAGGTATCACTAATGATGATTTTTTTTTTTTTTAATTATAGGTGACTAGACCAATTGGTGTTGTTCTTTCCCTGCTGGGACGAAACCACTTAGTAAATTGACCTTAGTATGGCAAAAAGATAGGTTATTGGTATAATAATGGCTAGAATGGGAGAAACAGCATTTACCTGTAGAAAAACACCCTATGATCATTTTCGTACGATTTAACTAATTTGAAAAAACTACTAACTTTACGAAAAATCAGGCAGAAAGTTTACCATGTTTAAGTATAAGAGATAGTACAGTTCTGTGTTGACAAAACTACTAACTTTACAAAAAATCAGGCAGAAAGTTTACCATGTTTAAGTACGATAGCACAGTTCTGTGTTGACAAAACTACTAACTTTACGAAAAATCAGGCAGAAAGTTTACCATGTTTAAGTATAAGAGATGGTACAGTTCTGTGTTGACAAAACTACTAACTTTACAAAAAATCAGGCAGAAAGTTTACCATGTTTAAGTACGATAGCACAGTTCTGTGTTGACAAAACTACTAACTGTACGAAAAATCAGGCAGAAAGTTTACCGTGTTTAAGTATAAGAGATAGCACAGTTCTGTGTTGAGAAAAGTTTAAATTATTTTTCTTTTATAAACCATTTAAAACTGCAAAATATATTTATTTTGAAATATTGCTGAGAATTCATAAAATTTTTTCAATTCAACAGTCTTTTTAATATTTAATTCTCATTTTAATTCTCATTTTAATAAAATGAGAATTCAACAGTCTTTGAAGTGTTTAGTAACAAAAATGGTACCAGTGGGAGGCAATCAGTTTTACGTTTTAACCTCTTAATAACAGAGAAAGAAACAAAATTGTCAATGAGAATTTTTTCTATTTCAACTATACCATTTGAAAGAACAATAAAGAATATTAAATGGATGGTGTTGCCTTTTCACAAAGACTTAAAAACATACAGAAGATCTTGTATTATTAAGAAATACTTTTTTCTATGCGATCTTATGTTACGAATGGCTTTGATTATAAAAAAAATCTTCAAACAAATTAAAATTTAGAATATAAAATTAAAAAATTTACTCTGCTAATTTTTATGTTTTTACATTTAAAAATATTAAACATACATTTATATGTTTAAAATTGTTGGTCAAGCACACAACTAAATTTAAATGAGAAAAGTGCTATACAATTAATTTGTTTTAGAATAAAACGGATAAGAAAGAAAATAATAAAAATAATATTATTTTTTTAAATACATTTCATTTAGTAATGATAGATTTTGTATAGAAGACAAACAAAAAATAAAATTTAATATTTAGTAAAATACATATTATTCGGTAATGCTCGATTCTGTTTCGGAAAAAATCCAAAACAAAAAAGTAATAATATTAAATATGTTACTAAAATACATTTCAATTAGTTATGCTAGATTTGGTTTAGGAAAAGTTACAAAACAAAATTAAAATATAATATTCGTTACTAAAATACATTTCATTTAGTAATACTGAATTTCGTTTAGGATAAAAGAGAACAAATGACTTTAAATAATATCTTAACATTATCTACTGCACTTATCAAGAGGAACTAAGCAAAAGAATTGTTAGTACACAGTTTTTTGTGTAGTATATTTATTTAGAAAGATAAATGAGAATAGATTTAATTTATGTACTCAAAATTTGTTACTTACCTAATATAGAATGTATTCCAAACCACATACAAAATAGACATGAGAGCACATCTGACTTTGACTAAATAAAATTAGCTTATAAGCAAAATAGCAAGTCACAGATATTGTTATCTTCACAGTGGCTATTATACCTACACTAAACATTAATTGCATTACTTTATCAAGAGCTAGAAAAATTGCTAATACTTTTGAATTGAATTTATATTAATCTTTACAAAAATATGATGGTATAGATATTGTAAGAAATTAGTTTGTGCTTTCATACTGATGAAGAAGAGTGATAACGATTTGTATGCAAGACTACCTGTTAAAAATGCAAACGGAAACCCAGGTGAAGGGTCAACTAATGACAGGCACCCCCACACAACACATCCATTCCTAGTCACCTCCAATCACTGTATATTTCATCACACTACTGAAATACAAATTTTTAAACCAAATTATATACAAGTTTTCTTTAACTAGCCAAACAGTCTGTAAATAAAGCTAGCAAATTTGCATTCATGTAAATTTCCAAATATCAGGATTTCCAAAGAAACAAAAGTCAGCAAATCAGAAAATATAAATGAAAAGCTCAGAACATATGGGTTTAATCAAACGAGACACGGGCAAAGTTTACTTAAACAAAACTTTAAATTTCACTTGTGCTACTAAAAACAGTTTTTAGCATAGTATAGATGGCTTTATACTAGGATTCATCTAAAGTGAGAGTCAAGAGTTCAACTATTAACAAAATTACTATCAAAGGTCACAACAAAATGTTTTTGCTTTCTTTTGTTATGAAGCATTTATTGTGTTGACAAAATTATTTCATTCTCTAATGTTAATGTTTAAATATGTTCCAGTTCACATAACTTTTTACTTCATATACTACAGAAAATGTTGATTTTTTTTTTTTTTTTTTTTTTTTTATTTAATAATTATATACTCGGATATTTATGATACCCAATAATTTTAACACTTGAGAAAGAAACAACTGATTAATTGTTTACTGGCAGTTGTATAGAACTGAGGGTATCTATGGTCCCTGCGAATCGTTATCTGAGGCAGAAGGAGCGGTGGCATTGTTTATTATGGTATCATGGCTTATTTCAAGGCTGCCAATCCAAATCTGTTGCAAGCTATCTCCAGGATAAGCAATAGCTCCATAGAGGGAGGACAGTTTTAGAAGAGGTCAGTAACAACCTGGTTGGGGTAGTAGGGTGTTATGTACAAACTCCGAACTCATTCAGGGACCCCTGCTTGAGTACCACTCAGTGAACATGATAGTCAACACCTTGATTCTGATTTATTCATCCAAGGAAATAATAAGGTTCTGTTAACCTTAAGGAGGCACTTCCATTCACCTGCTTGGAGCTGTCTTACGTAATAAGCTCTGGTTTGTATGCTCTAGGTTCAAATTAAATCCATACCAAACTGCTGGAAGCAGTGCCTTGGATTTGGCTCCAAATGCTGCCTAACATATACTATCACTCTGCAAGAGGCGCCTTCTCAGCTCAGCTGAAGGTCCAACCTACATAAGCAAGGAGAAATTATATCTTGAAACACCGCTCAAAGACAATTTTTTTCTGTATGGCTGATAAGCATGGAAACTCCTCAAGAGACTGGTCAAACTCAGGCTGGGTGAGACGATTAAGGTTTGTTGTACGCTTTTCAACTATCATTATGGCTTCCAAGCTAGGTGTTCTACGCTAGAGACCTTTGCTCTATAATTGAACATATTTCTTTTATTTTTGAAGTAGTTTAGTACAGTAATCATTGAAATTACAGCTCCTCATACTGACTATGGTTGACCATATAATACCTTCAACTCAGCCAAATGATCTGATATATTTGACAACAAAGGTCTCTAGATCGCCGTACAAGATCATGTGGTCTACTGAGGATGCTATAGAACTAGTTGATTATTAGGCAGCTGTTTGATATGTTCAAGATAAGATGTAATTAGGATAAAGCAGAAAGACTGGATGGAAAAGGTGGTTGGTACTCTTTGATCTTGGGACCAAATATGAGTAATATGATATAAATGGAGTAATATTCTCTGAATGGAGATACCTGGCTGGAGTTTCCTTTTGGGTATACAGATAACACTGCTATCACTTTTACCAAAAGCACGTTAGAAGATGTTTAATGACAGCTGACTTAGTAGCGGCATTGTGACCTCACCTGGATTATAAAGCATGGTTGAACTGGAGTAACAGAGAAATCTGTAATCATTCTTATCAACACGCAGAGGTAAGAATTCATTTTGCAGGTTTGAGTCAACTGGGAATAAATCTACATCTGTAGGACGGGGAATAAGACTACATCACTAGGATTTCGGTAGTGACAGATTTACTACTAGGTAGCTGCCTAGGGCCACAGGCAAAAGGGGGGCCATAAATAATGTGCTAAGTAAAGGGCCCTCACAATTTTCCTACATAGCTACATGCTAGATTTAATGAAATTAATTCTATAAAAATTTCAATAAAAATTAAAAGTTAACTAAATACGAGCCTGTAATACGAGTATAATGTACCAAACTAGCTCATATGAACTTATGTATATTTTTCGCCACTGGTGGGGGGGGGGGGCAACAAATATTTGAATAGGGCCGCTAAAGGTCCAAATCCGTCACTGCATTTCGGGAATGAGATTGTTTGAAACATAGAGGATAAAATGTAGACGCTGCTAAAGCAATAAGTATAATCACCTATAGGATCAGATTCTGAAGAAGAAAGTTTACAGCTGTGTGGTAAGAGTAAAGGATTCCATATTTTATATGAAAGTAACATATTGTGCTTATCACAGAAAGACTGTTCAAGAATAGCAACAACTATAGAGCTGTGAAGTGTTGATATTCGCATTGATATCTTAACTTGCACATAAAAGTGAGTGTACAATAGGAATAGAATCACTCTTAATGAGTTACTCCAAAGCACAAATACTCTTCATGAAAAAAATGTCCTGGAAGAAAAAACCGGTTAGATGCACTGCAAGATTCTAGTGCATCTAACCGAAAAAATACTAACTCATCCCGAATAAATCTCTAACTCGTAGTTAGAGATTTACGAGAATATATGGAGTTTTACTATCCCACCAAACAGCTTTCTAGCATTTTTGAGCAAAATAACTGCACTGAGAATCCACACTTTCTTCCAGAGTTAGAGATTTGTGGTAAAGAAGAGTGATAGAAATAAGCGTGGATAACATTTTGCCAGGCACCACTGTTTGAAAAATAATATCTAACTGACAACCCTGGGTGCCATCTCAGGATAAGCGAAGAAAGTGATGAAGACAAAAAGAAGCGAAGATTGGTAGAGCACAGTTAGAACTTTTAGGGTGAGAGAAGATACAGCCTGGACTGGTTCGTCTGAACCCCCCTTATTATTCAGCCAAAAAAAACGGTCCTGCAAAATTTTGTGATTTCTTCGTACAATACATAATTTAGCAAAATTAAAAATAAAGCAGGTATTATGAGCTTACAGCTTATATACACAATGCTAAACTAGTGTGGAAATAGCTTTTGAGTGACAATGACAAATAAAGTATTGTTTTCTTACATTCAAGCTAAATACAACACAACTGCATCGGAAAGTTATTTTGGAATCAGAAATTGGGACACAAGGGAAGATAAAAGGTCAATGCTCTGTGCACTACTATGAAAAAAATATCAGTCAGGTGTATGGATATGATAACAGTACCCTGGAATCAGTATCTAAAAATGTATTACGTTACAAACAAATTGTTAAAAAATTCCTATATAAAAAGGTTGTTCATTTCAAAATGAATTACTTTCAATCGACTGTTACAAAATTGCATTTGTTAGGATAGAGCAGTTCAACAGTATCAAGTTAAATGCATCCCTTTTATACATTACCAACAAATCCTTCCTTCTTAAGTTTTTCAAATATGTTAAAAGGTGCAAACAATTCATATCACCAATCATCTTGAATGTTGGATCCAGAGTACCATTGAATTCATACTATTTGGCAAAATGGCTATCTTTAAAAATAACTCCAATTTACCTTTGACTTTCAGTTAAAATGGCTTTCTGTAACAAAGATGAATCATATCACTCTACTAGGAGAGACTTTTAGACAATTAACATTGAGCCGGGTGAATAAAAACGAGTCAGGCGAGTAAATGCTTATAATTCCAAAAACTCGTAGTAAGTTCTATAGTTGAAGTGAATAATCTCAAGTACTTACTTGTACTCGCTGAGCTGAGGTAGGTAGTATAACTTTGGAAACCGTAGAAAACGGTGTGAGTAAACGGAAGTAAATATTTCAGTGGCGAGTAAATACTCGTATTGCCACAAGTTTGCCTGACCCTATGCTTGTCAGTCGTTCTTCCATATTATGATGGCTGCATATCTCAACCTGCTTGGTGTCAAGCACTACAGAGATCGGCGAATCAGGCTGATTGGGATTCAGAATTACGCATTCCAACTGCTATTGGTGCTATTGATTGTACCCATGTGCATATAATGAAACCTTCAGATTTTGGTGATGAATACGGAAAAGGCAAAACTTCAATAAACGTCCAAATGACTTGCGATGCTAATAAGATTATTACAAGTGCTGATGCTCAATGGCAAGGGAATGTACATGACAGTAGGATTTGGCGGATGAGTAGTGTCCAAGAGGTGGTCTGCAGATATGATGGTGATGTTTGCCTCCTTTTGATGAAGCAAGAAATGCTCGAGAGCGGAATTTCAATTTAACCCATTCTCAGGAAAGAGTAATAATTGAACGAGTTTTTGGCCACCTGAAACGTTGTTTCTCCTTATTATCTAGCCAAGTAAGAATTGATGTGGAAAAAATTCCAAAATTAGTAATAAGCTGTGCTGTGCTTCACAACTTAGTAAAACACTTGAATGATGGTTGAGTGGTAGAAGACGGAATCAAAAATGATTTGAATGAGGTTGAGGAAAATATACATGAAAATTTGGATCGGAATGAAATGAGGATTAGATGCCGTGGACAAGAAAAAAGAAACACAAATCAGTAATAGCCTTCAGAAAATTTTTTTTCTTTTCAAATAGCAGCCATAAAAAGAAAAATTCCTTACTACTAATATAGGAAATGCCTGCTAAACATTATGGTATGGTATTGTATCTATTTGGATCAAAAAAATAAGTGTGGTTCCTCCTGAATCAAGGTACATTATTCACTGAACTGCTAGTGAAGAAAATTTAAAAGTAGTCTTCTTAGATAAGGGTTAGACACCGGAGTGGTGATATAATCGTCACGAATTACTACAATGGAAGTAAATGTGAGCATTCACACCGGAGTTGTACGAGATACACCACTGAAACCACTTATCGCCAAAATGCTGCATGCTCCATTTTACTGCCCAGCAATGGCAGCAATGAGCCGTGCTTTAGGCCTACTTAGTTGTTTGAGCTCAAGCAGCTCATCTAAACATGCCACTGTCACTATAAAATATATGTAAAACCAACTATCATCCTTTCTCAGTTAGGCATTAAAGTATGATATTCCTTATGCTCTAAACATGTGTTGTTAATGTCATGGACCCACTCACTACTATTCCCATCATTATCTTCAGCATATCCAACAGAAGCAACATCTCTTCTTCTTCGTCTGATGATGAGTACATAGTTCACTGTCACAACACAACTAGCATCAACCGTGCTTGTCAACAACAAACTCATGAGTGATCCAGTATTAGTATTCTAAATGAGCGGTGCGATAACGCTTCAGTGTGAACTCCGGTAGTGCCTTGACGGTAATGATGGATAACGGAAGAACATTTACCTCACTGCCATCACCGCTCTGGAGAGTGCAGGCCTTAACAATTAAATAGACTTCCAAGAAAAAAAAATCTCAAAGCCACATATCTGGAATGTTGGCTAGTTTTAATCTAAGTGTATATAAAAAAAACTTAGATTACTTGACCAATTCAAAACTGGGTAACTTATACAAACTCCATTGCAAACCAATAGCATGTTAAAATTTTAACAATGCACTATTATAACTATGAAAAAAAGGTAATTATTTCTTAGGTCCTCCACCAAGATTAAATTGTAAAGTGAATATCATGGTTACTCACTGTTATCAGAAGAATGGTCACCAAAGGTGCTCTGAAGCTCTATATATACCCGCCTCATGGCTTGAAATCCACTAATCATAACGTATCCAATTCACCAGTAGGTTTTTAACTGTTGATTTTAAAGTCTTAGCACAAGCAACAGTCTATTGTTTAGTACTCCAGTGTTCAGGGTCTTAAATCTGTCACTGTAAACCACACAGCCTTACTGGCTTGTCACTACTCCCTATTTATAAATTATAAAAAGAATAAATTAATCAATTTTTCATGTAATACAGTAAACAACAAAATATATGAGTTACTTTTAACGAAAACCTCACAATTGCTTTAAAAATAATGACCAATAATATGTTTGACAGAGAAGACATGTACAAACGAGTAATACAAATACTTGTTTAACAATAGAAATTAACACACTAAAATTTGTCATCACTGTATTTTTATATATAGTACAATTTTTATAACCGTAGACTGGGCAGTGTACTACTAACCTAAACCAATGAATGCAGTCCGAAGAGTCATTCCTGCATCCAGTGACCTAATTTGACCGAATGTTTGTAAGACGCCCTTCACAATGATACTCTTCCTCACCCCTCATCTACATCCGCTTCTGGAGCCCGAGTCTACCATTATAAAAATTAAACTATACTGAGATGTTTTAATTTAATTTCGATGGTATAATTTTGATATATGATCAAAGTTGTTGACTGGTTACACATGTTGATTTAATGTTATTGTCAATAGTAGTCAGATGTAGATAACAAATTAAGGTACGACAATGACTTTTGTTCGATAAGATTATTAATTGAATAATTGCCTTATGATAATTAGTTGAACACGTGAAATTTTCTGAGGAGTGTTAAAAAAAAAGTTGATAAGTAAGAACAAAGAATCTTGTACATTACGTACATGGCTATGCATGTTTGTACTTGGGTATACTCTCACAATTCTCAAAACATATCCACTGTTTTCCGTGTTCCATGTTTTTCATCCTGACTTTGAGTTTTATTGTTCTGCATTAAAAAAAGAACAATTATAAAAACTGTAACTGATCAAATTTTTAAGCCATATAATTAATATTTTCATTTAAAAAGAATATGGTGGGATAGGAAATCGAATTTGAAACTTGATAGCTCACTCTTCCCATGTAAAACTTAACAGAAAGAGTATAACATAATGTATCTTTTAAACTTTTATTAGCTTTTTTAAATTTGACACTATATTACAAATGAACACTATGAGGTAAAGTTTTAGAATTTATTATCAATTTTACATAACACAAACCCTCGCTATAATAAAATATAAAGTAAAACCTAAAAGTCATCCATAACACTTTCGGAAAATATGTAATATTAACAAATATCAAACAACAACTCAATAAATATTCTTGCTCTGAATACAATATGGATTCTATTTGTTTTATGAAAGCAAATAATGAATCTATTTAAACCCATGCTTACCACTAATTTACCTAAAAAAAAAGGAATCTAACAACAATTAATGTTTAATTTCCAATGATTATCAAATGACCAGTAAAGACTTGGTGGGGGGCTTGTTTGCTTTGATATATTACCACACAATTACAGCATTTAACTACAATGAGAATATATTACTGTTTTCCTAATAAATCTTCTAAGCTTTCTTAAATAACAGTACTTCTTATGAATTTTTTCACTTAACGTACGTGATGATTTAATTTTTTATATTTCAAAAACACATCAGTCATAATTTTATTGAATATTAAGGGAGGAGTAGTACAAAACTCATAAAAAGCTTATTGTCGAGTTAACAATTTAATAACCAGTTCCATTACCGATAATAATGGCAAGTTGAGGCGGAATAGAGAAATCCAATTTAGAAAATAAAAATTATTAAACACAAAACAATTTTTAGAAATAAATTCACTAAGGGTACACCCTTAGTACTTTGAGAAGTCACTAGAAATCTCAAAAAACTCTAGACAATTTAGCTATAGGCAATTTAGATAGTTTTAACTATACTAATATTATTTGATTTTATATTAATTCTTCTTTTACATTTACTAACCTTGTGTCTGTGGCAGTTAACGACAATTGATAACTGTTAAGGTTGCTAACAATACTACAGGCTATTTTGCTAATTAATATGTACCTGTTGCACTAGAATGAGCGTTAAGCCACTAAACATCCTTCCAAATTCAAACTCTCATAATTAAGTCACTAACAAACTATAATGAATATTATCAAATTTTTTTATGAATGAAAAACATTTCTGTCATTAAAAAACAACATATGAACTGATAAAGAATTCTGCTATGTGCTTCTAAAGCTTTAACTTTTTACTCAGTGCTTCAAGTTTACAGAGATGTTAAATATAAATGTACAATGTAATTCAAGGTTTTTGTATTGTATATTAACAGAAAATAGACTGCAAAGAGTGCATTACTTAAATGTATGTATAAGTTACTGTATTTAAAAAAAAATGAGTACACCTTTTGTTACAATAAAACGTTTACTAATAAAAATAATAATGGCTTTATTGCACGAAATTGTGTATAAAGGGTAAATATAGGACTAAAAAGTGCTCTCTTGCTATTAACCTTATTATTGTTCATTCAGAAAGTCAAAAAGCAGCAATGTGTGGCAAAATTGTTTTAAATGTGTTTTCATGTTTTAGATATTTCATCCATATTTGTATATATCTTTTCCAGAGGGAAGATAGACAGGCCTTTTTCGAAGCCTAAACATCGATTTTCACAAGAATCTCAAATCTTGTTAGAGATATGTTAGTAAGTAAAAAATTTGTTTTATGGAACAAAAAATAAGGTCACGTTCTTATATGAGTAGCTTAACCAGCATAAAAAAATGTTAATTTTGTGAACACATGAAGGAATCTGACCAAGTACAGTACTCCTCTTACGTGATGTAATTAAATTTGTACGTGACTTAAAATCTAAGGAAATATATCAAAGAAGTATTCATTGGCACTGTGCTATAATACAATGTATGAATGAGCTTGATATGTTATATTGACAACATCAGCTAATGCAGATATAGTTATGATGGAAAATGTTTTTATATTGCAATTCAAGTGTTTTACTGTATATTTTTGTGAGAAATAAAGTATTTTTCTATTCTGATGAAAACCTGGTTTAAGTTACAGATATGTGAGGTATTTTGTATATAGCCCCAGAAATTAATAATGAAATGAATGAATAATAAGAATTTGCAGTCCTATGAGTATTTTAAGCACACAGGAATACATTTTTATTAGCTAACAGATTATGGTAGAAATTTATTTTAAGCTATAATGTTAAGATACGGTAGTGTTATTTATATAGTATACATTTTTTGTACTCTCAACCAAAGCAATATTTCAGGGTACCTCTTCCTCACTTGAAAAGAATGTTGTTTAATTTTAAAATTGCACATTCACTTTTAACTGATATATAGGCTATTACAATCTGTATCTTTTTAGTGGTTTCTAGCTCCTATTAAATTATTCTGGTGTATAATTGGGTTTATGTATTGTTTTAGACTGCTTGTTTCATTAGAACATAACCGAAACAAGGTTAATAAAGCTAGTTCACTTTTATAGCCTACACTTTCCAAAGCACAAAATTCCCCACCTCACTTTTATAGCCTACACTTTCCAAAGCACAAAATTCCCCATCTCACTTTTATAGCCTACACTTTCCAAAGTACAAAACTCCTCCACCTCCCTGTTATAGCCTACGCTTTCCAAAGTACAATACTCCCCACCTCACTTTTATAGCCTACACTTTCCAAAGTACATAGTATACTAGTACAAAACTCCCCACCTCACTTTTACAAATTCATTACTGCTCTAATGTTAGTGTTGCCAATCATCCAGTTTCCACCTGGACAGTCTGATGTACAAGCCAACTTGTCCATTGTATGGTTAGTATTGTTAGCCTAACCTTTTCTTGTTGGCAAAAGTATGACTGTTTTGCAAAATTTAATACCAACTCTTTTTTCTCGAGAATTCCATTTTTTGTAAGAATGCTTAAAATATGTTTATATACACATAAGTTAGGCAAAAATTGGTCAGAAATCTTTATAATAATAAAGTTAATATGGAAAAACAGAAGAAGCCATCTGCAAAGAGCGTCTTTACCGCATAAGGCAGTTGCCTACCCACCAATATAGATAAACAATTTTTCAAAATTATAGTACATGCTTTGATCATAGGCTAATTTTACCTAATAAAAACCAATTGTAATTTTTTTTCCGTTCCATCTAAATGATTTTACTTTCATTTGACAATAAACTTACAGTAATTGAATAATACATCAATTAATACTGAGTTCGAATCTAAACCTTTATTAGACAATTTAATTTTACATTTTCAACGTAATATTTTTCTGTAATGTTCTACGTATCTGCAACTGTACATCTAATTCATTACAATTAGGTAATTATGCAATTTCTACTCACCACCAAAATTGTTTTGCTGTTCATAGAGGTTTTAGATGAGTTCTAGACTACCGTATCAGTAGAGATAATTTTGCCTCACAGAAACCTTTATTAACCAGAAAAATGAAAATCATATTTTTATAAGAATAATTTATTAAAAATCAGAATTATTTAGATAATGTTTTTTCATTTAACTTGTTTTTTATGCTGAACTCAAGAATTGGTTTTGCGGTAAAATTATTATTTTGTCCCAGAAAAAAACACTGTTGACTAACCTACCTTAACAAGGTCTAATGTAAAATATCCTTTATAAGAAGTCGAGAGTTGCGTTAAATTCAGGTAACTAGCCTACTGAACAACCTGCTAGCTGTCCTTTCGGTAAAGGTATTTGAAAATGTTCAATTGGTGGTTAGTAGTTGCTAGCAGCATATAGCAACAATAAGTGATTTGCAACGCAATTAGCTCTTGTGTGTTTTAATGAATTAATTGTTATATAACAAACACGTTTCAGATTCATGTTCAGTATAAAAAAAATGTGTCAAATATAGGGTCAGTACCTTAAGTTGTTAAATCTGTTGAAGTAAAGGAAATGTCAGAATTTTGTCCGATATGTTTAGGTAAATGACATGATTTTCACACACTAAAACACAGCATATCTCGTGAAAATGCACCCATTATAAGGTTCTCAAAATACCACAAAATTTACGTTTTAAACAAAATTTTTCCAAAAATCTCCTGAACCCCCTTAATCTGATGATGATGGAATGCTTTTCCAAAACGATTGTTCTAGATTGGCCGCTCCAGTCTCAAAGTGATAGAGTTAAGAACTGAATATTAATTCTAAAGTGTGAATGTCTTAATCATAGTAAGTTGTTTAAAAAATATACACTAAAGAAATTTAAAAAACCGACTCCCTGAACAAAATTAAAAAAATGCCAAGAAATTCTATGGCTATTTTAAAATATTTTTACGGAATCTTAAAAAAATATTTATTTTTTAAAAATAATCATATCTGGAGAAGATAATGAATTCAAGGAAATAGTAAATTAGACCTACTCACTGGTTTCATTTGTTTACAAAAAGTTAGGTTATGTGTCTGGAAGTGTTGCTCCACACTATTATTAACAGCTCCTTCTTGAATTACAACTTTGTTGACAGTATTCATCATATTTATTTAACACTATTTGAAGAGAAATCATTACATTTTAGATATGTTTTCATTCACAAATTTTCCATCTGTTCATGGAATTAGTTCTGAGTCAAAGTGATACCAATAACACAAACATTATTCCATAGGCTACCGGTAGGCCTTCTCTGTTGTTTATTTCACTGTTTAGTGTTTGACAGTTTACCATTCGTTCAGATTCTAATTCCCATTCTTGAGTACATTTTCGATCAGATGTCCGTTCTATATCATTATCATATGTTTATTAATTATGAATTTCTTGCTTGATAGCTAAAACAGAGTTTTTGTTACCGTGCTTGACAACAATAATAGTGTCAAGTGTCAATATGAAAAGAATAATGCTAAATGTATATTAAACAAATCTATACATGCAGCGTAATAAAAATAAAGCAGTCAAAACTATGAACGGAATTATATATATATAGTGTAATTTTATAATGTAGCACGGTATTTTAATGTTATTTTGAAGACCTTACAGCCCCTTCAACGACTACTTCTAGCAATATGCGTAACACCACTGCCTAACATTATTATCGTCGATACTAGAAGGAGGCAGCAACGCAATTTAATATAGGAATAGAATAAGATATAGATTACAGTTAAGGATAATTTTTTATAAAACTGACAGATTGACCGTGACCATTTCACATATATGAATGACACGCTATCAGGAACTCGGCAGTAAGAGTGAGATGAGATTCTACTGGACTAGGACCAGTGTTAGCTGCAATGTCATTGGCCCAGATTCTCTTTTGTAGTCAATTGCTATTCTTCCCCTCTACGACAGTCACTCTAAATTGCCCCCTCCCGTCTTTAGAAAACCTATGACGGAATGGAAAACAAAATTTCTTAAAATGTTTTAAATATCTTTCTCAGAATTAATTATAACAGGGAAAATATTCCATTGGTTACGTTTAATGGAGGTATTCCGCTATATAGTTTGAATTGAATGTTTGAAGTTTTTAATTAAAAATAATAAAAATTACGTGATAAATTGTAATCATCAAAATTCCAGTATTTATGAGTGTAAACTGAACTTATTTAAATAGTCTAATTGGATTAACTATTCAAGTTCCCAGCATCGTAAATAATTTGTATTATAAACTAATAAATATGGTTATCTGGGCTTCTCAGTTTAGCTTAACAATCGTCTTTTGTTATGGAACTAAAGTTAGTATAATTGGCCCTCCACCCCTTCACACAAAAATAGAGAAGAAACAGCAAAAAAAATATCTGATTTTATTATTTTTTTCTTTCATTGTATGGTGTCAAAACAAAATATATAGAATTTTCATAATTATTCATACATTTTTGCCTGCAGAGTGTAACAATTATGATATTTTATAATACCATATATTTCTTAAATGTTTATTGTGTCACAATCAGATTAGTTTTTATTCTTCAGCAGTTGGAAAAAGTAATTCCATAAAAATGTTCAAGCAGGATTTCTTAAATATATTACCGCAATTCTCTTAGAATAAGTTTTACCGTGATTATATATTTTTTTTTTTTTTCAAATTAGGAAATCATAAGTAGCTTCCCCATAGTGAAATTGTACTAGCTCCTTTAATATTCTTTCATGTTAAAACAATTTATAAAACGACCGGGTTGTTGTTATCAGTTGTAACCATAACTTATAAGAATAATTATTTTAATCTATATAAATTTAAAGGGATGAATGACAAAATTCCACGTTAATATAACGTCCCTAAGTTCAAGGATATAGCTACTGACACCTTCTACAACAGAGGTTGTTGTGAATTGTTGTGGTGCCCTTCGCTACAGGTAGAGAGCGCCGTGTGTACAGTTTGCTGACCTCGACTATTACTT
The DNA here is from genome assembly GCA_035578905.1 of Stictocephala bisonia. Classification (NCBI taxonomy): domain Eukaryota; kingdom Metazoa; phylum Arthropoda; class Insecta; order Hemiptera; family Membracidae; genus Stictocephala; species Stictocephala bisonia. The sequence continues at coordinate 110,537 of JAQJVL010000063.1, read as the reverse complement.
CCTCTCGGTAGTCGCTGTGTACCATTGCACTTTCTATTAATGGAACTGGAACAGAATAGTTGGCGTGTCTAATCACTAACGTTTAATTTTACAATTGTTATCATAAAGCTGGATCGTTATTGAAAAGGATTAGTTGTGAAGAGCCGCTTGTAAAGGAACGGAAAATTGAAAGCACCACAAAATGTATTAAACCAGTTATCCACCTCGTTTCCAGACTCTACGATCAAAACACAGTATCTCTTTTACATATTTAATAAAATTTCACACGTAAGGGGTAACGTCTTATTTATTTGACTTATAAATGTCACCTTGTGTACAAAACAGCAGAAAATTTGAATTCACCGGGAGGTTTTCGTTGTTTCTAAATGGATGAAATTCAGTTAAAGTTAAAATAATTAATTAACAACGGCTAAAAGTTGATCGCCTTTGTTGATTATGATTTCACAGCAAATTGGTGACTTGTTATAAAATTTTGGCCACCATTATTTAAACTGTGAAGCAGCAGCTGCTGCAAGTTGGCCAGAGCGTGTTTGTTGAGGAAAAAATTGTTTTTCGCTATAATTGTTTGATTGATCATACATTATTCATTTAGAAGGACGTGCTATCTGCACGTACGTCGTCTAGTCATCACACGTGCTTTACTAGTGTAGCTCACACACGAAGGTCAAGCTCTGGGTGAAGATTAGGGTCTTTGTATGACAGCCCGGAACATCGAGTTGAGACAAGTTCATATAATCGATAACAGGTTGAAGGAGAACTTCTTGTCCCGGTGACCAGACACGTGCAACGTGTGGTTCGGCCTTGCACCCAAACCGGACGAAAGATCTACGTATTTACGATTACTTTACGATTGTGTCCTCCCGAGATCCAGGAAACAACCGCCAGTCAACTGCCTGTACTCCACCATCTATGAGCAGTTGGTCACTTTTCACGATGGTGAACTCGGCCAAGGAGCCCCGCTAGGCTGTTACAGCCGCCTGTCAAGTGCCTGTACTCCACCATCTATGAGCAGTTGGTCACTTTTCACGATGGTGAACTCGGCCAAGGAGCCCCGCTAGGCTGTTACAGCCGCCAGTCAAGTGCCTGTACTCCACCATCTATGAGCAGTTGGTCACTTTTCACGATGGTGAACTCGGCCAAGGAGCCCCGCTAGGCTGTTACAGCCGCCTGTCAAGTGCCTGTACTCCACCATCTATGAGCAGTTGGTCACTTTTCACGATGGTGAACTCGGCCAAGGAGCCCCGCTAGGCTTTTACAGGCGTTGTAAAACCACGATAATTTACAAATCTTTATTTTTGTTGTGGAGTAATTAATTTAACAAATGCTTTGAAAATAGGACATAGACAGTTTCAAATATTTAGACTTGGATTAATCGTAAATTAATAATATTACCTCGGCCCGGGTGACAACTTGGTAAATTAATCCGATTGTCGCTGCCTTAAAACACTATTCCTTAGAGTGCATAAATATCATCTAGGAGTGATATTATTATCTGTGCCTCCTACATAAGGCCAGGCTGAAACTAAACAATGTATCCATACGTTTAAGACAAGGCTCAGCTGAAAGACTCCTCTGAAAATGAGTCCATACGTTTAAAACAGTGTACAATTGAGATTGTTTACACTGAAAATGCAACCATACGGAATTTCTTTTGAAAATGCAGCCATACGTTTAAGACATAGCTGTGCTGAAAGCGTTATCTTTGAAAATATATACATACGTTAAAATGGCTTCGCAGGAACAGTTTTTATACTTAAAATGTATCCATACGTTTAAGACATGGCTTCGCTGAAAGGGTATACTTTAAAAATGTATCCATAGGTATAGAACGAGGCTTGTCTGAAAGGGTTTACTCTGAAAATGTATTCATACGTTTAATACAAGGCCTTGCTAAGAGAGCGTACTTTGAAAATGCACCCATATGTTTAAGACAAGACTCATCTGAAAGGGTTATTCTGAAAATGTATTCACACGTTTAATATAAGGCCCCGCTGAGAGAGCGTACTTTAAAAATGCACCAATATGTTTAAGACAAGGATCATCTGAAAGGTTTATTCTGAAAATGTATTCAAACGTTTAATATAAGGTCCCGCTGAGGGAGCGTACTTTCAAAATGCACCAATATGTTTAAGAAAAAGCTCATCTAAAAGGGTTATTCTGAAATTGTATTCACACGTTTAATATAAGGTCCCGCTGAGGGAGCGTACTTTCAAAATGCACCCATATGTTTAAGAAAAGGCTCATCTAAAATTTTATTCTGGGGTTATTCTGAAAATGTATCGATACGATCCATTCTGATTACATTGATCTAATGTGCATTCAATCTTGTTTTTTTTTAACAGAAAGCAAAATAATGAAAATAAAATGTATACTGAAGAAGAGCTAACAATTAAACAATTATTTTACGCTTCTGTGGATGATTGCGACAGTAATATCCAAAATTACTAAACATCTAACCTTATAATAATAGGTCTTTCAAATCTGTAATAAAAGTATATTACTCTGTAAAAATATAAAGGGCTCTGTAATGCTATAAATGGAAGAACAACAATTAAAAAGTAGCATGGATGCACTAATTGACATATGTTTGTGTCTTCATAAGAAAATTATAAATAAAATGTCGACTGGCGTTTCGATTGAAAAATGAATAGCCGTGTAATTTTGTACTACCTTTATAAATATATGGGACTTTTATTTTAAAAGCTTCATTCTGTAATTTACTGTTTTTAAAAGTTACATAAGACAGTTACAGTGTTCATTATACTCGTGAAACGCTCACTTCCATTTTCCTTGATACGCGTAGTGTCACTATACAAACAAACTGAATGACATATTTATATTTTCCAACTGTAGTTATATTTAAAATGTATGCCTCTGGTACAACACTGATTAGACACAACGAACGAGTGTAGCAATAAATTTCTCCCTCGTATGTTGAAGACAATATGATATTTCAAGCTGCCTTGGACAGTTATGAAAACTAGCCGAAATAGATGCAACAAATCTGTAAACTAAAATAAGTAGTTATTCGTTATGAATTAATTTATAAAACAGGTGTGGTCGATTGAACCTACAATATTACCGTACGTGTATGAATGGGTGGGAGAGTCCCTGCATACGTGTTTGGGTGGTGAGAGCGTCATTACCACGCACCGGTACGTGTATGGGTGGGTGGGAGGGTTAATACTACCGTACGTGTATGCGAGGTGGGTGGGAGGGTCAATACTAGGACGTTCGTGTATGTATGAGTGGGTGGGAGGGTCAATACCACCGTTCGTGTATGGGAGGGTCAATACTAGGCCGTTCGTGTATATATATGAGTGGGTGGGAGGATCAATACCACCGTTCGTGTATGGGTGAGTGGGTGGGAGGGTTAATACTACCGTACGTGTATGCGAGGTGGGTGGGAGGGTCAATACTAGGCCGTTCGTGTATATATGAGTGGGTGGGAGGGTCAATACCACCGTTCGTGTATGGGTGAGTGGGTGGGAGGGTTAATACTACCATACGTGTATGCGAGGTGGGTGGGAGGGTCAATACTAGGCCGTTCGTGTATATATGAGTGGGTGGGAGGGTCAATACTAGGCCGTTCGTGTATATATGAGTGGGTGGGAGGGTCAATACTAGACCTACGTCAGGTTTTATAAGAGGTTAATGTGTACGAAGTAAATGAATTCATAAAGGTGAATTAAATTATGGGTTCATTGTTTTGAAAATGAAAACGTAACAATATAAAATACGTTTTACAAAAACTATGTTGCATTATAATAGACACCTGCATAATGTACCGTCAATTGTTCGTATAAATCAACCTGTTCCATGAATTCATTTACAGGTTTTATGTTTACGCAATGCAACTCTCAGTTGAATACATAGGACATATAAATACAGGGTGTATATTATGTCTGAAAACACCTAAATATAAACTGTATTCATCAAAATATAAATTCGAAACTTTTTACAATCGTGATAGGGATTGGGCACCTTCTTTTTGGGACATTGTTTAGTCATGTCATACTGACGGGGGACGTCCTGTAGAAGGTATCGTCAATATTCTTGATGGAAGCCTATACCTTGTAATATAACACTTTACAGGATATAGTGGACTGAACTGAATGCCACAAACCACATCTTTAAGGAATCATTCTATCAGAAATAGAGCACTTTGAGTATTGAAAATTGGTGATGTTCAACAATTTTCTTTAACTTGGTTCTTACCACAGCAATGTTTTACAGTAAATTTCCTAACATTTTTAAAAAGGTTTAATTGATATAAAACTAAATTTTCATTTTAAGCTAGTTTTATTGGTACAATTTTGATAGGTTTTTATTACAATAAAAGTATGTAAATAATGATTTATTTCATTAATTTCTTATAAAAATAAAAATTAATTTGTGATGTTAGAAAAGGCTTAACACTAATCATTTAGCATCATTTGGCGACAAAGTAAATGTTAGAACTGTCTCCTCTCTCTAGTTTGACAATGAAGTTAAAATGAAATTGTTTAACATCACCAATTGTAGCTGGATTAATCACGGAAAAGAGGATTATCTACACACTGGCTTCTGATAAAAAAATAGCAAAACAATTTTGACGCTACTAATTAAAAAAATAACAGATGTGCTTTTTTTTCTTTCGAGTAATTTTATGATAAATGACACTTTCTGATTGGTCTGCTTTTCAATGAAAAGTAGACAAGTGAGTCCAATCAACCGATACAGTAGATCTGGTCAAGCAAAGAAGAATGCCGCAAACCACACTTCAAAAGCTTTATCCGTTACAAAATAGTGGTGGTTCAAAGATTTCTATTATCTTTACGTATGGTTAAAAATCTTTGAACCACGACCATTTTGTAATGGATAAAGCTTCTGGCGTGTGGTTTGCGGCATTCTTCTTTGCTTGACCAGCCCTTTAAAATGGTGGCATATCAACCTGTGCTCGCATTAAAAATTGTCTACTGACCCCTCGTGGATCGTTCCCATAGAATAATAGCTGGACACTGAATACATCTTAAAGTAGGTTTTTATGTACAATAATAATGTTTGAAGTTTTGTAGCTTCGTCTGATATGGTTACAATAAAATTAAACCATTCTTAAACATGCACGCAAGATTAATTTTGAAACTTCCGAGCGCCGCCATTTTGTTTAGGATTAACTTTTTTAGGTCTATTTTGCAGCATGATGTTCTACTAATTAAGACCTTTAAAATGGTATGCAAATCGACCTATGCTTACGTTTAAGATTTTCTTCCAACTCCTAGCGGGCTGTCCCCCTGAGGAGCGGCCCACTGATTATATGTTAAAATAGGTTTTCATGTCCTAATTGAATGGTACCGATTGTTTTGGCTCTATCTTAAAGATTTTCAGAAATACTTAACCGGTCCGGGACTTTTTGGACACCTTGTTTACTCTGTGGTACTGATGTACGTAAATTAAGTGTGATCAGACTAATCCGCATGTGACAAGCTAGACGTGTACATAAGAAAGAAACTGCTGTTGATAATTTTAACTTCTTCAAGTGTTATTAACTCATAATAGGAACTAATTATGAGGCCCGCTGTTCATCAACCAACAGATGACCCTCAACTCTCACAAGTTTTTATTAGGTTGGTTTTCCACATAATAAATTAATTTTCAATGAGACGAAGACGCAAAATATACAATTCTCTCCCTATCAACTCCAAGATGAAAAAGGTGTAAAACTTCTAAGAACTGTATCCATATAGACAATGACAATAGATCAATTTGGAAGGAGCATATCAATAATCTTTGCAAAAAATTATCAAGAGTGGTATATATTTTTCAAAAATTAAAACCTATTTTTTGTAGGCCCTGATTACCTTAGATTAGACTACTTTGGGCTTTTTAAATCCCATGTATCATATGGACTGAGTATTTGGGGTCATTCTACCGATAAACAAATCACTATTTCACTAAAAAAAAATCCGCTCTTCATTAAACTCAGGATATGCACGGTTGTAAATTGTTATATTTACTAGTCTACACAAAAACTAACATTCAAAATGTTCATGCCAGGCAGGAAATCCACACACATAATTCAAGAGGGAAGGGCACTCTGGACATCCCGTATCATAGTCTTGCTTTAACAGGTAATTATTTCAATAATAATTAATTGTGTAAAATTCTATAATAAGCCGCCTGAGTCTCTGAGACAAGTATCTAACCTTACTAATTCTAAGGATACTCAATAACCCATGTTATACAATTGAAGAATTGTTTTAAATATAGATATTAATGATAGAAATGTCTGCATGAGTATTTGACTATGCCTATTTCATGTACAGTTGATCAATGCCAAGTAAAGGTTCTTGAAAACTAACCTTAAGCAATTAACCATAAGTAATTGACCACATCAGTTTATATGTAATTCATAAATTTCTAAAGGTACGTGAAGACAACAACTGACAACTTGAGTAGCTACTAGTAGGCACGAGCGGAGTGCAGGCGTGAGGAAACCTTGGGCACAAAAACGTCAGTTTCTCACTCTTTTGTAGTGATTTGATATAATTACAGAACAACTAAACTATCCTCCCACGCGTTGTTCGTATGGATCCATTGTAAAATATTTACTCTCAGGGAATTTTACATATTTGTATGAATGTGATTTAAAAACATATGCACATATGTAGTTTGTATATTACATATTGTTTATTTACTCCGGACTTAGATTTAGTGACTAACTCACTCACTGGCACACTGATGCTTCCCAACGAGCGAAAACTTGTGATTTGAGCTCAGCCGAACAATTAAAAAATTGTTCACGATTTCGATCCAAGGGCCCTATTTGAAAATTGTTTTTCATTTTAAAACTATTTAGTGTTTTTATTTCTTATCTGATGAATAAAAAATGTCGGAGAGTGCCAAGGCATTTAAATGTGGGTTTCATATTTATGGGCTTTAATACTTAAAAATTACGTACTGGGAAAAAACCTAAAATAGTTAATAATGAGTTCCCACTCTCAAGTTAATGTATACAAACCCTTGACTCAAATATGCGTTTGGATATTTACCCCCCCCCCCATTTCCCCGGGGATTATCAAAATATCGTACGTCGTAATTTGGTGGGGTTTGTCCTTTGCTCCTGATAAGAGACTAGACTTTCCAATCAAAACACATACTCTGATATGGTGATGAAGTGTGTTCCAACAATGTCCGTCATACTGGAGGGAGACGAGATAGAAACTATCTGGAAACAAACATGAATGTGTCCAAGTACATTTCCCAAACCTGAGAACATTTAGATTATTACTTTTTACGTTTGACTAAACACGGAATCGCTCTTTGAGTTTACGGTAGTCATCTTACCTCACACAAATTCACCCATTGAGTTTACGATAGTCGTAATACCCCACATGGACTACTAGTAGCTCCTTGAGTTTACGATGGATCATACACCACTCATATTCACCCCTTGAGTTTACGATAGTCATAATACCTCACACAAACTCACCCCTTGAGTTTACGATAGTCATAATACCTCACACAAACTCACCCCTTGCGTTTACGATAGTCGTAATACCCCACATGGACTACTAGTAGCTCCTTGAGTTTACGATGGATCATACACCACTCATATTCACCCATTGAGTTTACGATAGTCATAATACCTCACACAAATTCACCCATTGAGTTTACGATAGTCGTAATACCCCACATGGACTACTAGTAGCTCCTTGAGTTTACGATGGATCATACACCACTCATATTCACCCATTGAGTTTACGATAGTCGTAATACCCCACATGGACTACTAGTAGCTCCTTGAGTTTACGATGGATCATACACCACTCATATTCACCCCTTGAGTTTACGATAGTCATAATACCTCACACAAACTCACCCCTTGAGTTTACGATAGTCATAATACCTCACACAAACTCACCCCTTGCGTTTACGATAGTCATCCTCATACAAATTCACCCCTTGAGTTTTCGATAGTCGTAATACCCCACATGGACTACTAGTAGCTCCTTGATTTTACGATGGATCATACACCACTCATATTCACCCCTTGAGTTTACGATAGTCATAATACCTCACACAAACTCACCCCTTGAGTTTACGATAGTCATAATACCTCACACAAACTCACCCCTTGCGTTTACGATAGTCATCCTCATACAAATTCACCCCTTGAGTTTCCGATAGTCGTAATACCCCACATGGACTACTGGTAGCTCCTTGATTTTACGATGGATCATACACCACTCATATTCACCCATTGAGTTTACGATAGTCGTAATACCCCACATGGACTACTAGTAGCTCCTTGAGTTTACGATGGATCATACACCACTCATATTCACCCCTTGAGTTTACGATAGTCATAATACCTCACACAAACTCACCCCTTGAGTTTACGATAGTCATCCTCACACAAATTCGCCCCTTGAGTTTCCGATAGTCGTAATACCTCACATGGACTACTAGTAGCTCCTTGAGTTTACGATGGATCATACACCACTCATATTCACCCCTTGAGTTTACGATAGTCATAATACCTCACACAAACTCACCCCTTGAGTTTACGATAGTCATAATACCTCACACAAACTCACCCCTTGCGTTTACGATAGTCATCCTCATACAAATTCACCCCTTGAGTTTCCGATAGTCGTAATACCCCACATGGACTACTAGTAGCTCCTTGATTTTACGATGGATCATACACCACACATATTCACCCCTTGAGTTTACGATAGTCATAATACCTCACACAAACTCACCCCTTGAGTTTACGATAGTCATACGATAGTCATTTATAATAAATAAATAAATAAATAAATATTAGTAGTCCAGGTGTGGTATTATGACTATCGTAAACTCAAGGGGTGAGTTTGTGTGAGGTATTATAAATAAATAGCCCCTTGAGTTTACGATGGATCATACTTCACACATATTCACCCTTTGAGTGAATACAAATTCGCCCCTTGAGTTTACGATAGTTGTAATATCCCACATGGACTAATAGTAGCCCCTTGAGTTTACGATGGATCAAACAACACACATGTTCACCCCTAGAGTTCACGATATTCATAATACCTCACACAAATTCACCCCTTGAGTTTATAATAGTCGTAATAACTCACTAGCTACCCCTTGAGTTTGCGACAGTTGTCATATCTCACACACATTCGTTTTTAAACATGGTTCTTAATATCTTATTTTTAAGTTTAATATTAAACTGTTCTTTGGGCATTTCAAACTACAATACCATTTTCTTCTAGGGCAGGCCTTGTATTCAAATAATCACTTATGTGTTATCAGCTATGCCAAATGGCTTATTGTTTAACCCTATAAAAAGATCACTCAACTATAACTAATCAATGAAACGATTGTTAATAGAGAGTTAAACGAGAATTAGCTATTTACATAACTGTAAATACCCTGTGGGCAACATATTTAGCAGTGTCCAGTACGGGCCCAACCGTACATCAAACAGTTTTGTAATATACGATTTCATTTTATAACTTATGTCACCACTGTGGTAAAATATTGACTCTCCTTTACTTGAATTCACTCTAAGTTTTAATTCAAAACTCTAAAATTTAAGTTTCTCTACAATGAATTTTACTTTGTTATAATATTTCCAAAAGTATTTCACGACTTACAGTATCGTAGTAGAGTAGCAAGTGATAGTATCTTGTCGTAATTTCTACTTGGTCTATGTTACACGTTAATGTAAACTAGTTGATACAATATAAGAGACAATTAAAAGGAGGTGTTGGCTTTGATTTAGATAAATGATAATTTGAAGAAGAAGAAAAATAATATTTGACAATATGAAGAATAATATACTGTATGTAAATTCAGTATACTCGAGATTGCCCGAGATACCATTGAGGATGCCGCGAGACAGCATAAATAAACCGTTTGGTGATGTAAATTTTGTAATAACACATTGACGCGGTCGTTACCGGAAGCTTTAGTTTTTAGTAATGACACCGGCCGCTTTAGACGAATAAGGATACTGTATGTCTTTGATTTGGGCAAACGACAATTTCAAGAAGAATGCTTGGATGAACTATGTTATAAGAAGAATTTATGGCTGTAATATGGATGAATAATAATTTGAAAAAATGCATGGCTTTGATTTGGATTAATCATTATTGGAGAAAGTAAGGCTTTTATTTAGACATCGATAACTGATTATAAAACGATTGTTAATGAAAATTTATATTTACTCAGCGAGTGTTCAGATATGTATGACATGATCTACATTTAAATTACATAATTTATATAAAATCGAGAGAATTTTTTAAATTGTAATAATACGTGTTGGTACATATACAGTACAAGTGAACGTCACACAACACAAATATTTACAATTTAAGAACAAAAGGCACTAATATACAACAATACAATTAAATACAAGTACAACATGCACAAATGTATCAAAATACAAGCACAACATGCACAAATATATCAAAATACAAGCACAAAATGCACAAATATATTACAGTACAAATTGCACAAATATTTACAATATAAGTATAAAATGCACAAATACTATTATGGTGATCGATATCAGTGAACCACGCTCACATTTCTCAAACCACAGGGATTCACAAAAGAATCAATTTCACACCATAATATTTGTGGCATTTTGTACGTATATTGTAAATATTTGTGCATTTTGTACTTATATTGTAATATATTTGTGTTGTGTGATGTTCACTTGTACATAAAAAATGGGGCCAACATGTGAATTTATGTTCTGTATATTTTAGCAATGGCTTACTACTCTGTAAACCTATTTTTCAAGATTGCTAATTAATGTCTTAAAATGTGTGGTATGTCTCCAATATAAACACTGTTATCAGCCGCTGTCCACGTATTCACTGATAAGATGGCGGTGCGATGTGATGAAAAAACCTACAAGACAATTCAGCTGTTTATTTGTTGGCAAATACTACTTAAATGCGGCAACTACGTTTGAATGATTCATTCACCACCTGCCAACATCAACTGAAGAACGACAAAAATAAAACCCGTTTACACATATAAAATTAAGTAATATGTTGTATTTAAATCCTACTGTAAAAGTATGCGAGAGCTTGTTACAAATATTATTTTCAAATAGTTTTTTTAAATAATATTTGGGTCTTGGGTTCATAATTTAGGTGGATCAGCGAAGCCCGACAATCTGTCGTAATCACTGATACACATCTGTATGGTACTTACAGTTCGGAATAACGCACTGCTAGTTGATGCGGTGTGTACAATATTAGTGTTTGGCCTTCCAGTCGTAGCTATTTAAATTTCCATTAGTACAACTATGTATAATTATGAGTTATTTATTTATTTTATTTTTTATAGTGATTCAATTTTGTTTATGCTTAATCAGATTCAATCATTTTTGCTACGTACTACTTTTTCGCAATTTATTCAAACAGTAAACAATAGTCGTAGGGATATTTGTTACATTCTAATGCAGAATTAAAAACATTATTACCTATCCTACATTGATATAATCTATTTTGTTGTATACTGTACATACAATATGTTTCTTACATCAATGATCACATTATCATACTTAATTTAATACTGTTTTTAAGAGATTTGTTCAAAATTAATACTATATATTTAAATTTGTAATTATTCATTGTTTACAAACAAAACAGTTCATTTTCAAAAAAATATGCATATGTTATTCCAAGATCATTAATAGAAATTTCAAAAGTATGAAAGAACAAACACTATAATAAAAAAAGTTGTAATAAAGTATAGTAAATTAAGGTAGAAGCTACCGTTCACACATACGTAACGAGCGACTGACGAGAGCGAGCGCGCGCTAGGCACAGCCGCGAGACCGACGACACTGACTAACTTGCCACAGCGACCGAGCGAGCGTCCGCCGGCCCGCTCCCCTCCCAACCATTCATTACCGAATACTGTTGTCAACTAATGAAATAGTCTTGGAAAATCTAGTCTTTTCACCTTATGATCTAACTGAACACGAAAGTAATTTTTATTCCTTTTCGAACCCCAAGAGCATAAGATTAATTCAGAAAGAACGGATCTTTATTCACTTTCGATAAGTCATGTGGGTTGTTTTGAAGTTTCCTCAGTCCACGTACGTAATCATTATATATCTTAAAATAAGTGTTGGCCTACAGTGTGCGTGAAGGCGGGGCATAAGGAGTTTTTGTGATCTGGTAACCGACCCTTTTTTTACCCGATGCTTGAGAAGGTGTAAGGGCTGAAATGTTCACCTTCTAAAAATGTCTGAAACAGTCCAAAACATTCGAGAGCATTCCACAACATTCTAGTGTTCGCGAGTATTCTGGAATGGTCGGCCCGGAACATTTCAGAACACTCTCGAATGCTGTGGGATGCTCTGAAATATTGTGTACAATTCGAAGCCTTTTTAGTTGATACCCATTGGAGTTGATACGATCTGTCGTCAGTTAAACGTCAGTTCTACTACACTGTGTCACATCAACTCCCTAAGCGAAGCCGGGTACTATAAGGGAAAACTCCAAAGAAATGGCAGGGGTGGGCAAAACCCTCAGCTTGTTAGGAATCCATAAATTATCCTTTGAACAAACGAAATTTAATTTAAAGTATTTAGAGCTGTTCTAGAGTAGGCCTAGCTACTTTAAAAACGCAAGTGGAAATATTTTTCATTTTAAATTTAAATTATAATATTATTTTGGAAATAACAAAAATCAAACACTGTGAAAAAAAGTAAATTTTATTGAACTTTTACTCAACGTTGCAATAATTTATTTTTGAATAAATTTGAGGTTTCTATTTTGTTTTTTATTTAAATCGTCAACTCTCTCGAAATGTCATTCTTTTTCGAGCAAAAGAAGCTAATGAAGACAACTTTTCCCAACGATCACTGTCCATCTCAATGATTTTTAGGGTCAAAAGAACAAAAAAGACCTCGCACAGGGACTTCATTGGAATTGTAAAAGAAGTTCAAAAAGTAAAGGAACACACTTTTCAAAGACTTTTTTTACGCTTCCGTTTTTGACAAGTGTTGCTGAAGCGAGTTCTGCAGTCTACGTGTTTCAAAGTTGTCAATTCTGGATTTAGAAATCGTTCATTTGAAATACAGCAACGTTCGTTATTTTACTTTTCGTTATGGTGAAGGTTTTAATGATACAATTTATTTATTTTTGTTTTCACTCAGTGATATTGAATTAATAAAGTCAAGAAAGTGTCATACTAAAAAAATAGTAAATTGCTATTTATTTGTAAATTATTGAGATTTTAATTCCAAAATTGTGGAGTGGCAAAATATTGGGTTGAACATTTCTGAGTTGGCAACTGTCACATTATGGCATCCGCAAATTACACCATTGCGACAAATGTTTAATTTTTACGTGGTTCTGGTTCATTCTTGATCCATTTCCATGAAACAAAACGTGAACTGCTCTTCTCCTAATTACTAAAGAGTTATACAACATATAATGACTCACGTATCGTAAACTCAAGGTGCTAGTCCATGTGAGGTATTATGACTACCGTAAACTCAAGGGGCGAGTCCATTTGAGGTATTATGACTACCGTAAACTCAAGGGCCGAGTCCATTTGAGGTATTATGACTACTGTAAACTCAAGGGGCGAGTCCATTTGAGGTATTATGACTACCGTAAACTCAAGGGGTGAGTCCATTTGAGGTATTATGACTATCGTAAACTCAAGGGGCTAGTCCATGTGAGGTATTATGACTATCGTAAACTCAAGGGGCTAGTCCATGTGAGGTATTATGACTGTCGTAAACTCAAGGGGCGAGTCCATTTGAGGTATTATGACTATCTTAAAGTGTCAAGGGGTGATTCCATATGAGGTATTATGACTACCGTAAACTCAAGGGGTGAGTCCATTTGAGGTATTATGACTATTGTAAACTCAAGGGGTTAGTCTATGTGAGGTATTATGACTGCCGTAAACTCAAGGGGCGAGTCCATTTGAGGTATTATGACTATCTTAAAGTGTCAAGGGGTGATTCCATGTGAGGTATTATGACTACCGTAAACTCAAGGGGTGAGTCCATTTGAGGTATTATGACTGTCGTAAACTCAAGGGGCGAGTCCATTTGAGGTATTATGACTATCGTAAACTCAAGGGGTGAGTCCATTTGAGGTATTATGACTGTCGTAAACGTCAAGGGGCGAGTCCATTTGAGGTATTATGACTATCGTAAACTCAAGGGGTGAGTCCATTTGAGGTATTATGACTATAGTAAAGTGTCAAGGGGCTAGTCCATTTGAGGTATTATGACTATCGTAAAGTCAAGGGGCGAGTCCATTTGAGGTATTATGACTATCGTAAAGTCAAGGGGCGAGTCCATTTGAGGTATTATGACTATCGTAAAGTCAAGGGGCGAGTCCATTTGAGGTATTATGACTATCGTAAACTCAAGGGCGAGTCCATTTGAGGTATTATGACTATCATAAACTCAAGGGGTGAGTCCATTTGAGGTATTATGACTATCGTAAAGTCAAGGGGCGAGTCCATTTGAGGTATTATGACTATCGTAAACTCAAGGGGCGAGTCCATTCGAGGTATTATGAATATCGTAAACTCAAGGGGCGAATCCATGTGAGGTACTATGACTATCGTAAACTCAAGGGGCGAGTCCATTTGAGGTATTATGACTATCGTAAACTCAAGGGGTGAGTCCATTTGAGGTATTATGACTATCGTAAACTCAAGGGGCGAGTCCATTTGAGGTATTATGACTATCGTAAACTCAAGGGGCGAGTCCATTTGAGGTATTATGACTATCTTAAAGTGTCAAGGGGTGATTCCATATGAGGTATTATGACTACCGTAAACTCAAGGGGTGAGTCCATTTGAGGTATTATGACTATCGTAAACTCAAGGGGTTAGTCTATGTGAGGTATTATGACTGCCGTAAACTCAAGGGGCGAGTCCATTTGAGGTATTATGACTATCTTAAAGTGTCAAGGGGTGATTCCATGTGAGGTATTATGACTACCGTAAACTCAAGGGGTGAGTCCATTTGAGGTATTATGACTGTCGTAAACTCAAGGGGCGAGTCCATTTGAGGTATTATGACTATCGTAAACTCAAGGGGTGAGTCCATTTGAGGTATTATGACTGTCGTAAACTCAAGGGGCGAGTCCATTTGAGGTATTATGACTATCGTAAACTCAAGGGGTGAGTCCATTTGAGGTATTATGACTATATTAAAGTGTCAAGGGGCTAGTCCATGTGAGGTATTATGACTACCGTAAACTCAAGGGCGAGTCCATTTGAGGTATTATGACTATCGTAAAGTCAAGGGGCGAGTCTTTTCGAGGTATTATGACTATCGTAAAGTCAAGGGGCGAGTCCATTTGAGGTATTATGACTATCGTAAACTCAAGGGCGAGTCCATTTGAGGTATTATGACTATCATAAACTCAAGGGGTGAGTCCATTTGAGGTATTATGACTATCGTAAAGTCAAGGGGCGAGTCCATTTGAGGTATTATGACTATCGTAAACTCAAGGGGCGAGTCCATTCGAGGTATTATGAATATCGTAAACTCAAGGGGCGAATCCATGTGAGGTACTATGACTAACGTAAACTCAAGGGGCGAGTCCATTTGAGGTATTATGACTATCGTAAACTCAAGGGGTGAGTCCATTTGAGGTATTATGACTATCGTAAACTCAAGGGGCGAGTCCATTTGAGGTATTATGACTATCGTAAACTCAAGGGGCGAGTCCATTTGAGGTATTATGACTATCTTAAAGTGTCAAGGGGTGATTCCATATGAGGTATTATGACTACCGTAAACTCAAGGGGTGAGTCCATTTGAGGTATTATGACTATCATAAACTCAAGGGGTTAGTCTATGTGAGGTATTATGACTGCCGTAAACTCAAGGGGCGAGTCCATTTGAGGTATTATGACTATCTTAAAGTGTCAAGGGGTGATTCCATGTGAGGTATTATGACTACCGTAAACTCAAGGGGTGAGTCCATTTGAGGTATTATGACTGTCGTAAACTCAAGGGGCGAGTCCATTTGAGGTATTATGACTATCGTAAACTCAAGGGGTGAGTCCATTTGAGGTATTATGACTGTCGTAAACTCAAGGGGCGAGTCCATTTGAGGTATTATGACTATCGTAAACTCAAGGGGTGAGTCCATTTGAGGTATTATGACTATATTAAAGTGTCAAGGGGCTAGTCCATGTGAGGTATTATGACTACCGTAAACTCAAGGGCGAGTCCATTTGAGGTATTATGACTATCGTAAAGTCAAGGGGCGAGTCCATTTGAGGTATTATGACTATCGTAAAGTCAAGGGGTGAGTCCATTTGAGGTATTATGACTATCGTAAACTCAAGGGCGAGTCCATTTGAGGTATTATGACTATCATAAACTCAAGGGGTGAGTCCATTTGAGGTATTATGACTATCGTAAAGTCAAGGGGCGAGTCCATTTGAGGTATTATGACTATCGTAAACTCAAGGGGCG
The DNA here is from genome assembly GCA_035578905.1 of Stictocephala bisonia. Lineage (NCBI taxonomy): Eukaryota > Metazoa > Arthropoda > Insecta > Hemiptera > Membracidae > Stictocephala > Stictocephala bisonia. The sequence goes on along the minus strand of JAQJVL010000063.1, from coordinate 94,069 downwards.
AGTCCATTCGAGGTATTTTGAATATCGTAAACTCAAGGGGCGAATCCATGTGAGGTACTATGACTATCGTAAACTCAAGGGGCGAGTCCATTTGAGGTATTATGACTATCGTAAACTCAAGGGGTGAGTCCATTTGAGGTATTATGACTATCGTAAACTCAAGGGGCGAGTCCATTTGAGGTATTATGACTATCTTAAAGTGTCAAGGGGCTAGTCCATGTGAGGTATTATGACTATCTTAAAGTGTCAAGGGGCTAGTCCATGTGAGGTATTATGACTACCGTAAACTCAAGGGGCGAGTCCATTTGAGGTATTATGACTATCGTAAACTCAAGGGGCGAGTCCGTTTGAGGTATTATGACTATCGTAAAGTCAAGGGGCGAGTCCATTTGAGATATTATGACTATCGTAAATTCAAGGGGCGAGTCCGTGTGGGGTATGATGAATATCGTAAGCTAAAGGGGTGAGTCTGTGTGGGGTATGATGACTATCGTAAGCTAAGGGGGCGAGTCCGAGGTATGATGACTATCCTAATATCATTAGAGAGTGTAATAATTTTATTTAGGTTACATAAATTGGTTAAATATAATTATCGTGTATCTTGACGAATCTAGGTTATTTATATTAACCTGTAGTCTAGAAACTTGGTTTCATTGATTTCGGGGAATGAGCAAGAAACGGGTATACTATCAGGAAAGAAACCATGTATAACAGAACTTGATTTTGACGTCGACATAAAAAGGGCCAGTAGATGGGTTGAAAAACTGGTGTATGTCCTTGTATTAGCTGTCTACCTTGCTGAAAGTCGACTGCCTTCTAAAGGGACTTGCTTCACAGTGGTAGCGCACCGGTTCAGCACTGAGCCTTTTCCGTGAAGTAGAGGTTAATGGCAGCTACTTTATCTACTCTTCGCCTCCAGGAAGAATCACCATGGGCTTTGCACATAGGTCTCAGACTGGGCATAGGGAATAAGAAAAGCCATACAATATCATCTTGCTTGGCAATAAAATATATTCGCTTTGGTTTGGTCATCATTTTCCCAGTTTATGCATAAAGAAATTTATAATTGTTTCTACAAGAAATGTGTTCGTGTTTTCAATAGAACTATATTTCGCAACCAGTGTACATTTTAGTTTCATACGTGGCAGTACATGTATAATTACAAGGTGGTTATTCTGATTTGTATGAAACAATCCTGAGGCTAGAACTCACGTTATCCCGAAGTATGTCTTGAAGTATATGGCAGTTTTTAGCTCTGCTTATGCACAAGGAGCAATCGTAAGGAAGCCTTTTGAGGAAGTCGAACAGGCTTTTATTAAAGAATAAACTCTTTTTCCACTCTCTCACCTCCTTCTCCCCCTCTCTCTCTTGCCTTTGTACTTGTGACTGGAGCGTCACTTGAAGTAAATCTGTTGTAGCTATGAGGCAACCCTCGGCTTATTTGTCTCCTTACGTAGTTAACGTATGATTGCCCAAGCTGTACTGCAACTATAAATCGAATCTCGAAGTATCTTTTTTTGATCCAAAACAGACAAGTCGTGATCTAAAATCAAGGCCTGTCTGAAATGCCTGTATAGTTAAAAATTGATAAGATTCTTTTAGAAAAATCTTGTAATATCCAATAAATAGGATTTGTAGCTGAAGACGACAAAGGTACGTTAACATTCTTATTTGTTGTAATGTCATTTGTTTACATAATTTTCCAAGCCAGTTAAAAATACAGTGACCAGATGGAATAAAGTTGTTTATATGGAACTTAGCTTACAAGCTCGTACAGTATCAAGATAGGAAACAAATTGCGCTCTAAAAACCCTTTACTGTGATTAAAAATATGTAAATTAGGCAGGACTTTGTCCCTTTTAAATAAACTCAATTAACAAAATGCCGAAGCAATTAAACTATTTACAGTTGTAATTTAATACTATCTACTATACTTTCATTTTTTATTATATTTTTATATTAAATTATATTTATTAACACTAATAAACCGTTTAGCTTTTACTGTCGAAGCAGAAATTATGTGCCCGAATTTCAAGGTTGTTGACTAAAAAACTAAGGGACTAGCATTGTTTTCATCGTTCAATTTTACGTTATGACGTACGCATTTAAAAATGTTATTATATGGTTTACAAGTCTGCAGAGGTGGTCAGTCATGTTGGTTTTAATCCAATATGAACAATTTTATTTGCGAATCCATATTTTTTCGTTATTTACTCAATATCGTATTATTATAGTTGTTTATTAGCAACAGTTGTGTATGAGGTGTCATTTTACACGTAATCATACATCGCATTGGCTTTGCTTCTGATATTTATATACGCCTAGTTTTGAAAAATAGGTGAAAATAAGAACTTCAAACTAAATATATTTTGTATTTTTTTCTATTTTAGGAATTCGCAAGGCAATTCCAACGTGCAATTTCATTATTGATCAAATTAAATGCAATTTTAAAGGGCGAGCGACAGTGGAGCGCCTGGCAAAAACTAATAAAACTGTCAGCCAAGAAATAGCACAACTGCGACAATGGAGCGCCTGACCTTAAGGCTCTCCACTGTCGTACCCTCGCGGGTCCAATGTGACAAGGGTTTGACAAGGGTTCAAAAACTAAGGGGTCTTGATATCTATGGTGATATTGTGTTTAACTTGAGAGCAATCTAACTGTAGGCGATACATATGTTTATTAAAATAATCATACGTGTTACAGTATTTACATATGATCCGGGTTCGATTTCCGGGTTTGTTTGCAAATTTTACACTTCAAATTACTTTAGAATAAAAAAGCCTTCATGTATTGAAATTGTAAATATAAGCCATATTAAAATAGGTTGTTATAGTCCGATTCATTGACACGCTTCTAGTCATAGAAAAAGTGTATTGTATAAGACGTAAAATTGTGGATTGGATGGCGTTTGACGTATTCCTAAGTAACTATTTTTCATAGTCCTTTCTATTAAATCAAGGCTAAGCAGGTTGAACCGTCAATAATGTAATCATTTGAACAATAGCCATTAAATAATTGAAATCATTTAAACTGAGTAGTAAGTTGATAGAAAATCTGTTTGCGGTATATATTTTCAGATATGTAATGAAACGAAATAATACCTTTTTAACATATACTGTTCTATAAAATTTATGTAAATAGAATCAGTTATCATTGAGACACATCCAAAACATTATTTTCATACCAACCAACAAGTAGATGACAATCAAATATTTAAAATCTTTGAAGTCTTTAAATAGCGTAAATTATCAAAAGACGTTTATTAGCGAGTGATAATGCAATATGCATAGCGTCAAAATAAAATAAAATAATAAAATATCTTATATTGTCTTTCCAGCCTCAAAACATTTTTACACCTGCACAATAATTTCTTGATTGAATTAGATAAAACTGATAACTTAGTTATTTATCTTCTTTCAAATGTAAAACTTTTTTTTTAATTTTTAAAACAGTTACACCTTATGTTATATCAGTTATATTATTATATTTTGGAAACAAGTTTATTTAATTTGATTTTTGTTCAGTAAAGCCTACCTTGTAGGCGAAATACCTCAAGCAAATAACACATGTATTTGAAAATTCTGATAATTTACAGTATAGTACATGTTATTAAAGTTTTTAGTATCTATTATGTCTCATAAAATAGTAAACACAATACAAACAACTATACAATACAATTATGGTAACTAATAAATCTAAGTTTTAGGCTTACGTACATAATAAAGTTTTTAGCATAGATCTCAGTATATTAAAAGTAATAATTTCTTCTTAAATAAAGTAACTAAACATTAAGCAACAGGTTTTCACAAGGAAAAACATTTTTTTGTTTTAAGATAAGCAATATCTTTGTTGTAAACTAGATTTAAACCTCAGCCGGATGTTATCATGGCCGGGAGGATGTGATTTGATGAATTCATGGAACTTTCTACCCTTTCCACCCTCTTGTCTTACCGTATGGAATGCGCCATTAGGTATTCCGCGTAAAATATGGAACTCCCTTTGGGACAACATTAGTATTACTAAGAAAAAATACCCCACCTTCTAAACAGGATACACACCACCATGGACATCTTACAGATTTTTCGGAGTGTGTTTTGGTATTTATTAATAAAAAATATTCTATATTTAATCAAAATACTATGGCTTTGATGTCAGTACCGACATTCTCAGCCATTTCTTTTAACATAATTGTAAAATGTTAATTGGTAATATAGCAAAAACTTTTGTCCACGCGATTTTTTAAATACTTTTCCCGTGTTTTTGTAATTTTCTTAAATTACCAATAAAAATATGCAGGGTGTTTCACGAGAGGTTACCACAACCTTAGGATATGATAGTAGACATAAAAATAAGCAAGAAGTTCCTATAAACATGTGGCCTTCTTAAGTGTCTCTTTGTTTGTACGTGTTTTTTATTTAAAAAATTGTATCTCAAACATTGTTTGAGCTAATGATTTGAAACTTGACATATTTGCTAATCTAGTTAGGGGTAGTCTAAAATAAAAAAGTAACAAAATTATCTCTATCAGTATCAAAATAGCAGCCATAAGAAATGTTAAAAGTTAAATAACTGTAAAACCATTATATGTATTGAAAAAGTATTACACTGCTTTAATTTTGTAAATTTAATAACAAATCCAAAGATACCTCAATTTTAAAAATAGGTTTGAAAATAAAAGAGCACAGCACTTTTTCATGTTTGCTTGTTTAGGGGTTTTCATTTGTATAAAGTTTACCTAACAAATGTATAACTTAATAGTCATTATAAACAGCTGTTTTTGCTATTTTAAACATCAGCTGTTTTTATGTGATGCAGCTTGTTTATGTTTAGGGTTCCTAAAAATATATAGCCCTTTTGTTACAAACGACATAATTTTACATGAAACACAAGTTGTTTAAATGTGCATGATATGCAGGTAATATTTGGAGATGTCCTACGCTTTGAGTGTTTGTTTCTTAAAAACTCAAAGCATATGACATCTCCAAATATTACCTACATATCATGAACAATCCAATGCTAATAAATAACTTTCAAACAACAGTTGTATAAATGTATTATAAATGCTGTTCAATGTGACGCACTCCTTCAGCAATGCATACTTCAGCCTTAAAAAATTAATTTAGCAATGCATACTTTAATTAAAATAATTAAAAACAGGTCGCGCTGCGCAAAGTCCAACTTGGTCAACGGTACCAGAGCGGGTAAAACCAGAGGGAGGTACAAACTATTTTCTAAGTATCAAAAACCCGTCTACTATGTGAGCGGTAGAGCAGGAGAAACCCCTAGACCAGCCATGTTTCCACCATCACTCTGGAATGTGCATGAAGCGACTCTTTCCTACTCACACAGAACAAACAATATGTGTGAGGCGTAGAATAACCGATTCAAGAACTTAGTAGGCCACCAAAACCCATCTACGTGGACGGTTATCGAGGCCGTACACCGAAATGATGCACTGGAGAGAATAGACGATCTGCAACAAACTCAATTAAAAACATCAAACAAAAACACTGAACAGCTACAGCGTCGACTAAAACAGTTGTGTGAACGATATTTAGCAAGGGAAGTTAGTATAAATGACTCTTTATCAAAAGTAGGAGAAACTATTAGATTTAAGTAGGTAGCTAAAAGAGGTTCGCAAGTTAATAATGATTTTATATTTTGTTTGTTTTACAATATTGTAGCCTACAGAAGTAAATAGTATTTTTTGTTTGAGTTTACGTATTTTTTTATATCTAAGTTTTAAATATTAGTAAGTGTAACCCAAATTATTTAGTTTAAATTTAAGGGGACGGGACGATTGGCACACATTTTTGGACCTTCTGCCCATGGCAGTATTGGCACAATCATTAGAGCGGAATAAGTAGGGTCAACTCGCCTGCTTGGAAAAGGCAGGATTGGCACAGTCGCTCGACCAGGTAGACGCCATCGAACGAGGGAAAACGGGAATTTTATTATTCCTGTCAACTCTGCGTGGCAGTCATTTGCCCGTGATATAACAAATTTTTAAATTTAAACCTCACGTTAGGTTAGGTTAGGTTAGGTTAGGTTAGGTTAGTTGCTTATTTCAATAAGCACCACAGCAGGGAATTTTCGGGGGCAAAAAAGTTCCCATTTTCCCGCATTCTGGCCACCTGGCTGCTACTACCTGGCCGGGCGGTGTGTGCCAATCGTGCCTTTCTGAAACTTACAGGTTGACCCTTCTTAATCCCCTCTAATGACTGTGCCAAAAGTGCCATTCCAAATCGGCCAAAAATGTGTGCCAATCGTTCTATAGCCAAATTTAAATATAGCCTATATTTATTATTTTAGAATGTTATACAAATAATTAATTGTTAAAACTAAGAAATACTTTTTCGTTATTTACAAGCCTACTTGTAGTTATTGACATTTTTTGTAACTCTTTAATTTCTTTGAAACAACTATGCGGGAATTAAATATTTTAATTTTTGCCAGCCAGTATTTCTAAAATTAAAGATATAAAAAATTTTAAAAAAGAATTTCAAAAATATGTGTTTTCTAAGCCTCTGTCTTCATTAAACGAGTATTTTATTTGATAGACTCATAAATTTATCTTTTTTGTCACTTTGCTGGCGTTAATGAATTATTGTAAGTGATGTATGTTTTTTATGATCTGTAATGCAAACTGTTATAATTATGATGTAGAGTATTATTTGACATTGTATTTGAATCAATGACGCCATTCTTGTGCAACTTGTGCACGTTTGAATAAAGAATGATTGACTATTGCCGAGTAATAAAATTAATATAATTTTTTTAAAAACCACCGCTTGGCTTTTACGAATTTGTTGAAACTATGGTTAATATTTCACAATTAATACTCATGGGTTAAAGGGCAAGTCATGAGCAAAGGAAGAGTGTCTACGTGTTCCTTTTACATAAAACTAAATAAGATCAAGTTTATAATTTTTTTTAAAAGATGACTATAAATACTTCATTTTATTTAGTCCTCGGGAGTTGATGTGGTAAACATGATGTGGCCCACCTCCGAAGACCAAGGTAGATAGTGTGCATGAACAAGGGTAGATGTTTTCTATCTGTACGATTATAAACTTGTTTTAAAACAAGTCTGCAATAGTTAAACCACTATTGCGAGTTTAATTCAAATAAAATGAAATATGATTAAGAAACGTTATTAATAGTTTTGATTGGTCTTATAGGATAACCCCTACAGAATCAATGTTACACCTACAAAATATGCAGTGCACTTACAGTGCAGACTTACAGTAACAAAGTCAGTATGATAGTAGCCGTTGTGATATTAAATGGTAGGTATTTAGAAGGCCTCGCGAGCTGAGCTTGATAGCAGGTAGGAAGCAGGTAGAGTGCCGAGGACAGGTAGTTTTAGGTGCGACACAGGAGGCGCTTTTCGGAGGCGCTCCTGAGTCGCACCTCTAGCGAAAATTATTTATGACAACCCCTCAGCCAGGTAAGAGGCGCTCCTGTGTCGCGGATTCCAAAAATAACTGTTTGGTTTGGATAAATAACGCTTTTCTAATTGTTTTTTGTATTGTTTCTTTAGGGATTTGTATTTTAATCTTAGCGGATGATTTGAGTCAAGATTTTTTGTAGAGCAATTGTGAAAGTATAAACTCCAAAAAAGAGCAATCAGGGCTATTACAAAAATAATCATTCCGTACTTCGTTTAAGCTACTCTTTCAGGAGCACAACATCCTAACATTTCCATCTCTCTACATTTTCAAATCAATCTTGTTTGTCCATAAAAGTAATATTTTTCCCAATTCAACAGCCATATCACCCACAATTACAACATGGATATACCGCCAATAAAACTAGCGTCTATGAGAGACAGACATCGTACAGCGGGACCAGGCTCTTCAACTCGCTGCCGGACTCATTGACATTTGAGAGAAGCGTAGTTGAATTTGAAAAAATCTCAGAGTATTGATTTGCGGGGCGCAGTCTACAGTGTTTCGGAGTTTCTTTCATTGTCATTAGTAGCATAAGTAAATTTTGTTGTTGTTGTAATTAGAAATAAGCATTGTCTAAAATTTGTACAAATGAAAAATTTCATTTTATGTAAGTCACTTGTATTGACGCTGTTGTACAACTTTGGTGTTGTTTTTTTAATAAAGATATTCTGATACGCGTGATCGTATGTCCGGGTCGAAAATAACATTGTTCTAATGGGATTAAAACCAACATGGCCGACAGCCTCTGCAGACTCTTAATATATTTTATTCTAATTGGAACAAACAAAGTACCAGAATTTAAATTATTTTCAACTTGCATCAACTTAACATTTTTATTTATGTAAATCCTTTAATGTGTCGTATTTATATTTTTATATGTGGTTGAAAAAAAAAAGTTTTATACACTTTAAAATATAAATTTTTCAAGAAAATAATCCGTATCAATTTAAAAACTTAGCGGTTTCTTGCCTTTAAGAGGTCATAGAATTAATTGCATGGTCACGTTGTAATTCCTATGAAATGTAAAGTTACGATGCATTACCTTTACATGCGTAAGTAAACAAATGCTGAGATTTATATCAATTGAAATCAGTTTAAATTTATAAACATAAAATGATTTTTAGTTGATTTAAATCTCTGCATTTACTTACACACATAAAAGTTATGTACCGTCACTGTACATTTTATAAAGGTTACAACGTGACCAAGTAATTAATTTTATGACATCTAAGAGCCAAGAAAACTGATGTTTTCAGAAAATTGATGAGAACTTTTTTCTCAAGAAGTTAAAATTCTGAAATGTATTAAACTTTGAACAAACATCTCGGTCAACCACATTTTAAATATAATTGTGATACTATTACGGATTTTTAGTAATAAAAGTGTAAAGTTGTAAATGCTCAGTGAAAACTAGTTAAAATCCTCGTTCTTTCCAATTAAGTTCAAAATTATTAAAATTTATAGTAAAATGCATATGTCATGACGTACAGTCAAACTAGGAAACCAATAATGTGGTTTTGTATTTCATCATAGGCCTCTTAGTTTATCAGTAAACAAACATTTAACTCGAAATACTCATAATTTCTGCGCCGACATTAAGTGCAAGTTTGACAGAATTGCGAATACAATTTAACCGGGAACATCCCTTCCACGCTCTTTTTAACTGAAAGTTATGTTGTTTTGATAAGTTTTGTGGCGCGTTTAGAGTATCCAGCACGATGGAGTGCACGGCAACAATTCGTTCTTCGACAGTTGATTGCTATAGGCGGCTGAATAGAGTATCCGGCACGATGGAGTGCACGGCAAAAATTCGACTTCGACAGTTGATTGCTATAGGCGGCTGAATAGAGTATCCGGCACGATAGAATGCATGGCAACAATCCGTTCTTCAACAGTTGATTACTAAAGGCGGCTGAATAGAGTATCCGGCACGATGGAGTGCACGGCAACAATTCGTTCTTCGACAGTTTATTACTATATGCGGATGAATAGAGTATCCGGAACAATGGAGTGCACGGCAACAATCCGTTTTTCGACAGTTGTTGCTATAACCGGCTGAATAGAGTATCCGGCACGATGGAATACACGGCAAAAATTCGACTTCGACAGTTTATTGCAATAGGCGGCTGAATAGAGTATCCGGCACGATAGAATGCATGGCAACAATCCGTTCTTCAACAGTTGATTACTATAGGCGACTGAATAGAGTATCCGGCACGATGGAGTACACGCAACAATTCGTTCTTCGACAGTTTATTACTATCTTCGGCTGCATAGAGAATCCAGCGTGATGGAGTACACGGCAACAATCCGTTCTTCGACAGTTTATTGCAATAGGCGGCTGAATAGAGTATCCGGCATGATGGAGTACACGGCAACAATTCGTTCTACGACAGTTTATTGCTATATGCGGCTGAATAGAGTATCCGGCACGATGGAGTACACGGCAACAATTCGTTCTTCGACAGTTTATTGCTATAGGCGGCAGAACAGAGTATCTGGCACAATGGATTGCAAGGCAACAATCCGATCCTCGACAGTTGTTTCTATAGGCGGCTGAATTGAGTATCCGGCGTGATGGAGTACACGGCAAAAATTCGACATCGACAGTTTATTGCTATAGGCGGCTGAACAGAGTATCCAGCACGATGGAGTACACGCAACAATTCGACTTCGACAGTTGATTGCTATAAGCGGCTGAATAGCGGCGTGATGGAGTACACGTCAACAATTCGACTTCAACAGATTATTGCTATAGGCGGCTGAACAGAGTATCCAGCACGATGGAGTACACGCAACAATTCGACTTCGACAGTTGATTGCTATAAGCGGCTGAATAGAGTATTCGGCATGATGGAGTACACGGCAAAATTCGTTCTTCAAAAGTTTATTGCTATATGCGGCTGAATAGAGTATCCGGCGTGATGGAGTACACGGCAACAATTCGACTTCGACAGTTTATTGCTGTACGCGGCTGAATAGAGTACTTGGCATGATGGAGTACACGGCAACAATTCGACTTCGACAGTTTATTGCTGTACGCGGCTGAATAGAGTATCCGGCGTGATGGAGTACACGGCAACAATTCGACTTCGACAGTTTTTTGCTATAGGCGGCTGAACAGAGTATCCGGCATGATGGAGTACACAGCAACAATTCGTTCTTCGACATGTATTGCTTTATGCGGCTGAATAGAGTTTTCGGCATGATGGAGTGCACGGCAACAATCCGTTTTTCGACAGTTGTTGCTATGGGCGGCTGAATAGAGTATCCGGCATGATGGAGTACACGGCAACAATTCGACTTCGACAGTTGATTACTATAAGCGGCTGAATAGAGTATCCGGCGTGATGGAGTACACGTCAACAATCCGTTCTTCGACATTTGTTGCTATATGCGGCTGAATAGAATATTCGGCATGATGGAGTGCACGGCAACAATCCGTTTTTCGACAGTTGTTGCTATGGGCGGCTGAATAGAGTATCCGGCATGATGGAGTACACGGCAACAATTCGACTTCGACAGTTGATTACTATAAGCGGCTGAATAGAGTATCCGGCGTGATGGAGTACACGGCAACAATTCGTTCTTTGACAGTTGATTGCTATATGCGGCTGAATAGAGTATCCGGCACGATGAAGTACACGGCAACAATTCATTCTTCGACAGTTTATTACTATCTTCGGCTGAATAGAGTATACGGCATGATGGAATGCATGTCAACAATTTCTTTCCTCCGACATTTTTGTCTGCTACTATGTCATAGTTGGGATCGGATGATACAGAAAGTGTCGTGGCTAAATGATATGGTGTGGCGGTTTGCTGTGCTATTACGGTATATTACGGTATATTACGGTATATTACGGTATATTACGGTATATTACGGTATATTACGAACGCATTACATATAACGTAATGAAGATGAAATGTACAAAACAAAATTAAATGATCAACAACAGTTTTGTTTGTTTTTTGTTTAGGGGCTCTTTTGAAGGAATGTTTCTCTTTTGTAAACTTTTTATGCTCGTTTATTTCCATTATGGAAACTATAGAAAATGTTTCAAATTACCATTTCTCTAAACATTATTTGTAGAACCTAGTGAAATCTAACTTAACTAGACGAAGAGTGTATTTTTAAATATGTTGGGTTGTATTTTAATGAATGAATAAATAATAATGACTAAATATATTATCTCTCATAATATTTACAAATGTAATACAAGTTTTAATGAGAAATTACCTGACCACTTTATTCAGTAGTGTGGTCAGGTGTTAAAAACGCACACATCAGTCCAAGTTTTGAAAAATAATTTATTATAATGAGCGGCTAACCTTCTGCAGCACTTATCGTCAACAAAAAAGGAACTGTCTTATGATCTTCTTTATACAGATAACAACTAATATATTTAACAATGTATTATTATATTTAAAAAATCAGTAATAATAAAACTCTATTTCTTGGTAACGTATAACGATTTCTTTATGGCGTCAAACGTAATTATTACAAAAACAAGAAATAATACACCATTTTCCTTTCCTATAGGCTACATCAATAACTATTTTTATGAAATCAAAAATATCCTACATTAAAAAAAATAGTTTAATAAATTTCTTTAAAAAATATCTAAACTTTGGCAGTTCTTTAGATAACCTGGAAGTTGATTGAAATACGTAGGACTAAAGTATTCATTTGATTATCTGAAAATGGCTTTACTAACTTTTGAAATTACAAAAACACTTCTTGTGGTATAAGAAAAATCAATATTGGTATTACAGTATTTCCACTTGTAATGAAAAATAGTCTCAAAATCTTGAATACAAACAGTCGTTGTATTTCCTGAGGGCCAATCAAAATAACCTGTACAGCTTTCTACTTGCTTAGCAACTCATGCCAGGCGAGGTAGCTCTGCTGCTAAGGTTTCCTCGGACTGCATGTGCATTTTCCAAGGTTCGAAAGCCAAACTGAGCTAGTGGTTCATATTTTCATGCACAGTTTTGCAAGCCCATGTGAACTGGTGGTATTAACATTTTTATCTAAAAATAAAAAATAAAAAAACTATTCTGACGCTGTCAAAGTCACTTTATATTCAAAGGTTAACTAACTGTAAGAGAGGTAAAACTTAGCCTCGGAAAACAAATTTTCAATTCATTTATAGTGGGGCATCTGTTGTTGAATATATTAAGGATGCAAGTGTTATTCCTAATGAAGAAAGCAATATTTTACTCGTAAAAAACCGACTTATTTGTTTTCATTTAGAGAAGAATGTTACACCTTTGTAAAATCACACAAAAGGACTAAATATGATGCTCGGCCATTAATAACCTATAATGAATACGTGATCACTACGCCAAGGTCAGCCATCCCAACAATCATAACAACCAACTTGTTGACGACGACGGTGCGAAGGGAAAGTGAACGGTTTAACCAGCAATGAGATACGAAACGGAAACTGAAAGTTCAGGATCAGTAGTGCTCTTTCATTAGAACTTGGTACTCTAAATCAAACCTTAATTCATTCGTTGTACTTCGCTCTGATACTTCCCGACCTGGCCGACCAGAGTTTATGTTTCTTGACGTTTGTGTTGGTGTAACACATGTCCTTGTCAGTGTGTGTTATAGGGCACCTCATCTTGGGTATCTGGCATAATATGAACTCGCACTGCTAGACCTATTGCCTCGCTACAGTCATGTCATTGTGATGGGTGACTTTAATACTGATTTACTGGGACCACTTACTTACGACAAAACTTTTTTAACAAATATGTTTCGATCATTTAGTATGACTATACTGCCACTAAAAGCTACTCATCACACTTCTACAGCCGACACCTGGCTTGACGTTATGGCGGTTTGTGACCCTGACCTAGTCGCATATCACAGTCAAGTTCCAGCTCCTGGACTTTCAAAGCATGGCCTTATTTTCTGTGTTTACAACCTTCATCCTCAAAAGTGCCAAATTCGTCCAATACAGAGATTATAAAAGCATTAATCCTGATTCACTTATCTTTGATGCAATGTCCCTTCCATGGAATGATATTCTTCAACTTACCAATATTGACACAATGGTCAATAAGTTCAACGTATTTATGAACTATCTTCTTGATCTACATGCTCCACTTATAAAAAAAAGGATTACAAAAAAGCCTGCACCCTGGATCACAGATCAAATACGTAGAATGCAAAAGCAACTAGATGCATGCTTCCGCAAGGCAAAAAGATCTAAATGTGCCCATGATTGGGATGCGTATAAGAGATTAAGAAACCAAACCAAGCAACAGATCCGTAACTCTAAAATTAGACATTATTACCGATCATTATCTGACAAGAAAAAGTCTACTAAATCACTCTGGACAAAAGTTAAGGAGCTGGGGATTGGGAAGTCAAACCCTACTGTTTCCATCAACATCGACCTTGATGTTATTAATGATTATTTCACTAATATTCCTATTGATTTATCAAAAGCGAAAATTTACGTTAATGAACTAACCAGTTCTCCCTTTCCTAGGCCTTTCCATAAATTTTCATTCCGTTTGGCTACTGATGGAGAAGTGCTAAAAGCCTTGAATTGGACAACTAGTAACGCAGTCGGAGCTGACAGTATTTCAATAAAATTTATCAAACTTACCCTACCCGTTACACTACCAATCATTACAGCAATATTTAATTTTTCTTTAAAATCAGCTATTTTCCTTAGTGCCTGGAAGTCTGCTACTGTTCAACCTTTGCCTAAAAATTCAAATCCTTTATCTCCCTCTGATTTAGGGCCAACAAGTATTCTTCCCCACCCTGTCCAAATGCCTCGAGAGAATTGTTCATAAGCAAATTTATGATTATCTTTCAAACAGTAAACTAATATCTAACTTTCAATCTGGCTTCCGCCCTAATCACAGCACTACAACAGCCCTTCTGAAAATCACCGATGATATACGGCATGCAATGGACAAGAGTAATCTTTCAATACTAACACTTTTTGACTTCTCTAAAGCTTTTGACTGCATTTACTATCCTTTACTCCTTATGAAACTTAAAAAATACGGGTTTTCTGATAACTGTGTGGACTGGGTCGGGTCCTACTTGTCGGGTCGTCGCCAGTGTGTGCGTACTGGAGAGGGCACGTCCGGATGGAAACCTGTGATCAGAGGTGTGCCACAGGGATCCGTTCTGGGACCTCTACTTTTCTCACTTTACATTGATGATGTAACATCTGACATATGCTTCTATAAATATCACTTGTACACTGATAACTTACAGATTTACCAACATTTCCCTATTGCTGTGTCCCACCGAGCGGTTTCACAAATGAACCTTGATATTGCTGCAATATCTGCTTGGGCTCAGAGACATGGACTAATGTTAAATGATAATAAAACCAAGACTATCCTTATTGGACATTCTAGATTACTTCGACAAATCAATTTCACTGATTTCCCTAGACTGAGACTAAATGACAATACTCTCGACTACTCCGACAGTGTAAAGAATCTAGGATTTACTATGACTAAAACTTTGGGTTGGACTGATCATGTTACGTTGGTATGCAGTAGGGTGTTTGCTAGCATTCATAGTCTTAAATGATGTGCTTCCTATCTGCCATTTTCTGTGAAAGTGATGCTGGTAAAAACTCTGGTTCTGCCTCACTTCAACTACTGTGACGTGGTGATCAATGACATGACTGTTAAGCTCTCGGGCAGGCTTCAAAGAGCACAGAACTTCTGCATTAGATTTATATTCAAATTAAAACGGGATGATCATGTTTCTCCTTTCTTCAAACAGTTAGGGATGCTCAAACTAAAACAATTTCGTGAATACCACATCCTTATTCTTGTGTTTAATATTTTAAACACTAGATCTCCTGAATCTAGTGTTTAAAATATTATAGTGTTTAAAATATGTCCGAGCGTTTCAAGTTCATCTCCGAAATCAGTACCAGAAATACACGTCAGGGAGCCTCCCTACTATCAGTGCTACTATCATTACACCACTCTCTATAGCAACTCTTTTACCGTTTCTGCTTGTCATTTATGGAATTTGCTCCCTGATAACATCAGACTCATTGATAAGCGCGCTCGTTTCGGGTTGGAGGTAAAGGACCGGCTTCTGTGGGGCTGGTAGGGGTGGGTGGGGGTTGCGGGGGCTGTGGTTCATGAGTGATTTGTATGTGTGAGGAATGTATGATATTAGAAATAATTAATTTCTGAATATTGATTTATGTCTTTATTATTTTAATATCAGTAATGTTCTTTTGCCATTTTTATCAATAAAATGTTAGATATAAGTTATTGTTTTTGTTTTAGGATATACAAGTAGATATTTAAGAAATTGTAAAATTTACTGTATATATTTCATATAGTTAAAAACACAACATATTTTTGGAAATAAGGTTGAGTGGAAGAGAGGACTTAATAGTCCTAACTCCACCTAATAAAGACAATTTTCATTTCTTTTCATTTCATTAGAACTGAAGAACGCAGGTGCATTTTGACGCACGGTCAACGAAGGTATGAAAAATCGCTAATAAAATAAACAATTTTAACGGATTGTGCGAAATATACTACCAAACAACTCTACAACACACCTGAGGCCCACATCAGGATGTTCGCAAAATAAGCGACCAAACAACCCTACAACACACCTGAGGCCCACATCAGGATGTCGGCGAAATAAGCGACCAAACAACCCTACATCACACCTGAGGCCCAAATCAGGATGTCCGGGAAATAAGCGACCAAACAACCCTACAACACACCCGAGGCCCACATCAGGATGTCCGCGAAATAAGTGACCAAACAACCCTACAACACACCTGAGACCCACATCAGGATGTTCGCAAAATAAGCGACCAAACAACCCTACATCACACCAGAGGCCCACATCAGGATGTCCGTGAAATTAGCGAATAAACAACCCTACAACACACCCGAGGTCACATTATGGTGTCCGCGAAATAAGCGACCAAACAACCGTACATCACACCCGAGGCCCAAATCACGTTCTCCGCGAAATAAGCGACCAAAAACCCTACAACACACCCGAGGCCCACATCAGACTGTTCGCGAAAAAAGCGACTAAACAACAACGCCACATCACAGTATGGGCGAAACGTCTGGTCATCTTGTAAATATTGTAGATAGTACCTTGACGCGGTTGTCACCGGAAACTCTAGATTCTAGTTAAACAACCCTACATCACACTCAAGGACCACATCAGTTTGTCCGCGAAATAAGCAACCAAGCAACCCTATAACACACCCGAGGCCCACATCAGGTTGTCCGCGAAATAAGCGACCAAGCTACCCTATAACACAACCGAGGTCCAAATCAGGTTGTCTATGAAATAAGTGACTAAACACCCTACAACACACCCGAGGCACACATCAGGTTGTCTGCGAAATAAGCGACCACACAACCCTACAACACACCCGAGGCACACATCAGATTGTCCGCGAAATAAGCGACCAAACATCCGTACATCACACCCGAGGCCCACATCAGATTGTCCGCGAAATATGCGACCAAACAACCTTACAACACACCCGAGGCCCACATCAGACTGTCCATGATATAAGCAACCAAACAACCCTACATCACACCCGAGGCCCACATCAGGATGTCCGCGAAATAAGCGACCAAATAAACGTACATCACACCCGAGGCCCAAATCACGTTGTCCGCGAAATAAGCGACCAAACAACCCTACAACACACCCGAGGCCCACATCAGGTTGTCCGCGAAATAAGCAACCAAACAACCCTACAACACCCCCTAGGTCCACATCAGGTTGTTCGCAACATAAGGGACTAAACAATCCTACAACACACCCGAGGCCCACATCAGGTTGTCCGCAACATAAGCGACCAAACAATCCTACAACACACCGGAGGCCCACATCAGGTTGTCCGCAACATAAGCGACCAAACAATCCTACAACACACCCGAGGCCCACATCACACTGTCCTCACGAAATAAGCGACCAAACAATCCTACAACACACCCGAGGCCCACATCACAATGTCCTCCTCGAAATAAGCGACCAAACAATCCTACATCACACCCGAGGCCCACATCAGACTGTCCGTGATATAAGCGACCAGCTAATGATGATTTTCTCAACTAAAGGGATTTTTGTATGCCTCCATATTGAGAGTACTGTGACCTGGGGGGCTCATGTGAGTAACGTCTCTACATCTTTAAACATAGTCTATTATTCTATTCTTATCTTATCGAAGATAACAGACATCGAAACACTTTTAATAGTCTACTTTGCATATGTATTTTCTCACTTAACATATGGCGGGCGTCATTCTATGGGGAAATTTGACTCATGCTGAAGTAATTTTTAAAATACAAAAAAAGATCATTTGTGTAACTGCTAACATACCCCATATATCCTCACGTAAACAGTTTTTGTCTAAACTTAAAATTCTACCATTCACTTGTATTTATATCTATAAAACGCTTCTCTTTGTAAAACAAAATCCACCTACGCCACAAGAAATATTCGTAAGAAAAATTTACCTTCACATAAGACTGCTTCTTTTCAGATATCCCCTAACTACATGGGAATAAAACTGTTTAATAAAAAGCCATTATATCTTAGACAATCCGTACAAAAGTGCAAGGCGCTGCTTCGTGAGTTCTTAATGTGTCACCTTTTTTACTTTATTAATGAATACTTAAATAGCTGTTACCAAAATTGTTTTTTCTGTGAATGTGCTGACTCTTATTTATCTCTAGATATTAATGTTTTTAACTGCCGAATGTAACTTGTGAATTATCTTTTATTGTCACTGTCTTAGTTATTTGTCTCTTATAAATCCTTAACATGTATTTTAGTGATTAAGATGTAATTAGGTATTATTTATTAAATGACAATGTCACCTGTTTATTTAACTATTATAAACGTTTTCTGATAACAACGATATTGAATTGAATCTAATCTATTCTTGATGATGTTGCAGCTCAGTCGATGAATCATTTATATATCCAGAAGAATTTGGTTTTATGATGAATAAAAAAGACGTAAAGAAACTCAAATCAGACATTTCCAGCCAATTATTCAGGAAGTATTTCAATAAATTTATTTTCCTAAAATAATAACAATCTCCAGTACAATTATTATTATTGTTCTTTATTTATTTATTTGAATATTCTGCCACTCTATCAATTACTGTGGCAGAGCTACTAACGAAATATAATTAAGAAACTTTCACCTAATTTAGAAATATTCACCTACACGTCAAATCAAGGTAAGACAATGTGAATTTTGAAGCTACAGGCAGCAATATCGGCTTCCCGACAGTAGAAGTAAAAGTAAAGCTGCTTCATTTCTGAAACCCAATAATGTCTGAGATTGTTTGTTTAAGATTTACTGTACAAAAATATGTGATAAAAAACACACATACACGTTCAAAATGAGAAGTTAACGGAGGTTTTTTATTGTTTCTTTTTTAATTGGAATAGAAACATGTGGCATAAGAACACAAAGCAGTTGAAGAGTGGGAAAATAAACTTAATAGCGTTTTTCAAAAACCAAACCCCAGAAATAAAGAACTGGACCAGTGTTTGTAAACCTAGGCCGAACGTTTTGAAAATACAACTGAACTAGGAAAGAAAATTAAGAAATCAAGTACAGAAAATGGATGTGTCTATTGAAAAAAAATCAATAAGTAAGGAAAGCCTATTGACATAAAGGCATGTTCCCGCACTCTCTCCAATCCTCCAAGCTGGATAAAATTGACAACTCACGAAAACACTTTTTAAATGTGTAAAATTTATATGTCAAATATCAAAGTCGCCCCTGGTGGCGCAGTGCTGTAACCCAGCTACTTGGGGACAAAGTGTTTGGGAGATTGTAAGCGATAGGTTCCATGCTCGGTTCTCTTAATACCGACACGGCGTCCGCTCAGTGGTTGCCATCAACGTAGACACAACTAGAGAAGTCTGGAGTGTCCGTGTTGAATGGTAATCAAGGTTCAGATGTAGTGTAGGGGAGAGAACTGAGTGTCAGACTTGTCATTTAGCTGAAAGTCAGACCGACACTACGTGGTTCGGATTCCACGTAATGTTGTAGGTCCCATAGTTGCCCTGGTTATTGAGCTATTAATAAATGGTCCTTTCTGAGCTAAGTCGAACTGAGATAGTAACAATGACTACACTTGTTCATCTACACTCATTCACTCCTCATATTCGCCCAAATCTCTACGATCGGCGTGTTAGAGATGAATAATAATGAATAATAATAATAATAAATTTAAAAAACAAGGAAAATCAGCAATGGTAGATTTTTATAAGGATTTTAAATACACCTAAAAGATAAAAATGGTGAACTTTATTTAAATTTGTAAACTGGTTATTTAAATAATCCAAAGCCTGGATGAAATGTGGCGGAAATAAATTCCCTTATAAGAAATTATACAGAATATCCAAGCAGAGTTAAGTGAATCCCCCAACGCCTTGGGTCGTGTCTTAACCATCGATCTATATAATACAACTGGATCGCCGACTCCCGCCGCAAGGCTAGCCACAGAAACGGCACGGCGCTACTCCACCCACTGGCGGGACGCAGACTCGTCGCCTCATATAAACGCATGCTATTGTTGTGATGTTTTAGTCTGCGATGGTGTGTTTCTGTGCCGCCTACGGTTGTAACAATCGTTCTGAGAAAAACTGTGGAATTTCCTTTCATCTGTGAGTAAGATTCTATTTATCTATCTAAATAAATAGTAAAATAGCAAATTAAACTGTTTACTGCAGCAAATTAGACTGCAAAATAACACACGTTGTTACTGTTTCCTAGCAAACTAATATACCATCCATCACATTTAATATGAATTAATTACCAAACTTTAAGATTTGAAAATAAAATTGTATTTATCTTTTGCTAATATTATACTTGCTGCAGTAAAATAATCAATACCTCACATATTGTAATCTGATTTCACCTATAAAATATAGCCTACATTGTTTGTATGTGATATAATGATCGTATTATTTTTAAATGATCAATTTCACCTGTTGCAAGTACGGACAAAGAGCTATTTCGTAATATTTGGTTAACATATTTAATATATTACTACCTAGCTTAATAGGAATAATGACTATGACAGTGAAAATGAAAAATACCTTTCTTTATGCAGAAGTTAGGGTTATTAAGTCCCTCTCTAACACTTAACCACAATGTTAAAATGACCAATACGAAATATATGTACTCTAAGCCAACGAATATGCCTATATAGGGTTTATAAATAAATAAACACAGAACGTGTGTTCCAGATTTCCAAAAGATGCAAACCTGCGTAAGCAATGGACGATTGCTACCAAAAGGAAAGGTTTTGTTCCAACTGAACATACAAGACTGTGTAGCAAGCACTTTAGTCAAGAATCTTTTTGAATTTGGAAGCATTAGACCTATACTGAAAACAAATTCAGTACCTACAATTTTCAATTTTTCTTTGCTCGAATTCAATCCGCCGCCAAAAATAAGGAAGGATAATTGAAAGAGTGAAGGTAAGTTTGAGTGGTAAAATCATAGTTTTCTCTGAAATGTTGTATGATACGTACACTAATTTTACTAGTAGAGGTAAATTAATTAAGGCTTCCTATGATGTTTTCAGAATAGTTAAGTTTTTGCATAACAAGCTAGTTAACTGTTGGTCAGAACACAAACTATTTAGTAACGCTAACTGTTAGAGAGTTTTACAGCAACACATTTATAGGCCATGTTAGCAACAGTGATATTGATGAAGATAGTCATATGATTAAGTTAATAAAATATATAGCTTTCATGACATGTAAAATACTTTGCCACCACATTTTTAAAGAAAAACCAATGTATTAATTGCCAACAAACAAGGGCTACGGCAAAAACTTAATAAAATTATCTTGTTTAGTAACTTGTAATATAATTGCTGTAGGATAAGATATTTGTAATAATAAGTTAAATTTAATAATGTTCCTTGTATATAAAACTTTAACATACTATCATCTCTGTGAAAATTGTAATGTAAATAAAATGTTTGCTGTTAAATAAAGCGTTCTTTATTTGCACCATTTCATTATGGAGTAAATAAATATCCAGGTATGTTGTATATACATTAGCATGAGAATAGGATACTATATTGCTAAAGTAGCATTTTTTATTGTGCCTTGGACTCTAAATAATAACGCTAAAAAAATATGCCTTATGGGATTTTCAATGTAATTCCGCCTGGCGGTCCCGCCAGTGTCGTGCGGGTTGCCTAGCCGATCGGACCGCGTGCCCGCCACTCAGCCGGCAATCCAGTTGTATTATATAGATCGATGGTCTTAACGTGTGGGTAGAAATACAAACACGAGAAACGCAGCACAATAATAGGCCTATTTTTTCACAATAATATTTTCATTTTAGTAACAAATAAGGGCATCAGATGTATTGCAATCGTCAAGAATATTCTATGCTTAAAAGTTCTACAAGTATGAAGAAACTGAAGATATAAAGGCACTCTCTCCAATCCTCCAAGCTGTGTTGAATTGGTAACTCACGAACGCATTTTTTAAATATGTGAAATTAAAAAATATAGGGCTAAACATTTGAACACCTTAGCTAAAAGATAAGATACGTAGCAAACATTTATATTTAAATATAAACAATAAAGTAAAATGTAAATATTTAGAAAAGTAGATTAATATTTACAACACAGATAAAGTATGAAGAATTCAGCTAAAAAATAGAGAAATAACAGAGAAAATCTAATACAGTACGGTACATATCAAAATCGTAACAAAATAATTTAAGATTAAAAGTTGTATGTATCGTATATACGCAGTTATTTGTCAGTACACGGTGTAGCAAACAATTTAATATTAAACATTGTATGTATCGTATATACGCAGTTATTTGTCAGTACATGGTGTAGCAAAACAATTTAATATTAAACATTGTATGTATCGTATATACGCAGTTATTTTCAGTACACGGTGTAGCAATACAATTTATATTAAACATTGTATGTATCGTATATACGCAGTTATTTGTCAGTACACGGTGTAGCAATACAATTTAATATTAAACATTGTATGTATCGTATATACGCAGTTATTTGTCAGTACACGGTGTAGCAAACAATTTAATATTAAACATTGTATGTATCGTATATACGCAGTTATTTGTCAGTACACGGTGTAGCAAAACAATTGAATATTAAACATTGTATGTATCGTATATACCCAGTTATTTGTCAGTACACGGTGTAGCAAAACAATTTAATATTAAACATTGAATGTATCGTATATACGCAGTTATTTGTCAGTACACGGTGTAGCAAAACAATTTAATATTAAACATTGTATGTATCGTATATACGCAGTTATTTGTCAGTACACGGTGTAGCAAAACAATTTAATATTAAACATTGTATGTATCGTATATACGCAGTTATTTGTCAGTACACGGTGTAGCAAAACAATTGAATATTAAACATTGTATGTATCGTATATACGCAGTTATTTGTCAGTACATGGTGTAGCAAAACAATTTAATATTAAACATTGTATGTATCGTATATACGCAGTTATTTGTTAGTACATGGTGTAGAAAAACAATTTAATATTAAAAATTGTAGCTATGTATCGTATATACCCAGTTATTTGTCAGTACACGGTGTAGCAAAACAATTTAATATTAAACATTGAATGTATCGTATATACGCAGTTATTTGTCAGTACACGGTGTAGCAAAACAATTTAATATTAAACATTGTATGTATCGTATATACGCAGTTATTTGTCAGTACACGGTGTAGCAAAACAATTTAATATTAAACATTGTATGTATCGTATATACGCAGTTATTTGTCAGTACACGGTGTAGCAAAACAATTGAATATTAAACATTGTATGTATCGTATATACGCAGTTATTTGTCAGTACATGGTGTAGCAAAACAATTTAATATTAAACATTGTATGTATCGTATATACGCAGTTATTTGTTAGTACATGGTGTAGAAAAACAATTTAATATTAAAAATTGTAGGCTATGTATCGTATATACCCAGTTATTTGTCAGTACACGGTGTAGCAAAACAATTTAATATTAAACATTGAATGTATCGTATATACGCAGTTATTTGTCAGTACACGGTGTAGCAAAACAATTTAATATTAAACATTGTATGTATCGTATATACGCAGTTATTTGTCAGTACACGGTGTAGCAAAACAATTGAATATTAAATATTGTATGTATGATATATACGCAGTTATTTGTCAGTACACGGTGTAGCAAAACCAATTTTGATATTTCATTGTACATATGAGAATAAGCTTCGTGAAATTATATGGATGAAAACTAGTCCGCTCATTTGTCGGCTATAAGTTTCCTGTTCTTGTTTAATGTAATATCTCAGTTTTTAATCTTCTTTCACCAGTTAACATAGCCCTAAGCATCTGTACTCAGTGCTTGAACCATGGACTCCGCAGTCCGAAGCCTTAGGAATCTCGGCAATACCCCACATGAATATTGCTATGCCATTTCAAAAACATACTCTTTTTATTTAGGGAGGAGTGTGTAATTATGCACTTTCTAGACGCCTCTGAAAATACGATTTCTCCTTGAAAAAGTGGTGAAATATGAGTTCATAGTTCTTGAGGAGGTCGATTTTAGCCGTGGAAAACTCGTTTATTATGGACAAATAAAAAAGCAAGCTTTTTATATGATAGTGAAAAAATAACTTTTTTTAAAAATCTGTATTTTTCAACAATTCTTTGTTTAATTTTACTTGTCTTTTAATTATGAACACGAATATCTAATTTGGAGTTCAATAATATTAATTTGTTGGTTTTACTTACCTAACCAAACATAATCTAACTTATCCTAATCATCTATATATTCCAAAAATTCGTAATTTGCGTTAAATTCGGGTGCCTGCTAATCGTGTAAGGCCGGAGTATATGCGAATTTGTTTTTGGTGGCTAATCATAGATGGTATTAACATTGAGAAAACGGCCACCATAGGTGATTTGCCGCGAATGTAGTTGTCCACGATATCTCGAAAAATGATTATCGTAGACCACTATTTATTAAAAAATATATTTATGAAAAAATATTTTAAAAAATAACAAAAAATAATGGAGATTTTACAACCTAAAAATAGCATTTACAACTATTCAGAATTTTATATTTTTTTATGTTTAAAACGTTATTTCCGCGGAATAAAAAGCATTTTCTAAAAAATATAGACCTCTAGAAACTGCATAAATACCTATTTAGGTGTAAAAGTCCTAACATAAATCCTCTGACTTATGAATCTCTGCCTAGGTTCGCCATGACCGAATACTATGCTAGTATTGTCTTTTCCCTTTGTAATTTTTTTTATCATGTTAATATAGAAAAAGCTAAATTTATTCTTAGTTTTAGAGTTAAGATGAATTGTAATATTAAGTAATTTAATTGTATAATTATAACTTATTTGACGAAGCCTATTTTGATTCTTTGTATCTGTCAATGGTGAATACAGATATTTATTTATCTATTTATCAAACAACTTTTTTGATTGATTGGTGGAGGTAATTACACTTTATTAAGAACCTCACATTGTAAAACTTTCAGCCATTCAATTGTTTACCCCTTTTTCCTAAATTCACTAAAGATTCACTAATCATCCGCATACTTAGGCTTCGTTCTCCAATCATCCAACAACTACAAATCATCCGCATACTTAGGCTTCGTTCTCCAATTATCCAACAACTACAAATCATCCGCATACTTAGGCTTCGTTCTCCAATCATCCAACAACTACAAATCATCCGCATACTTAGGCTTCGTTCTCCAATCATCCAACAACTACAAATCATCCGCATACTTAGGCTTCGTTCTCCAATCATCCAACAACTACAAATCATCCGCATACTTAGGCTTCGTTCTCCAATCATCCAACAACTACAAATCATCCGCATACTTAGGCTTCGTTCTCCAATCATCCAACAACTACAAATCATCCGCATACTTAGGCTTCGTTCTCCAATCATCTAACAACTACAAATCATCCGCATACTTAGGCTTCGTTCTCCAATCATCCAACAACTACAAATCATCCGCATACTTAGGCTTCGTTCTCCAATCATCCAACAACTACTAATCATCCGCATACTTAGGCTTCGTTCTCCAATCATCCAACAACTACAAATCATCCGCATACTTAGGCTTCGTTCTCCAATCATCCAACAACTACTAATCATCCGCATACTTAGGCTTCGTTCTCCAATCATCCAACAACTACAAATCCTTGTGAGTTATTCCGTGCGCACTTTAATAAGAAATGTTACCATGAACATCCTGATGTATACACATTTACAAAGCAGACCTTTGTTGTCAAGTTGCAGACCCTCCACGACCGTCAGGAAACAAAGTGTAGAGCTAGGCGGGCGAGGCTTCCTGAATGTGAAGACGAGTATGTAAATGGTCTTGTCTCAAGGAAATTATGTGTAGCGTCAGCCTCGTATAGCACCACAATTTGAGTAAATATTAAGTAAAGTTACCGGTTTACTTAATATAATAATAAACGTGATAAATGTATATTTTAAAAAAATATAATGTTTATAATTTATTTATTGCACTCATTTGACCTTTTTTCATTTCATTTGTACGCATGTTACTGTGATAAAAAGGATGTGTTGTATTATTAGTGATATGTGATAAAAATATTTCTTCCAAAAAGTAAGGGTACATGTAATTTTTCTGTTTTTATTTTTTTTAAACAATTTAGTTGTGTACTTATTGAATATTATATAGCATTTTAAGTATATGCAGATACATTTGTACCAACATTTATACTATATTATTCAGGCCATTGGATTTAGGCCTTTGTGTAGTTAATTACTTTATTTTAAGGATTCTAAATAAAATTCCCCTTTGTATTGCTGGATTTGATTTCTTAAGATGTTCAAATCTATGTAGCAACATTAAATTAGCTAGAGAACCGCAGTGACACACCCCGTGAAGAAAAACTGCATCCATATCTGTTTTATTATTTAAGAAAATCAATTTCTTATTCACGTAAGTTTTTGGTTTTAACACAGCATAAGTATATTTATTTTATTATTGATATAAATCGTTGGAAATGGCTAGTTTATGTTGTTTAAAAATTATTGTTTTAATTTTCATAATTAATATGAACTTATCTATGATAAAAGAAGTAAGTATTTGAAATCCTGGACAGTTCACAGGAAAATTCCTTCCCAAGTAAGAAGTAATGGACACCTGCGGGGGTCGTCTACCCGACCAAGGGGCGGAGGTTGGTGAGCTTGTACCTAACATTTTATGACTCTACAACACATCAACCTAATCCACTCGTAACTTCACTGCCCCAATTGTCGCCATGACACCACGACCCGTCAACCTCATTCACTCGTAACTCACTGCCCCAATTGTCGCCACGACACCACAACCCGTCAAACCTCATCCACTCGTAACTTCACTGCCCCAATTGTCGCCACGACACCATAACCCGTCGACCTTATCCACCCCAATTGTCGCCACACACCACAACCTGTCGACCTTATCCACTCGAAACTTCACTGCCCCAGTTGTCGCCACACACCACAATCCGTCAACCTAATCCACTCGTACCTTCACTGCCCCAGTTGTCGCCACACACCACAACCCGTCAACCTAATCCACTCGTACCTTCACTGTCCCAATGGTCACCACACCACTACCCGTCAACCTTATCCACTCGAAACTTCACTGCCCCAATTGTCGCCACACACCACAACCCGTCAACCTTATCCACTCGTAACTCGACATTTATAAGTTGGTGAGTTAGGACCATAAGAAACGATTCTAAAACCGTTGGTGAGTTGGAAAACAATTAATAAGTACATGAAAGGTTTTTTTTTTTGCTTTCATGTACTTTGATAGAAAAAAAACCATTGGTGTACATGAAAGTATGAAATACAAAGCCCGTGTTTGGGTTGGTGGGTGGAGTGGTTAAAAAAAATCACATGCTAAAAAGTTAAAGGATCTCGTATTTTCCCCGGTGAAGTTAGGGCTAAGAAGCCTCCTCTAACACTTAACCCGGGGGACCAACGGTTTAATGGGTGACATCCGAACCAACACCAGTGACCGGGCAGATGGGACGCGTGCAAGGACGGGATTCCTAGCCGGTCACCCATCCAAGGAACAGCCACGCTTGATGTTGCTTGATACCATTATTTTGCGATGACTTCAGAACCCTCCGGCCAATACCCCTGGTTACTAAAGGTTTTTAGATTAGATATTCCTAATTCATGGTTCAAAGGTTAAGGTACATTTATTTATTTTTTTAATGTACTGGAACCGTTTCGAACCTTCTTCAGACGTCGATTTAAATTTTTTTTACTCAGAATTCAATGATTTTTCGACTTGTTTCTAATTAATTAAATCTAAGAGATTTTGAGATTTTATTAATGATTTAACATAAGCCTTGAGCATGTAAATATGAAAATGATGATTTGAACATCTTTTCTGAAAATTATACGCAATTGAATTATGCATCTTCTCAATAAAACGTCTCGATATTTTAACTAATACATATGTTATCTATGAGCGTGACATGTGTTTATTACAGTAAGTACATGACTAACTTTCCAGCGTTTGGAAAAACCACAGAAATGTATTCTGTATAGAATTATCGAGGAGGACGATAATAAAAACGACCGTGAACATGAAAGAGCAAGGTCTGACTGAAGAAAATTTGGTGGTAAAAAATGTCTATCTATAGCTAAAAACTAAAAAGGTATAAATGACAATCGTTACGTGATCACAAGCCTGACCTTAGTTTGCGCGTGCAAAAAGTGGTTCTTTGGCTGTGTTGGGTACACATTGTTATATAATGTCAGATTGTATAATAATTAAGAAATATAACAAGTTAAAGACACGCACCAAAAATACCAATAAGAGACCTTCATTAAACAGTATGACCTTTGATTGTATTAAGGTCACATTCCGACTACTCTACTCAAGGCGAGTTCGAGACTGTATATCGAACACAGTGGCAGAAATAACAGAACGGCACCTTTACGATCTTAAACTAAGCCCTAAACAATTTTTCACTAATACAAATGTAGAAAATGTTGTTGTGTGTATGTTTGGCACAGTGGAAGCAGAAACAAAATGAAAATA
Source organism: Stictocephala bisonia (assembly GCA_035578905.1). Lineage (NCBI taxonomy): Eukaryota > Metazoa > Arthropoda > Insecta > Hemiptera > Membracidae > Stictocephala > Stictocephala bisonia. The sequence continues at coordinate 65,476 of JAQJVL010000063.1, read as the reverse complement.
AATTGGATCATCGAACTAGTGGATTTCCAGCCAACTTATAAGGGGTATTTTTACACAACTTATATTATTTTTTCAAGAAGACTCCACATGTGTCCAAAGGATGGGTAAAGGGAATGGATGGTCGGGATGGTCTAGTAGGAGGTAGGACAATTAATTTACATTTAGTGAATCTAATACAGCAATAATGGCAGACTTTGATACAAGTAGTGGATAAGGCGTGCCCATCTCTCATCCACTCGTAACTTCTCTGCCCCAATGTTCCTCATTGCATAAGTTAAAAATGAATTTCCATCTCTGTTTCCGCAGACGCGAAATTGAGATGTTCTTCTTAATTTCGCACATCAACCTGTTGTTCTCCCTCAGGCGAAATTGAGGTAACGGCCCTCACCAACCTGTTGTTCTCCCTCAGCCGAAATTGAGATAACGGCCCTCACCAACCTGTTCTTCTCCCTCAGCCGAAATTGAGAAAACGGCCCTCACCAACCTGTTCTTCTCCAGCCAAAATTGAGATAACGGCCCTCACCAACCTGTTGTTCTGCTCCAGCCAAAATTGAGTTGACTCCCCCCATCAACCTCTTGTTCTCCCTCAGCCGAAATTGAGATGACCTAAGGCAAACCAACCTGTTGGTGTGCCTTAGGTGGGGTTTCGAAACAGTGTTTCCGAAACAAACAGAAAATAAGTCTCTCAGACATTCTCCTATGAAATATACACCAGGTATTCGACTGAGGGAGAAAAACCGGTCGGCGTAGAATTGATACGTCGCCCCCGGTCGGTGGAGCCCAGGGCTACAGAATGGAGGTTTCCACCATGGCTGGGAGGGGGGTACACTTTAGTAACGTCCTTGCCTCAACACAGAGTCAAATTCGAAATAAGTTCTCTTATGGTTGATAACAGATGTTAAGGTTTGTTGTATCGTATTCACTGGTGTATCGTGACTCTTGAAAGATAACTAAACTACAAAACTGTTTCACTATTCATTATACAACATGCTTAATAGCCTCATACTTTTAGGCCGATACTAAACAGGTGTAGATTTAAATTACATGTAATGCTCCGAAACTACATTTATAAGGGCTCAAGTTAATTTTATTATAGTTTAAAGTACAATCCTACCCGTTTTAAACAATTATACTTAAACTTTAGTAACGTCTCAAATATTCTATAAAATTTGCATTTGTAGAAATTTCAGGTATAAAAGAAAATATATCATAGGAAATTTGGGTTCCACTGCAAGAACAAATTATTGTTGTTTGAAAGTTATTTGTTGGCATTGTAAATTTGTTATAGATTTACGAAATTTCAAGGGTCGTAAGAAACAAACACAACGTTTCGACAGGTATAATATTCCTGTCGTCTTCAGGCGTAAGTACTACCTTACCCTACTTCTAAACCTATATATATATATAAAAAATTTTTTGTAAGAAAAATATATATTCTTTCGACTTGACTATTAATAGAGGTCGCTCTCGTATGTAGTGGGATCTACCCATTTAATGTTTTCATTAAATAGAATTATGTTCTCACCATATTACCAGTACTGCTTATAGTGTACTGGTAATATGGTACACTATAATCTTTTTTTAGTTTTACAGAATTTAGTGTGTGTATGGTAGGTGAGTAGACCTCAGTAATTTGTGTCCACTCCACTACAAACTATATCACATTTAAGAAGGGCAGATGGGTGAGGCAGTAATAAGTAATGGATTCGCAAGATTTGGTTAACCTATTTCGCAAGGTAATGGTTTACGGAACAATGAAATGAAATGAAAAATGGCTTTATTGGAGGTGAATTTAGGACTATACCTACCAGATATAGATACATTTTAGAACATTCCTTTAAAAAATACACATTAGAGGGAAATTTAAGAACATATCAAACGAACACTACCCACCCACCCATGCACGTACGGTAGTATTGACCCACCCACCCACCCATGCACGTACGGTAGTATTGACCCACCCATACACGTGCGATAGTCCTCTCTACCATTTAACCTCAGATAAATAATACAACTTGAAATAGATAATATAAAATCATATTAAACTCTACGCAATGCAATATAACTCTATTTTATATAAAAATAAACAAAAATTAAAAGATTAACTAATCTAATACAACAGAAATTGGCACCAAGTATTCAAATTGAATTGTAAAAATCAAAAGAAAGAAAGACAATGGCAGATATTTAAAACTAAATAAATACTGGAGATACTGTGAGGACCTTGGGCCGTATTCCTACCATACTCGACCCATGGACCAGGTGTCACACGCCCAGGGGGCATCTTACAGAACGGCAGTTGCTACAGAATTAAGTGTTTAATTATATCACTGTTGTAATTTGTTGTTGGTTATTTAGATATTTATGTAATTTAATTTAGATGTTAAATCATTCTGATAGAGACCTTAATTATAGCTGCAAATTAATTGTTATAAAGAAAATAATAAATTATTTTAACTAAAAAAAATTGTATGGCATGGACATACCTCGGAAATGGTGACGTATGACTCGTTGAATGATAGGAAGACCCGTTAACAATTCTATGCATTTAAGATGAAGGGTTAGATACGAATGAATTAAATGAAAATACATGGAATATCCTAAATCGACAGTTACCATAGTGTAAATCTGATGTGACGAGTTTACGAGTTTTTCTCGTAAATATAATGAGGTGTTGTACTATTGTACACAATTAACAAATTCGAAAATTTAGATTTTTGTTTTAAAAATTTAAAGGAGATCCGAAAACGTCGATACAAATTAAATTATATAAATCAAGAAAAATGTGTTGTTGGGAAGATGCATTTTTAAAACTGTTTAAGACCTGGTAGAATGTCTCACTAAACTGTTACCTATAGTAAATGTTATATATATTTCCTAGAAGCTAAGTAAGAAAAACACTTATTTTATGTTAATTAGGCTTCTTGGGTATTAATGCTAACCTTTATTTGACTTGGATATTGTTGATGAAGCAGTGTTAATGATTTCTGATGTTTACCAGAGTGAATATGATTAAGAAAGACGTACATCTGCGATATCATTTTCTTTTCATGAACAATAACACAATTCTATAAATAGCGTTTAGAAGTCAAGGAAAGTCAAGGGGATTGTGATATCATCAAAGATAACCCTGCCTCAATGACGGCTAACATTGGCAGAAAGGCGAGCGGTGGCCAGTGCCACGGAGTGTTACCCGTGTGATTGATAACTTATGGAAGGCTATCGGCACCGCAAGTTCCCAGCCATGAGCCTGTCAAACGGACATTGTAACAAGTATTTATAACAAGATTATAGAACGTTTGAAGCATTTATTGAATTAGTTATCTTTTCACAATATTGCAAACCATGTTCCTAACACAACTTTAGTGAATATAAGAGTTTATATTATTATATTCCATTACAAACGAAAGCTAATTTGAAACTTTGAATAAACTTGCAAATCCTGTTCACAATATATCAAACCCACACGTATATTTTTGGGTGAATTATCTGTTTAGGTATAGTTAAAAGCCAATTTTACTTGTTACTGCTCGTAAGAAGGTGCGAAACTCACAATAGGTTTCCCAATTTATTCTGAAAGGGCGAGTGCTGCAGTCACCGAGTGAGTCAATCGCCGCGAATACTGCCTGGCAAGAAGGGTGCCAAGGGTCGACAGTGTCGCTGTCACCGAGTGAGCCCTGGCAAGAAGGGTGCCAAGGGTCGACAGTGCCACTGTCACCGAGTGAGCCCTGGCAAGAAGGGTGCCAAGGGTCGACAGTGCCTCTGTCACCGAGTGAGCCCTGGCAAGAAGGGCGCCAAGAGTCGACAGTGCCGCAGTCACCGAGTGAGCCCTGGCAAGAAGGGCGCCAAGTGTCGACAGTGCCGCTGTCACCGAGTGAGCCCTGGCAAGAAGGGCGCCAAGAGTCGACAGTGCCGCTGTCACCGAGTGAGCCCTGGCAAGAAGGGCGCCAAGAGTCGACAGTGCCGCTGTCACCGAGTGAGCCCTGGCAAGAAGGGTGCCAAGGGTCGACAGTGCCTCTGTCACCGAGTGAGCCCTGGCAAGAAGGGCGCCAAGAGTCGACAGTGCCGCAGTCACCGAGTGAGCCCTGGCAAGAAGGGCGCCAAGTGTCGACAGTGCCGCTGTCACCGAGTGAGCCCTGGCAAGAAGGGCGCCAAGAGTCGACAGTGCCGCTGTCACCGAGTGAGCCCTGGCAAGAAGGGCGCCAAGAGTCGACAGTGCCGCTGTCACCGAGTGAGCCCTGGCAAGAAGGGCGCCAAGAGTCGAAAGTGCCGCTGTCACCGAGTGAGCCCTGGCAAGAAGGGCGCCAAGAGTCGACAGTGCCGCTGTCACCGAGTGAGCCCTGGCAAGAAGGGCGCCAAGAGTCGACAGTGCCGCAGTCACCGAGTAAACCCTGGCAAGAAGGGCTGCCAAGTGTCGACAGTGCCGCTGTCACCGAGTGAGCCCTGGCAAGAAGGGCGCCAAGTGTCGACAGTGCCGCTGTCACCGAGTGAGCCCTGGCAAGAAGGGCTGCCAAGTGTCGACAGTGCCGCTGTCACCGAGTGAGCCCTGGCAAGAAGGGCGCCAAGTGTCGACAGTGCCGCTGTCACCGAGTGAGCCCTGGCAAGAAGGGCTGCCAAGTGTCGACAGTGCCGCTGTCACTGAGTGAGCCCTGGCAAGAAGGGCGCCAAGAGTCGACAGTGCCGCAGTCACCGAGTGAGCCCTGGCAAGAAGGGCCGCCAAGTGTTGACAGTGCCGCTGTCACTGAGTGAGCCCTGGCAAGAAGGGCGCCAAGGGTCGACAGTGCCGCAGGAGATGAATGCGAAGCTAGTGCAGTTAAAATTTCCATAAAATACGAAAATGTTGACATGCTACTTTTTAATTCAAATCAATGTTAGTAGAATGAAATTAATTATATAATCATTATGTTTGTCGTTGTAAAATTGGGGAATTTTTAATCAGCCTGTAAGTCAGTCTCATTAACTTACTTTACTTTGGGACTATCTCGACCAATAAAATTACTTTTACTTATAAGTTAGTAGGTAAGGAACCTGAAATATGTATAAAAAATAATTATCACCTTAATTCAACAATTCCTAATCAACCTAACGGCTGTTTGTAAGTTGGCGTTAGTTCATCCAAACTTGTTAATTTCTTTAAAATATTTAACAATTTAACAAAACCAACAAATACTGTATGTGTACAAAAATATATTTCATTTTGAAATATATATTGATACTAAATTGGTAATGTACGGATAATGTAATGTAATATTTTAAATACTATCAAAGCTGAGCCATACTTGTCACTCGCCGCTACAGTCCGTCCCTTCAGCTACGGCCGCTAGCGGACTATAGACCCTACACCTCTCCTTCCGGCCACCCCTAATTAGCAATCAAATGGACTTTCCTCTATACTTTGACAAAATTGTGCTTTTCAAATGAGATCTCATTTATCATAAAATTTTCATAATCTTTAAAAAAATTAAAGGAAAATAACTCCAAACACAAAATGAATGCGATATAAACAAACAAATGTAACATACAAAAATTATTTATGTTCATACAAAAATTGTCTCTGTTTTTGTTTTATATTTGTTAACATTCCTTTTGTAATTGGGCCTATTTTCTTTATAATTTTTAGAAGACTATGAAAATATTATCATAAAAATATCTAATTTTAAAAGCACAAAGTTGCTAAAGTGTAGTGGAACGTCCACTTGTTCGCTAATTAGGGTTGACGGGAGGGAGAGGTAAACAGCCCTACCGCGGTGCGTGTGTGGTGGTAAGGGTCTATAATTCCCTAGCAGCCATACCTGAAGGAATGGACTGTAGTAATCATCGTCATTTAAGCTCAATGAATGGGCAGGTTGAACATCAGCAAAATTCCATTACTCAAAGTGCTCTATTCCTTACAGATGCGGTTCGCGGCATTCAATTCAGTTCACTATAGCATTTAAAGTGATGTATCACAAGGTACAGGCTTCCATAAATAATATTGACATTACCCTCAACAGGACGTCCCCTTTAAGTATGAAATATCGAATCATTGTTTTAAAAATTTGGTATGATTCAAAAATTCGATAGGTACCTATCGAGATTGTGATTGTTTCAAAATTTGTATTTTGATTAGTAAAGAAAATGTTTGGGTGTTTCCAGACATTTTAGACGTTCCGGCCGTACACCAACCATTCTCCCGATGTGCTCTAACAGTTGTTCAAATATTGTAAGCAACATTTCTGTCGGAAATATACTAAGCAACAAATTAGTACAAAACGTATAAATATTAATATTATTTTATATTTTCACTAAACAACAAATAACTTTTGTTGGAAAATCGTTAACGTATTGGTGCAGTGCATACGTCTGAAGGAGTGACAAAAATTAAACAACTTGGGAAATTGAAAAGTTATGATAAAAATTGTGCACGGAGGCTGGAAACCAGGCATCATGTTCAATGAACAATCGAATGTAAAAAGATTACGATGTATGGCGAATTTGATCCATATCTGAGAATTAATCAACACATTGATGCACAATTCAACATATTGAACTAATATAAAGGGTATTTACAAACATACAGTTATTAATTATGAGTTGAATTAATTCTTATAATTGATAAATAAACTATTACTAATCTATAAATATAAAATCATAGTTTCTCAAAAACCACAAGGCTTTGGACCATGAAACTTGTCTAAAATTAACATTGCATGCAATCGTCAAGATATTATGAATGAATATTACTAAAATTTTCCATTCACTCCATGACATCTAGGACTCTTTCAAACATACAGAATGGTCACATTCATTCAAACCTCATTCATTCAAATTTAGCCCACTCTGGTATCTTTGTCGGTCAGTCAGTTACCCAACCACGTGCCATAAACTCGTCAATGTTGTAGAATGCGTGAGTAATTAATGATGTTTTAGACGAGTTTTAAACGCCTTAGGCATTGGGGCACTTTTAATGTGATCAGGTAGCTTGTTGAATAATTGAACTCCTGCCTGCGAGTGTTCATGAACTACCGTCCTGTCTCCCAGTTCGGTAGTTCTCCCTGCCTCTAGTTTCATAAGGGTGTATGTCGCTACCTCTTATGTGATTGCATTTAGACCTAAAGAATTTGCATGTTTCTAAGATATAGAGGCAAGGTAGTAGAGTCAACAGTCTTAAATTTATGAAGGCTGGCTTGCACGACTCTCTTCTATTCAATTTCGCGATTATTCGAACTGCTTTTTTTTTTTTTTTTTTGCAGGACGAATACTTTGGACAGGTGTACGTTTGCGCAACCTCCCCACAGTACCAGTCCGTAAGACAAGTGAGGGTAGATTACACCATAATACGCCGTTATCACTATCTGAGTCGGGCAGTATTTGGATAGTTGTCTTAAATCATGGATGCCTGAGGATAGCTTAGAACAAACATGGTCTACGTGACAGTCCCAAGTCATCCCTCGATCGAGATGAATTCCAAGGAATTTTGTCGAGTAGACTTCCTCAACCTCAGTTTCATCCAACATGATTGTTGGACTACAATCTGAGTCACTCTGTCGCAAGCAGTGCCGTATGAATGATGATTTGACTGGATTTGTTTTAAGGTTGAGCTCGTTGAAATGCTGAATTGAATTATTGAGCTCCATGAATGCAATTTAAGATATTTCATCTCAAAGATTTAAAATAAGGTAGATGATAAACATCCCGATACTATACAATCAGGTCCTTTGTAACACTTTTATCTTTTTTTATTTACAATGTTACAAAATATCAACAAGGCCAAAAACATTTTAGCACTTAAAGCAATCAATTTAGCATTAAAATGAAAGTCTATGGCAGCCAGTGATTTAGTCCACGCACTTCACTAGGTTTTATAGCAATTCTCTAATGCAAAAATGGTAATATATGTCATCTAAAATAATTGAATTAAAATTAAATTGGAATAACATACATTTTTAAGCTTACTTCAACCATTATTACTTTTTAGCTAATTGAAAATAAATAATAGTTAACAAATGTATAAATAAATAGTTAACAAATAGAAATAAATACATAACAGTGACATTTAACAACAATTCATAAATTACCAACAATAAGAAACAACAAAAACAATAATATTGACAACAATAAGAGAACAACTAAATATATTCAGAAAACAAACCAACAATCAAAACACGTTTCAAAAAATTAGAAAAGGAATATGTGTTCTGTATTATTATTCATCCACAGGCGTGACAAAGAAACTCAAAATATATGTTTAATTTTAAAACTGCAAGAGCTAATATTTGAGACAGGTAGTAAGTTTATACGAATGAATGGACTTAGGTCGGTGCAACTTGACATGAAAGTTAATGTTTTGTCATGTAATGTCAATGTAAGCGTGCATTATGTAAAATTAAGAAAATCGTGCACGTAATGGGGTTGGCACGTGAAAAATTCAGGGGTATGCCCTAGTATATCATATTTACAGTAATTATGTCATAAGTCTATTGATTGCCGTAGTAATAGCGGAGACGACACTACTGAAGTCACGCGTTGATCCCGTCCGTACACCAACCATGCTCCCGATGTGTACGAACAGCTGTTCAAATATTGTTTACAACATTTTTGTCGCATATCTACTAAACGTACAACACTATACGTTTTATTAAGCAACTGAATTCTAGGCAATTAGTTAAGTAGATATAAATTCTTTTTAACTTAAATTTGACGCAATGCAATGTATTGTTCTGTACATGTTTACGAATAAAGAAATGTTCACATTTACTTAAGAATTTTAATTCATCATCATTATTATGTCTGGCTCCTGGCAGGTTTTCATGAAATATTTTCCCTTTCTTGTGCCGCCTCTTTTGAGTCAAAGTATCCTTTTTCCACTCTTCATACCATACATCGAATGGCATCATCTTCTTCCTCTCTTTCTTCTTTTGTCCACCATTCCTGTCCACTACCTTCTATAACTGCCCTCAATAAACACTCTTTTCTAATTGTATGTCTCAGCCAATTTCTTTTTTTTCAGCCAATATCTTTATCTATTGGACCCTTCTCTCCTATGCTTATCAATACGCCCTCACTCACTTTTTTACACCATTTTACACCTATCATCCTCGTCCATAGCTACACTTCCAATACCTTTAGTCTTCCTACGTCTTCTTATCTTAGTGTCCACGTTTCTGCTCCGCATAGCAGCACACTCTAGATGTAACATTTCATTTTTAGGCTCTTTTTCCATTTGCCCACAAAATAATCTCTTCTTTTTATTGAAACCTTCCTTTGCCGTTGCAATTCTTGTTTTTACTTCTAGCAATTTTAGCAATATAATTTGCTCAATACCACTGTACGTGTAAGGGTGGGCGGGTGGGTCAATACCACAGTACGTGTAAGGGTGGGCGGGTGGAGCATACCACTGTACGTGTAAAGGTAGGTTAATACCACTGTACGTGCAATGGTGGGTGGGTGGGTCAATACCACTGTACGTGTAAGGGTGAGCGGGTGGGTCAGTACAATGTACGTGTCTGGGTGGGTTGGGTGGGACGATACTACCACAATACTACTATACAATAATGTATTGTAAAACAGATTGACTCACTCAACTATACGTGTACAGTGACTGGTATGGACCTACCCACCCACTCATACACGTACAGTGGTATTGACCCACCCGCCCACCCATGCACGTACAGTGGTATTAAACCTTCCTTTGCCGTTGCAATTCTTGTTTTTACTTCTTTCGTGTATCGGACATCTCTTATGACCCAACTTCCCAGGTATCTGAAGTGCTCTACTTCTTCTATTGCTTCTCCCTAAACGTTGTCTGTGTTATCTTCTTCTCTACCCCTAAAACCACTCATTTTGTTTTCTTGTTTATACTCGTACCATATTTTTCACGTGTGTTGTTGAGGTCTTTTTCCGTTTTCCTCAATTATTCTTAATTTGCGGACATAACTTGAAAGTCCTGCTAACTCTCAACTTGTATGTTCTCGGGGATGTGAGGTGAGGGGGGGGGTCTCTTACTTACTCTAAGTCATTATTGATCTATTTTTGTTGGAAAAAATTTAAATTCCTTCTAACTACAAAAAACTCGCACTGGCTCATCTACACTGCTCATTCCACACCACAAGACAACAGCCACAGTTTGCTGAACCTAGAACTCCTTACCAAACTCCATTTAAACATATTAAGAGTCTGCTTAGGCTGTCGGCCATGTTGGTTTTAATCCCACAAGAACAATGTTATTTGTGAATCCATATGTTTTCGTTATTTATTGACCAAACGTTGTGAATGAGGTGTCATTTTAAACGTTATCATAATGCGCATTGGGTTTGTTTTTAATAACCAATACGCCTAGTTTTGAAAAATAGGGTATTAAATTATAACATCAAACTAAATATCTTTTGTTTGTCGAGAAGGTGGGTGGCTGCTAGGTGGTGGTTTCTTGGACTGTATAAATAGGAGAAAGAATGGTATTTCATCACTAGTACAAAATTTATTGATACTAGTTTACCAGTTTGTTTATAATAAATAATTAATTAATGATTCCATTTATCGTCATTTTAAATTGTTTATTTATTTAAATTATTTATACTGAATTGTTTCATTGTTTGAATTTCTTGAAACATAGTCTATGTTGTACACTAAGTAATATTATTTATGGTATACATGTACATTTTTATTCAGGCGTTTCTGTTCTAGTCTGTGCAGTTTTCTAGAAATGTTTATTTTTCCAATTTATTTTTTTAGTTCTGTTTTGACGTTAAACGTAAGAGAGGACCATGTAAGGTCATATTTTCGCCCCAAGAAATTAGTATTTTCATTCATTCATACTTCCAGCCTGTGTAATATTAGAGTGATATTAGGTTCACAAGTGGGCATGCTTTAACTCAAACGAACTAGGTAGTTGTTATAGACAACAGATGCAATTATAACTTTATAAACGTATAACGAGGTCAACTACTACATGATGCACCTGAGAATGTCACCACACACAACACGTTCGATAAAGTCTGTTGTGTACGTGGAACTGCCGTGTGCGAAACTAAGAAAGTTGTGAGATAGAGAAAAATAAAATATTCGTGTACAAAACTGGGCTTTAGAAAATTGCTACCAACTTAAAAAATATATATACAACCTGGACACTTGTCGTGTGTGTGTGTCGGACTCATATATATGTGCATAATATATCAGGGAATTAAAAATGTGTAGAGAAAGATTAAACATCGTCGGGGCCCTATGCCCTCGACCCGCCGCCACTCGGCCGCGTGAAAGATCCAACCTCACATAACCTAACTTAACCTGATGATAATGGCCTAACCGAACTTAACCTCACTTAGCATAACCTAACCTATCCTAATTTAACCTACACACAGTTAGCTTTTTTAAAAACTAACATTCCATAGAAAATATTTTGAGTGTTGGCCTTTTTATAAAGAAGAATCACAACGTTAAAGATTTTACTCAAGTTATTCTAAATTTAGGGACACTATAGAGTTTTCAAGGAAAATTAACTGAGTATTAAGACAAATTGTTTACCGTGGTTATTAAAACGATATAAATGAATAAATCACTGTACGGTTCATTAATACGATATTATAAGCTACCAACAATATTATATAAATTATATCTCTGAGGTTTCGCAATAATAAAACACTTTAGAAGTGTTAACTGTAAATATAACGTAATTAAACAGATACCGTATGCAAAATAGTATCACCTAACACATTACTTGTACATCTAAATATTTTTCCTCTAAACATATGTTTGTGTTTAAAAGTATTATAATTTTTTTTATTAGTGTTCATTTACGTATACAAAATAATGTTTATAAATACGAATTATTCTTAATTGGTAATTCAAATTGAACTTTTTAAACAGATTTTCTGTTAGGTTTTGTAGTTTTTGGTGACAAAAAATAGTTATCACGATTACAATACTATTTCTAAACATAATTAGAGCATCTTTAGTGCGTCTAGAAGTAGATATTTTATAACCACACAAAGGAACTAATAAAACCAGGACAGCTACCTTTTTTTTAATATACACTATTTAAAGTAGATACAAAACTTGATACGTTTATGGTCAAATTAGATTACATTAATTCTTACAAGTAAACTTTCTTAACATGAAATTGTAATCACCTGGTTGACATTGTCACATATTCGTAAACAGATGAGTTTTCACCCTACCAGGTACAGTATTACCGTATGCCTTATGCTGAATAAGTTAACTTTGATTACTGCTTTTTAACTTTAAAGTATTGCTGTATTTATATCCTTGTTTTCATCTAATTTAAATCAAATTTACTGAGGTGCAAAGCTGCTTATACTTCAGTAAACGTGTGCTCTTATTTCGTTAAGCTACTGAAATAATAACTAGGCCCCCTTAAAAGAGAAAATAAATAAACATATATTCTCTTATCTTTTGTTAAGATCAGATAAACCTTCACGTTATTTCCTTTTTAACTTCAGTTTTTGTTTGCTCTTTTAGTTTTGCTCGTCTTTTTACTATTTATATTAGCAACAATCTACTAAAGTGACATTCACAATTAACATGTTCACGAAGGACGCAATCCTTTATTCAACGTTATCATTTTTCTCAAAGAACAACGGAAAAAATTGAAGTGAACATAAAAAAGTGGAGGTCATTCTTAGGATTTCTACAAATTATGTATCTACTACGGGTTAAAGTGAGTGAATGTGATTAAGGACCTGTTCGACAGTTGAATTTGATAAAATTGTTTTGTTCTAGAAGATGTTATTTTCAAAATTTAAAAACTCAAATTTTTCATAAAAATCGCGTTTTTATCTACACATAAATTACGTGTTACGAGACATTTTTTCTGCAACATTACACATTAATTAGGCTACTCTATTGAACTTTTGTTATTCTGTTCATATTTAGAACGCCATAAAATGTCTGATTACATAATATATTTGACAAATATCACTTTTGTAAGATCAATACTAAAAAAAACAGCCTTCAACTGTGTTGTTTACGTCTTTCATTTTTACGGAGATAAAAATACCCATACGTTGATTGATGGTTTTTATCGTTATACATTATCGATTCCAAGGCGCTAATGTATCCTCTTAATTTGCCTTGGCCACCGGCTATCCAAATTCAAATAAAATTCTAAATTATTATCAATAATTTTAAGATTTTGTAAAATTATAATAAAAATCTATTTGTATGTTATCCTTAAAATCTGACTAAATGTCTAATCTTTCTTTGGGACAGTAAGTATTCATTGTTATAGACGGCTCCACTCTGTCGTATGGCGGAGAGGACCTCCACTAGTGAGCTCTTATTTGTTCGTTATGAGATTCTCCATAGTGAGCTATGCGATGGCAGATTATCCATAAACTTGAATTTAAAAAATCTCAATGCCAACCGTGTGGAATATAGCCTATACTGAATACAAAACCAACCACCACAAATCGTCTGGAATATACTATACTGAATACAAAACCACTCAAAACCTTGTGGAATATAGCCTATACTGAATACAAAACCAACCACCATAAATCGTCTGGAATATAGCCTATACTGGATACAAAACCTGTCCAAGTATAAAGGGACGTTAAATAAAATGCAGGCCAAAATAACTATATAAATGTCATACTCCATCCATTTTATAAAATATTAATAAACTAATTATCATTGTAAAGGTGGTAAATGGTTTTTTTCCTTTGTATGATGATATCTATATACTTAACTTCTTATTATATACAAATTAATTTAATCGCATTTTCTATAGACTCACGCATGTCGGTTGGTCAGGCATTGAATTATATTTATTCATAAATTGGACCATCTCTTGCACTTCACATATATTATTATTGTATCCACTGCATAATTATTATGTAAAAGGGTGGATATGGTATGGTGTGCGGATTTAGTCCACGTTTAAGGCATTTATCGTAGAATTAATAATTGGTAATACAATTACATACTGGCATAATATTATATTATAATAGTTTGGTGTCGTCAATGCAAGATGTGTCAACACTGAACATACCTTTACATGTAATTGTCTATCCTTACATATATAAGTAACCCAACCAATTAATATGATTTTTGTACTTACTTCTAAAGTAGAAGTATAAGTAAAATCCAAGAAAAGCGATGACTGAAGGAAGAAGCACCAGCACTGCGAGACCGACCGCGAGTACCCCGGGGAGTGAGGGTTCCATGGACGGCCAAGCTATCTCGCTGTGACCCCGGCCGCCCCCCAATCACCGACCAATGTTTACACATTTCTCATCCGATTTCCTTTTAAATAATCTTATTAGTATGTATACTTTCACATCTAGTGTGTCCCCCAAACTTGACGATCTGAGATTTCCCTGAATAATTGTTTATTTTTACATTTGGAAGTCATCTATATCTAAAATAAGGAGTCATCGATATCTACAAAAAGATCAATTGATTTAATTGTAGTCTATCATTATAACTAAATTGACTGTAGCCCTTTTTCCGTATTAATTAACGGACTAGTAATACATAATTGTTTCTTTCGGGTTTAAAATTCAGTAAAATTTGCGAAAATGGTCAGTTTTCCAATGGTGCTTAAAGGAAGATAATCCAAAACGTATGACTGGCCCAACTTAATCACGTTACATACTTCAGTTATTTATTCAATCGTAAATGGTTTCAATAATGCAGAAATTTGTTTTCAAACTAAGGAAATTTGTAAAAATATTCCACAAGGAACATTTTAATTTTTACGTTTTGAGTTTGTCAAAAAAAGCATGGGTTATTAACTTAATATACACATGGCTTTAAGACAGCTCAACCAACGGAATGACAACCACAATATGGACTGTTCAGGCCCCAAGCAGAGTGAAATTAATAGCTACGTAAAAAATTCAAAGTTCACTCATTTATTATTTACGGTGCACCCCCGCCTTCCAACTAACCTCACCCATCTACTGCATGTGGTGCACTCCTGACTTCCACCTAACCTAACCCATCTACTGCATGTGGTGCACCCCCGCCTTCCAACTAACCTCACCCATCTACTGCATGTGGTGCACCCCCGCCTTCCAACTAACCTCACCCATCTACTGCAAGTGGTGCACTCCTGACTTCTAACTAACCTCACCCATGTGGTGCACTCCTGACTTCCGCTAACCCATCTACTGCATGTGGTGCACCCCCACCTTCCAACTAACCTCACCCATCTACTGCATGTGGTGCACTCCCACCTTCCAACTAACCTCACCTATCTACTGCATGTGGTGCACCCCCGCCTTCCAACTAAACCTCATCTACTGCATGTGGTGCACTCCCGCCTTCCAGCTAACCTCACCCATCTACTGCATGTGGTGCATCTCCGCCTTCCAACCAACCTCACCCATCTACTGCATGTGGGGCACCCCCGCCTTCCAACTAACCTCACCTATCTACTGCATGTGGTGCACCCCCGCCTTCCAACTAACCTCACCCATCTACTGCATGTGGTGCACCCCCGCCTTCCAACTAACCTCACCCATCTACTGCATGTGGTGTACTCCTGACTTCTAACTAACCTAACCCATCTACTGCATGTGGTGCACTCCTGACTTCTAACTAACCTAACCCATCCACTGCATGTGGTGCACTCCTGACTTCTAACTAACCTAACCCATCTACTTCATGTGGTGCACTCCTGACTTCTAACTAACCTAACCCATCTACTTCATGTGGTGCACTCCTGACTTCTAACTAACTTAACCCATCTACTGCATGTGGTGCACTCCTGACTTCTAACTAACTTAACCCATCTACTTCATGTGGTGCACTCCTGACTTCTAACTAACCTAACCCATCTACTTCATGTGGTGCACTCCTGACTTCTAACTAACCTAACCCATCTACTTCATGTGGTGCACTCCTGACTTCTAACTAACTTAACCCATCTACTTCATGTGGTGCACTCCTGACTTCTAACTAACCTAACCCATCTACTTCATGTGGTGCACTCCTGACTTCTAACTAACCTAACCCATCTACTTCATGTGGTGCACTCCTGACTTCTAACTAACCTAACCCATCTACTTCATGTGGTGCACTCCTGACTTCTAACTAACCTAACCCATCTACTGCATGTGGTGCACTCCTGACTTCTAACTAACTTAACCCATCTACTTCATGTGGTGCACTCCTGACTTCTAACTAACCTAACCCATCTACTTCATGTGGTGCACTCCTGACTTCTAAGTAACCTAACCCATCTACTGCATGTGGTGCACTCCTGACTTCTAACTAACTTAACCCATCTACTTCATGTGGTGCACTCCTGACTTCTAACTAACCTAACCCATCTACTTCATGTGGTGCACTCCTGACTTCTAACTAACTTAACCCATCTACTTCATGTGGTGCACTCCTGACTTCTAACTAACCTAACCCATCTACTTCATGTGGTGCACTCCTGACTTCTAACTAACCTAACCCATCTACTGCATGTGGTGCACTCCTGACTTCTAACTAACCTAACCCATCTACTTCATGTGGTGCACTCCTGACTTCTAACTAACCTAACCCATCTACTTCATGTGGTGCACTCCTGACTTCTAACTAACCTAACCCATCTACTTCATGTGGTGCACTCCTGACTTCTAACTAACCTAACCCATCTACTTCATGTGGTGCACTCCTGACTTCTAACTAACCTAACCCATCTACTTCATGTGGTGCACTCCTGACTTCTAACTAACTTAACCCATCTACTTCATGTGGTGCACTCCTGACTTCTAACTAACCTAACCCATCTACTTCATGTGGTGCACTCCTGACTTCTAACTAACTTAACCCATCTACTTCATGTGGTGCACTCCTGACTTCTAACTAACCTAACCCATCTACTTCATGTGGTGCACTCCTGACTTCTAAGTAACCTAACCCATCTACTTCATGTGGTGCACTCCTGACTTCTAACTAACTTAACCCATCTACTTCATGTGGTGCACTCCTGACTTCTAACTAACCTAACCCATCTACTTCATGTGGTGCACTCCTGACTTCTAACTAACTTAACCCATCTACTTCATGTGGTGCACTCCTGACTTCTAACTAACCTAACCCATCTACTTCATGTGGTGCACTCCTGACTTCTAACTAACCTAACCCATCTACTTCATGTGGTGCACTCCTGACTTCTAACTATCCTAACCCATCTACTTCATGTGGTGCACTCCTGACTTCTAACTAACCTAACCCATCTACTGCATGTGGTGCACTCCTGACTTCTAACTAACCTAACCCATCTACTGCATGTGGTGCACTCCTGACTTCTAACTAACCTAACCCATCTACTTCATGTGGTGCACTCCTGACTTCTAACTAACCTAACCCATCTACTGCATGTGGTGCACTCCTGACTTCTAACTAACTTAACCCATCTACTTCATGTGGTGCACTCCTGACTTCTAACTAACCTAACCCATCTACTTCATGTGGTGCACTCCTGACTTCTAAGTAACCTAACCCATCTACTTCATGTGGTGCACTCCTGACTTCTAACTAACTTAACCCATCTACTTCATGTGGTGCACTCCTGACTTCTAACTAACCTAACCCATCTACTTCATGTGGTGCACTCCTGACTTCTAACTAACCTAACCCATCTACTTCATGTGGTGCACTCCTGACTTCTAACTAACCTAACCCATCTACTTCATGTGGTGCACTCCTGACTTCTAACTAACCTAACCCATCTACTGCATGTGGTGCACTCCTGACTTCTAACTAACTTAACCCATCTACTTCATGTGGTGCACTCCTGACTTCTAACTAACCTAACCCATCTACTTCATGTGGTGCACTCCTGACTTCTAAGTAACCTAACCCATTTACTGCATGTGGTGCACTCCTGACTTCTAACTAACTTAACCCATCTACTTCATGTGGTGCACTCCTGACTTCTAACTAACCTAACCCATCTACTTCATGTGGTGCACTCCTGACTTCTAACTAACTTAACCCATCTACTTCATGTGGTGCACTCCTGACTTCTAACTAACCTAACCCATCTACTGCATGTGGTGCACTCCTGACTTCTAACTAACCTAACCCATCTACTGCATGTGGTGCACTCCTGACTTCTAACTAACTTAACCCATCTACTTCATGTGGTGCACTCCTGACTTCTAACTAACCTAACCCATCTACTTCATGTGGTGCACTCCTGACTTCTAACTAACTTAACCCATCTACTTCATGTGGTGCACTCCTGACTTCTAATTAACCTAACCCTTCTACTGCATGTGGTGCACTCCTGACTTCTAACTAACCTAACCCATCTACTGCATGTGGTGCACTCCTGACTTCTAACTAACCTAACCCATCTACTGCATGTGGTGCACTCCTGACTTCTAACTAACCTAACCCATCTACTGCATGTGGTGCACTCCTGACTTCTAACTAACCTAACCCATCTACTGCATGTGGTGCACTCCTGACTTCTAACTAACTTAACCCATCTACTTCATGTGGTGCACTCCTGACTTCTAACTAACCTAACCCATCTACTTCATGTGGTGCACTCCTGACTTCTAACTAACTTAACCCATCTACTTCATGTGGTGCACTCCTGACTTCTAACTAACCTAACCCATCTACTTCATGTGGTGCACTCCTGACTTCTAACTAACTTAACCCATCTACTTCATGTGGTGCACTCCTGACTTCTAACTAACCTAACCCATCTACTGCATGTGGTGCACTCCTGACTTCTAACTAACCTAACCCATCTACTTCATGTGGTGCACTCCTGACTTCTAACTAACCTAACCCATCTACTTCATGTGGTGCACTCCTGACTTCTAACTAACTTAACCCATCTACTTCATGTGGTGCACTCCTGACTTCTAACTAACCTAACCCATCTACTTCATGTGGTGCACTCCTGACTTCTAACTAACTTAACCCATCTACTTCATGTGGTGCACTCCTGACTTCTAACTAACTTAACCCATCTACTTCATGTGGTGCACTCCTGACTTCTAACTAACTTAACCCATCTACTTCATGTGGTGCACTCCTGACTTCTAACTAACTTAACCCATCTACTTCATGTGGTGCACTCCTGACTTCTAACTAACCTAATCCATCTACTGCATGTGGTGCACTCCTGAGTTCTAACTAACTTAACCCATCTACTTCATGTGGTGCACTCCTGACTTCTAACTAACTTAACCCATCTACTTCATGTGGTGCACTCCTGACTTCTAACTAACCTAACCCATCTACTGCATGTGGTGCACTCCTGACTTCTAACTAACTTAACCCATCTAGGCTACTGCATATTGTGCACTCCTGACTTCTAACTAACCTAACCTACTGCATATAACCCCATCTACTGCATATAACTCATATATTGAATATGCTATACTCTTGATTTTTAACTAAGTTTACTCATTCTTTGCATATGCTACACTACTGACTTCTAACAAAGCTGACTCATCCATTGCGTATGCTGCACCCATGACTTCAAAAAGAACTGAGCCATGCATTGTATAAGTTGCACTCCTGACTTCCATCAAACTTGGCCCGGCTATTGGATGTGCTGCACTCCTGATTTCAAAAAGAGCTGAGCCACATTCAAGAGTTGCACATTGTGCACTTCTGTCTTATAGCAAACCTGACCCATTTATTGCATTTTCTGCACCCTTGACTGCTAACAAAGTTGACACATATTTGATTTGTAGTACTCATGACTTGAAAAAAACTTGACACACCCATTTCATATGCTGCACATCTGACTTTTCACAAACCTGACTCATCCATTGCATATGCTGCACACCTGACTTTAAAGTTTACTCATCCTTTGCTTATGCTACACTACTGACTTCTAACAATATTGACTCATCCATTGCATATGCTGCACTCCTGATGTTAAACAAAGCTAACTCATCCAATGCATATTTTAAATTCCTTCGGTTTGGAGTGGTCTGTGAACTCACATCTGTGCTAACGCATTATCGCAAAGTATCCCTATGAACCAAGGTGTCCTCCAAGGGATATATACTTGGTCCAGTTTTATTCTAGAATTATGTTAATGACTTATCAACATCGATCCAAAATGGAAAGATTGTCCAATATGCTGACGACACGACTCTCTACACTAGAAGTAATACAAACAGCGACCTAGACATATATACGTTTATTAAACTCAACTCCTGCATCCAGTACTTTTCTAAAAACCTACTTCAGGTAAACAGTTCAAAAACAAGCTATATTAATTTTTGCCTTCAACAACAAGGTAGTGGGCTCCAGCCTACTGTAATGTAGATGACTCTCATAGAGGAAGTTGAATCTACTAAGTTCTTAGGAATGCATCTTGATAGAGGTCTGACTTAGGACAATCATGTCGATCATATCTGTTTAAAGGTTACTTCAATGCATTGCGTAACCTCGTAAATTTTTGTTCTCTCAAAGTACTACAGATAGCCTATTTTGGTTTAGTATACCCACATCTTACCTATTGACTGATGCAATGGGGAGGCTGTGCAAAATTTAAGTTTGAGAGAATTTTTAGGTTTCAAAAAAAGCTATTAGAATAATTACAAAAAAGAAACAAATAGAGTCGTGTACAGATGTTTTCAGGGAGTGCGGACAGCTGACCTTGCCCTGTCTACATTCTCCAAGTGGCTGTGTTCTGCCGGTTTCGTTGTAATTTAACAAGAGGCGGAAATGTTCACGGTTACGACACTAGAGGCAGGGATGGCTTACGTACTCAAGCTCATAGAACAAGAGCTTTTGAGCAACTCCCCTCTCAGGCTGGGGTTAAAATAATTAATGCACTCCCTGCAGACAAAAAATTTGCAAAGCCCAACT
The DNA here is from genome assembly GCA_035578905.1 of Stictocephala bisonia. NCBI lineage: Eukaryota > Metazoa > Arthropoda > Insecta > Hemiptera > Membracidae > Stictocephala > Stictocephala bisonia. The sequence continues at coordinate 44,689 of JAQJVL010000063.1, read as the reverse complement.
CAATTTAAAGCTCGATTAAAACATCTTTTGGTGTAAAGCGTTTTATTCTGTTGATGAGTACCTAACTTACCGCTGGGGCGACTAAATTTCTTACATTAAGACTGACACTAATGCTCAAGAGTGAATGTATGAATGAATGTTGAACTGATGTAAGTTTGAGAGTTGAATGAATGAGAGTACAACTTATTGATGAATTAATTACGCATGCAATACAATGTAAATATTGTCTACTGCAATAAAAATAATTATTATTATTATATGCTGCACTACTGATTTTTGACAAAGTTGACTCATCTATTTCATATGGCACCCCTGGCATCTACCAAAGCTGATCAATCTATTGCATTCGCTGCACCTATGACTTCTAATAACGTTTACTCTTTCATTGCATATGCTGCATCACTGACTGCTAACAATGCTGTCCCATCTATTGCGTATGGTGCACAACCGACTTCTATTAAATCTTACCATCTTAAATGTTGTAATTGAGATTTTACCAGTTTATTGAGAAAGATGTCTTTTATTTAAATGAGATTGACTGTTCATTGATGCTATTGATTGTCATGTACTGCCTATTCCATGAATCAACTATTCAATAAAAAGTTCGTCCAATGGCGTAGTTGAACTATTCTTTGCCTTAAGGTAAAATATTTCAAAGTCGTTTTAGTATGTCTAAGACAAGCTTCCCTGAGTTTTAGACGCCAGCACCCAAGAGGTCCACAAGCTGGCGTCTCGTTGTAGTACTATATTGTGTATTCATTTATTGTAAACTGGTTATTTCTATTTACAGATCTGATACTTTACTATATGCTTTTTTTAATTCACTCGCCAGTTCACATGGGCCTGCAGACCTGTGCGTGAACTTAATTCAACGAGTGAAATACCGACCGTTGGCTCAGTGGGGATTCAAACCTTGGACATTGCCCTCCGCAGTCCGAAGCCTTAGCTTTGTATATGTTAGCTGAATGGGCCCACCCGCCAACCCACACACATACTATGGTAATGACCCACCCGCCCACACACACACGTACTGTGGTAATGACCCACCCGCCCACCCACACACGTACTGTGGTAATGACTCACCCGCCCACCCACACACGTACTGTGGTAATGACTCACCCGCCCCCCCACACACGTACTGTGGTAATGACCCACTCGCCCACCCACACACGTACTGTGGTAATGACCCACTCGCCCACCCACACACGTACTGTGGTAATGACCCACTCGCCCACCCACACACGTACTGTGGTAATGACTCACCCGCCCACCCACACACGTACTGTGGTAATGACCCACCCGCCCACCCACACACGTACTGTGGTAATGACCCACCCGCCCGCCCACACACGTACTGTGGTACTGACCCACCCGCCCACCCACACACGTACTGTGGTACTGACCCACCCGCCCACCCACACACGTACTGTGGTAATGACTCACCCGCCCACCCACACACGTACTGTGGTATATACAGGAAGGAGGTTAGGTTAGGTTAGGACTTTCACCACACTAGTAAAAGCTCATTATTAAAAGTAAAAGTTAAAATCCAAACACCTGGCCTTCACGAAGCTTAACATCGAGTTTGTTTGTTTATGTCCAAGGCAATACAGTTGTGCAGCGTTGAAGTGGGAGAGGGGTATAGAGTAGATGTACGTTATACCGGTAACTAGTTTATTGCCCACCAATAAAAACATTACAACTTAAAACCATAAAGATGTGGCTATTATTAGTAATGTTATCACATCATTAGCATAGATGTGGATGGAATGATGTGTTTATAATAAACGATTTATAATAAAAAATTGTGACGATGGATCTTCACTTCTACTCACAAAATATAAAATTTCATACAATCAACATTTTTGTAGATTAACTTTCTGCAGGAAATGAGCTAAGTAAAACTGTCAGCCATTCCTGTTTGTGTAATGTCACCAAAAATGTTTAGTAAATTATTCTTAACAGGGTAAGTAGTTTTTTACTTAGTAAGAATATACTTTTTTGCCAGTAAAAATAAGTCAAATCCAAGCGCTCTGACAGAATCATTCTTAACAGGAATTATCAACGAAATACTTAAAATGAGATTTTTTCAGGAACTTTTATCTATCTACAAAAGGAGTTTGATTGTTTTTATTCTTTTGAATAAAGTAAATAAAATGTGATTATCAGAGTAAATGCACACAGCTTTAATACGCACGCAAAATTAACCACCAAACATATGCTTCTATTAAAATAGCAGAATGTGCTTGTGAGAAAAGTGTGCGTAACATGGTGAGAAAATCAAAGTCAATCTAGTGCTATTTGTATTAATTTCAGATTCCTTAGTTTTAATAATTTTCGTAAATATTAATGTGGTGTGGACTAGTGAAATAGTTGCAAGTAACACATAAAATAATATTGAAATCAAAACTATACTAAAATTTTATCAAATGTTGGAGTAAATTATGTAATGGAAAAACGAAAAATCTTATTTTCAAATGTTATGCCATAAAAAATATAGCATTAGGATTCAAAATTCTACTGTTAATTAGGAAATCTAAAGTAGTGAGTTGGCTAAATTGACAGATCTAATGTTGGGTAAATATTTGAGTTAGAATAATTATAGTGATAATACATTTTTAAAATTGGTAAAAGGAATTTACCCTTGTAAAGAACTACAAAAATGTGTGATATTAACGATATAATTATGTCATAATGTACCCTTTTCTATTTATATTTATCTTTTTAAGTCTAGGATAAATGTCAAAAAATTATAAATTATTCGTTCTCAAAACGGTAATTATCTCATTATCTACTAGACTCATTATCAAGATTCTTATCAAGAACAATCTAAAGATCAAAATATCATGACACTTGCTGGCTTAGTTGTCTACAAATAATCTGTCATAGTCAAATTTGAGCATAGACCATTACAATATTAGAGGGGCAAGCAAGGCTCTCACCCACCTCTACGCTCCACAGACCAATAACACGGTCAGTCTTGAGGCCCAAACATGCAACAGTTGAGAAATTGGGCAAAAATAGAAGAGTTATGCCGCTTTCAGAATACTTAGATACCTGTCATCTATACCACTATAAAAGGCAAATACCACTGACTCACTCACTCATCGCTGTAACTAAAAAAGTACTAAGCCTATGAGGCTGAAATTTTGTAGAGTCAAATGTCTTATGTTGTAGATATGCAATAAGAAGAGATTTTGAAAAATTCTTAGTAAATCGAAAATGGCAGCCTTTTTAGTGCCAAAAACAGCGTTTCTCTAATTGGACTGTAGCGGCTAAATGAACGGTTCTACAGCAAAATTAACACTTTTCTGTGCCTGATTTGAGACGATCTACAACGTTGGCTCTATGACTTTTTGCTCTATCTCACCTCCTTCATCCTTAGGTAGAGCTAGATTTTCAATACGTGTAAATCAAATTGGTTAATTGACGGCCTCTATGAGTAGACTTACAGATTTTTCTAGACTGTGAATTTTTGTTATCTATGAGAACATACTGTATTCAGTGGGAAAATATACAATTTAATCTGAACACATGTATAGCCAGGTCATAGGACATGGCTAAAAATGGCTAGAAACACGATATTTCACTGATTCAGAGTCAATTACCGTACTTTGCGCCCTCTAAAAGTAGACTTGCATATTTTTCTAGACTATGAAACTTTGTTATCTAAGAGGACAAACTGTTTTCAATCGGAAAATTAACAATTTAGTTTTAAAGCATGCATAGCCAGATCATAATACATGACTAAACATGGCGAGAAACACAATATTTTATTGATTCACAGTTAAATATAGTACTTTGTGCCCTCTGAAAGTAGACTTAAAAGATTTCTCTAGACTTTGAAACTTTGTTATCTATGTGAACAAACCGATTTTAATTGGATAATTTACAATTTAATTTGACCAAATGCATAGGCAGTTCACAGGACATGGTTAAATATGGCGAGAAATCCAATATTTCATTGATTCAGAGTCAACTACAGTAATTTGTGCCCTCTAAAAGTAGACTTACAGATTTGTCTAGACTTTGAAACTTTTTTATCTAAGAGAACAAACTGATTTCAATCGGAAATTTTAAATATATATATATATATATATATATATATATATATATATTTAATTTTGCCATTTACCACGCATCAATATTTCTCCAAAACAATTTATTAACAAACGTATAGTCCAATTGAAATTTTGTATGTGAGTTTATCTTTTTCCCCAGTGACCACTAATAAAAGATTTTACTCTTCGACCTCAGGACTCCGTTCCAATGGCCTCAAAAATGTCCATGGTAATCTTATGGAGCTATATTAATTAATTGATTTATTTAATTAATAGCTGTTAAATGAAAACAAACTGAATAAAATTGTGGTAGGTTAAACTTTTTAAATTAAAAATAATTGAGTAGAGTAGTAAATTATACATAACATCAGCTGTTATAAATTAGATTAAATAATTAACTGTTTTTCAAAAACAAAGTATTTAGTTTGATTTACTTTAAGTAATTTTTTAATATTCCTGAATTTGTTGGAATATTTACTTATGTTTTTACTGCAAGTCTTCAAACTCAATATTATGACCGGCGAAGTGGGCGGATACAGCTAGTAATCATATAAAAGAAATCTAGGTTGTGAAGCTTGTTTGCAATGTTAATAAATATGACCACTAGATCTTCACCCCAAAGTGTTGATATAAATACTCTATCGTATAGGCAAACAAATGGTTATCTTTAACGAAAAGTACATTGTGGAACTCTTAACCAGTAGTTTACACCGAACCAGTGTGGTCATGAATTATTCTGTAAAAAATAACAAGTCGTTGAAAGTGCAACGAGCTAACAAGGTTGATAACTCCACTTTACCTAGCACCGGAAGCTTCCACGCCATACACGAGAGGAATTTCCTGTGGACAATATCCACGGCTACATCTGTGTGGAACGGCTATATTTTATCCTTAATCCAAATAACTGTGGCATACTCAAGGTGACTTCGAACCAATGACTAGTACAGCATTAAATACCTTGAGATTCACATAACTAGACCTAAGTTCCTCCTAGGTTTTGACTCTACACAGTTGCGCAGAGAAGTCTATGTGAATGCCAAGATCATGGATAGTACGTTCTCTTTTAATACTACAGCCACTTATGTCAAAAAGAAGAATGACACTATAGTTTTGTGCATGAAAGAAACGGCCATGTTTTTCTAAGGTTCACTGGTATGTTGATGTCTTTGGCCACACAATTGAATGAATATATGATTGAAGAACCAAATTTTTTTTGTATCAGCGATCTGTAGAGATATTTGCATATCGTCTGCACGGAGTTCACAGTTCATTCACAATTCAGGACAGATGTCATATCACTAATAAGTAACAAGAAAAATAAAGGTTCCAAATTAGCGTCTTGAAGTACTCCTGAACTGGCAACAAAGTTCTCTTAATACACGCCACCAAATTGCAATCAAATGTCCACTCTAAAGGTGAGATTGTAGCCATCAAATATCGCCCTGGGAGAATACAAAGGAAGGGAGCTCCTTTTAAAATACATAGTGAGAAAGCTTATCAAATACCTTCAGAAAATTTAGATAAATGGAATCAGCCTGTGCTCTAACCGTACAGCTCTTTTACTATTAAGAGGCATACATAACATACATTGAAGTAAGTTACTTGCTATTTGCACACTAAAATTTGCAAAAGAAAATTACAGTCCCAAATATATAGAAAAAAGTGCAATTTTATAAACTGAAAAGCATAAGTCTTTAGTACATGCACAGACTATTTGCTTCATTCTAAACTCATTTCCATTAAAAATTGTTAAATGGTATCTTATATTACCAGATAAAATTTAAAGTGAAAAGCCGTTTCTAATAATTAACATGGGGACCAACGGCTTATAGGTGACTACCGAATCACTACCAGTGACTGGACAGGCACAGCATGCAAGGACAAACAAATCGCTTACTTGTCACCTATGCAAGGAACAGCCACGCTCGATGTTTCTTGCTGTTACTTTGCGATAACCCTCCGGTCAAGGCCACTGGCAATCCAGATTAATAAATGTTTAATTGACTTTGTTACTTTATAAGCAAAAATTAATCTGTAATATTATTTCAATAATAGCAATTCTAATATTTATTTACAAACTACAAAATAAGTTTTATTTTTTATTTTTCTTTATTTTTCTTTTGTTTTTCAAATATTTTTGATTTGTGAAAATAAGAAATGATTATTACTAGATTAGTTTCAGTGTTAACTTAATACTTTATTTTCATTATTATAATATTATTATTATTAGATTATTATTTCCGTAACAATGGATATTTGTTGTTTGGAATTAAGAAATATATTAGCTAACATTAATTATATAGTATTTTATATTCTTTATTTACACTATCATAGTGTATACCCAATGAATGTGAAGCTTCATTGGGTATACATGATATAAACAACTTTAGGGGCTTTTGTCTCCAAACCTCCTTACTGTCTACCTGAGTTGATTACGGTTGCTAGCAAAGTTCATCATAGGTGGCTACCTAAGTTAATCACGGATGCTGCCCAAGTTGATCACGGGTGCTACAAATGTTCATCATGGGTGCTAACCAATTTACTCATAAGTGTCTTTGAAAGTTGATCATGATTTCTACCAAAGCTGATGACATGGGGATATTCAAGTTGATCACAGATGGCTAGTTGGCTACCAATTTAATCACAGTGCTACACAAGTTGATACGGTTACTACAAATGTTCATCATGGGTGCTAACCAATTTACTCATAAGTGTCTTTGAAAGTTGATCATGATTTCTACCCAAGCTGATGACATGTGGCTATTCAAGTTGATCACAGATGGCTAGTTGGATACCCAAGTTGATCACGGGTGCTACACAAGTTGATACGGTTACTACAAATGTTCATCATGGGTGCTAACCAATTTACTCATAAGTGGCTTTGAAAGTTGATCACGATTTCTACCCAAGCTGATGACATTTAGCTATTCAAGTTGATCACAGATGGCTAGTTGGCTACCCAAGTTGATCAAGGGGTACACTTGTGCAATTTGATCAGGGGCATTGGTCTCGTGGAACATTGATTCCCATGTCCAAATTTGGATGTTTCGATCATATCCTAAGTGTCTTACCATCTCATGCTTTTCTGAGGTTGACATGGTTAGATTTACCTTCAGTCAAAATTTAAAAATGCTTGACTCCTGAAGTGGGTAAATAATTATGTACATTAGTCAGTCAGTGATCTCAGTCAAGTTTTATATTAGAGTAATTACTGTCCTTATTTCTTTTTGTTAACATCAGCTATAATTAATTAATACAGAAATTAGACAAATTATTTACTATCATTTAATGTTGGGAAAATGTTCCTTCTAGTGCCATAGTTGCCTAGACAGTAAATTAATTAGAGTAAATGTAATAAATCCTATAATTGTTTAGTTATAATTAACAAAATTAATTTAGTTTTTTAATGAATTAACTTACAATGTTCCTGGCAATTAACATTTGGCAATCATTTTCTCTTTCATTGTTTTGACAGTTGGCAGTCAACTGACCTTTGAATTATCTAATACACAACTAGTTGATAGGCGAGAGACCTTGAAAAGTTCAAAAGTTGCTTTATTGCGCACTGTAATAGTTCAGAGGTCATGAGCTTGACATAAATATGTAGCACTTGTCTTTCCATGTTTTATAACTCGCAGTTACATAGTTTGGTTGATGCCAGTATATTGTGACCATGCAACTCCACTAAAGTAATTACTTACCTTCAGCCATTATTAATAATTTTTAATACTAAAACCAACATTATTAAAAATGTAAATAGTTTTTCAATTAGCAGAATACGTGTTCGTATTATGCTAATCAATCTTTTATGAATCCCTCTGGCCTGAGGAAGGTGAGCGTGGTTCACCGAAATCGATCACCATAATATTCGTGCATTTTGTACTTTTATTGTAATATATTTGTGCATTTTTTGCTTATATTGTGATAAATTTGTGTTGTGAGACGTTTACCTGTACCGTTAAAAATGTAAGCATACAAAAATATTATGAGAAAGTTCTTAGGCAATAATTAAAATTATTTTTGTGTTCGAAGGTCTTGTCAGATTAAAAGCCATAAAACTATTGTTTGAGTACTAATTTTTAAATCATGTATAACTCTGCTCAAATATAACAGCTTTTGGAATCTTAAAGTTTAAGCTCTTTGAGAATACCTATTTTAAGTTTTAAGAGATTTTTAAAACTATCATCTTTTAATCTAATCAAATTTCCCAAGTTTTTATCATTAATAAGCAAATTACATGGTACAATTAGTTTTTACAAACCAAACCAACATAGAGTAATCTTCAGTGCTTAGCATTGTACTTAAACTGTCATAAAAAAAGTTTTTTAATAAAATAATAATATTAGAATGTAACCTAATAACAATAACTGTAGCCTGTTGTTCAATTTGGGTGCCATTATGTTTACTTATTTATGTACATTAATAGTGATCATTTTGTTCTTTAAGCTTTTGTTCTTTGTTGACAAAATTAGGCACTGAAAATCAACTCAGCAGCATCAATTTACTGACAAATTAATTAAACTTGAATACATAGCTATACAAAATTAATCGTGAATTTAATATTAGTGGTACATAGTCAATTCATTCTCAAATAAAAAATCATTTCTTTAATTACAAAACATGTGAACAAGAATATTACAAATTTATTTCAATATAAGTACAAATTTTATGGTGATCAATTTTAGTATACATCTTGTGAAATAAGTTTTCTCGAAGATTTTTTATTTTTCTGAAATTAAGCTTTTATGATTTAAACTTTTAAGCTTGAATGATTGATTAAATAGTCAATTTAATTAAATAAAATAAAGCTATACGCTGTATATGTATGGGAGGGTGGGTGGACAATACCACCGTATTGTTTGTTATCATTTTACATAGTCTAGTCACAAATTTTTCATTCATTTACAAGTTATTACTATTGTTATTTATTATTATCATTTTTATTTATTAGTTGTTATCAATTTACATAGTCTATTAAAAAGGAAAAAAAAATGTTAATTCGTATGCAGGTTATTACTATTGTTATTTTTATTATTATTATTATTTATTTTTTGTCGCATTTATTTATGAGAAAGTATTAATACTTTTAATCCATAAGAAAATGAAGTGAGCTCAAAGACCCCCACAGTGAACTTTATAATGCAATGAACTGATTTGGTGTAAATGGTCTCTTAACTGTATCAACGCATGTAAATAAAATAAAATAAAATAAAAAAACAAAATGAATATGGGAGGGTGGGTGGGCAATACCACCGTATGTATATGGGAGTGTGAGTGGGCAATACCAACGTATGTGTGTGGGAGGATGGGCGGCAATACCACCATATTTGAGTGGGAGGGTGGGTGTTCCAAATGATTTTGTAGATTTTGTTGCTCCAAATTATATAATAAAAACTCAAATAAAATTTAAATATAACTTTTTAAAGAAAAAAATTTAATTTTATTTATGGACTGTTTAATCATAAACGAAATATGATCATACTATTTATCAAAATAAGATTATCCAACACAGATAACAAAATTGTAACCCAAGCCAAACTGATCATGGAAGCATCCACATTAAGTAATGTTATTTTTAAATTTATTAAACTATCTTTGAATTTTATCACTTTAATTGAGCAACTTAGAAAGATTTTATGACTATCATATAGAAAAATCATTTATTGTATTAAACATAATGAGTGCATATGTATTTACAAGTGGAGTATGTTATACGTTAAGTATGCGAATAATAAGAAAGTGATTATTGTCAGTTTGTTTTTATTCGCAGAAAATAAATAAGCAGAGATTGTATCCAATTTGTTGTTGATAGTCTCTTGATTTGTGTGTTGAGTAGTTATTTTTCCAGTTTGTCAAGATATGGCAGGGTAGCACTTTGCCAGTCCCTCCTTTGTTCTCCTCAAATCTTCCATGATAAACGTAGTAATTATTATTTCAGAATTTTAAATATGTTCATTAGTTGTAATCTACATTATGAAAAATCTATATTTACCTGCCACTAAGGCATTCACCTCTACCATAAGAAAGCGACCTCTGTTTCTTTTTTCTCTGTGATTCAGTGTGGCACCATCACGAGTAATCCACAGATGCTCAGGGCTAGATTTAGCCAAGCACACATCTCCATTGGCCAGAACTCTACATAGCTTTTTCAATTATTTAGTGTGGTTAATCATATACTCTTATCTAGATCATCTTATCTTAATCATATACTTTTATGTCTCTAATTTTATGTCTCTATGCTTACAATGTTTCCTTTTAATACTTTAATGAAAGATAACTGTGTTAATACTGTAAATAAGATGTTAACACTGATGATAACAATGAATATATGATTATTGAATTCACATATTCATGTTTGATCCAACAGTTTTTGAGTAATTTTTCCCTTGTAGTTTTTTCATTACCTCTAATATTTTTATTTTTTTTTAATTTAGTGCCACCAATGCAATGGTGGCCTCACAAGTGTCTGGTTCTGTGATAGAATTCGGTTTATCTTCAACCTATTAATATTGAATGTACCTATTAACAAAACTGTATGGGACAACAGCAGAAACAATTTTGATCTATAGTTTGATTCAATAGATTTAGAAGTAATTTGTAACAAAATTGGACAGTACGTAAGGACCCACTAGTAAAGGGTATACATCAAACCATACGTCTGGCAATATCTAGAAAATATATGACACTCCATAGAAAAGAAATTGTATTTAACAATATAAATACTATCAACACTTATCTCAGACATGTATGAGACATTTATATCAGTTTGAATCAACACTATCAAATAATAAACTGAACAAATTTCATTTTCTGAGAGTAATAAATTGAAAATTCTTATTGATTACACTGTTGAATTAAAACATTTAAGTTCAAAGACATTAGAAAACAAATTTAACATGTTATACATTAAAAGTTAAATTTTAAATTACAATTTTTAAATAGCAATAGTAAACAAAAATTTGGACTGAATAGTAATAATTATATTTGCAAAACCATAGACTAAAAAAAGATATTTTAAAATTTACATTTCGTCTATTTGCTGAATTTGAATAACTTACCTTTCACTCCTTTAATAAATGCAGCTGATAACATTGTCATTAAATTATGGAACTCTTTTACTATTTACAAATAATTATGCAAATATCACAGACAAAAATGCATTTAAAAGCTCATTTTTTTCATAATGTAGTCAGTTTAAACAAAAATGAATGATAAATGATAACTGAACTCATATAATACACATACAGGTATTTTAAAATCTTTTTACGTAACTTTATAAAAACTATTTCAGTCAGGAGAACAAAAAAGTATCTTTTTTACCATTAATTATATCACGCATTTCAGACCTTACACTACAGGGAACACAAGCAGAAATAGACATTCAAACACACAGACACATATGCATTGTGGGTCGAACATTTTGTAAAAGGCTTGTACCAATTAGTTTTTTTTTTTTAGCTTGAACTCTCCAACCTAAAATTATAAGTTCACTTTTCAGAAATTGATTTCCTTGCTTTGATTGGATTATGTCTCAAGTCATACGGATAGCAAAGACGTTTAAGTTCAGGGCTTCGAATCACTTCAACACCGATACATTTTTTATCAGGACTTCGAGAGCGCTTTGATCTACTTCCAGAATCATTACGTAGCCCCCGCCAGGATGCAAATATAGGAACAGCTGAACAAATCATGTTTGTAACACAATTGAAAAACCCACTTTTTGTTTTTTCGGAGGGAGATGAGTCTGTATACAATTCCATAGATCTAGCTGTTTCTTCTGAATAAAACTCTTCTCTTAATTTATTATTTTCCTTATTACAGTCTTCTGACAGCTTTCTAGTTTCAACATCATTTCTTAACTCTCCATTAGAACCAATACTGTATTCATCTTTACCATCTTTACCGATCTCTACTTCTTTAAGAGACTCCAACGGGCTGCTGTTAATGCTTTCAAAGGAAAATGTTACTCGGCGGCACTTTGCGATATTTAGATTTGAATTTGGATCTAATTCATTGCTGTATTTTGATATTTTAGTCATGATGCTACGAGGAGATGTTAAAGTCCTTTTTGTTTGGTATATGTGAGTTTTCAAAGACGTTGGCACACCAGGTTTGTACTCAATTTCCGAGTTTAATGGAGTTTCATAGACTGTGGCTCTCTGATCACTATTGTACTCATATGATGGTGTTTGGTAGTTGGAAATAGAAGACGTTTGGGAAATATTCCAGGAGTCTTGAGGTGTGCTTTGAACTAGCTGATTCTTAATAATGGGTGTACTGGTTTTAACAATTGTATGACAAGTATCACATGGTGAGCTCTTCCTTGCTTCAACAAATATCTTGGATTTAGGTTTTATTGCAGGATTTTCAAAAGTTTTACCCTTAGATTTATGGACAGGAATCAGGATCTTTCTAACTTCTGATGTAATGATAATTGAAGTAGACACAATTTGTTGATTTAGTTCACTGTGACAGCGTTTAAATGCATTTTTACTTCTACTGGCGTTTGAGTTTACAGGGTTTTGGATTGGCTGATTGGCAATTTTCCTGTTATGTGCACTGTATTTTTGTGCATTTAAAATAATCTGTTGAGCCTTCTTCTGAAATGATTTTAACAAAGTTTCTTGGGACGATTTTTTCAGATATTGTGGATGCTCTTTCTTAAGATGAGCATTTTTATGTTGAACACAGCAGAAGCGGTTCAAGCAGATCGGACAACGTGTCTGAAACAGAACATCAATAACACATTAAAGAAGCAACAGATTAAGTAAAAAAGTCAAAGTGATATTCGTACAGTTAGGAGTTGCACTTGCCACATACTAATATAAATAGGATTACAATATGTGGAGGTACCTACCAACTATGTGTTCACACTTTATTTTAGTTTGTAGTTTTGAGGGAATGACCCTAGTTGCACCTCGTACCCAAAATCTGGCCCCAAGAGAACATCCCAGTTGCGGCTCAGCAGTAGGCCTTTATAATTGGGTTTCCAGGTAAACAAAATCTGACCTATGGATGTTGCCATACAAGAACTATCCCTTTCCTACTACCAAAGATAATTCCATTGGAAACCAAGCCAATTTGTTTAAGATTGGAATATGTTAAATATTTTACAGTTTTATTTATTAATTTATATTTTATTGAATTGTTAATATCAGCTGAACTTGATTCAAATGTAAAAGCAGTGTTTCAGTTTATTTTAACAGTTAAAGAACGGCAATAACCGATTTGGTTTTGAGATTGAGTTTACTATATATTGAAAATACAAAATAGTTAATACATTCGTTCATTTTTTCCAAAACTACTGTTTCACAATTATAGATTATTGCTGCTTTGTAACGCTTGCCTATAAGTGAAATCACAACTACAGATCATTTTGATAACTGTATATGTAGTTTAAAAGTTATACAGTCAAAAATATTCTTATCTGCCTTTTAAATATATATACAGGATGTCTCTGAACTCTCTAATAAGCTCTCTTGGTTGTTGTTACTGGTTAATTTAAAATAAAAAATATCACATTTAAAGCGTCCAAAACACCTTGGTTATCCTTCCAGCCTCCATTTTTTTTTTTCACCTTTAAATTTATATCTCAAAAACCAAAAGGTGTATTAGCCTGCAATTTTGCATGGTTCTTAATAACATAAACACATATTTTTAGAAAAATAATTAGTTTTCCTGTATCAAAAGTTTTAAAATGGCGGCCATTTTAAATTTTAAATCCTAAATAACTCCTAAACCAATAATTATATTGAACATTACACAAAAATGTGTTTTTAGCAAATTTAATTAAAAATAAAATGATGTAACAACTTAAAAAATCGGATAAAAAATAATAAAGAAAAGATAATTTATGTGACAGTATGTACAGCGCAATATGCCTGTAAATGTGCTAAACACATGTAACAGCTGATAATAATAAAGTAACTTGTGAAAGGCTTAAATCAGATGTTTACATAAACTTTATTGTTGTACTTGTCAGCTGATTTGAGACAGTCACAAAATACTAAAGTATAAAAATATACACAAATGTTTTCATTATACAACGTATTTGAACTACAAACTTTGGGATATTGTTTCATAGACCAAAAGAAGCCAAAAACTAGATGTAAGTAATGGTCTATCTCTTTTCATTTACTGTGCTTTTTATATAAAAAATCGTATTATTCAAAATACTCAACCAAATTTAACCAAACTTAAACTAAACTCGTTATTACAATTAAATCTAATAATGAAAAAAAATTTGGTAAAGTTTGCCTTATTAATTTAAAAATGTCGGCCTTTAAAATATTTAAATTAAAATGGCTAAAAAGTATTAATTTTATAAAAAGTTTCTAAAGTAACTTTTTAAAAACTATTTCAAAACTATTTTAATGATAATTTAAGTTTTTACATCAAATAAAACATAACTGAACTATTGCAAAATTAGTCCGACCCTACATATACTTTACTGAGTTTCTCCAGAATGAGCTGACAGCTCAATAATGGATCAAATAACAAACAACAAAATATTTGAAATGCATTAATCTATTCAAACTAAATTTGTGATGTATTCAAGAAATATTTTACAAATACTTCTTCAATTTACAAGAATAATGTATTATTAAAAAATGAATTAAGTACGGAAACATCTAATAAATAAGCAGCTTGTATGTTAAAAAACTTTAAATCTATATAATAAATTACTTTATTTTATTAATAAATAAGAAATTTCATTTCTTATTTGGTGAGTTTTGAGGTAGTTTCAAATAATTTGTTAGTTGTTACTTAATAATAGGGGACTCAAGAATGCAATAGTTCAGTTATTTGTTTTTCTATACAAAAACTTAATAAACCATTAAATTTCTTTTAAAATTTCCAAAAAAGTCACTTTAGTAACTTTTAAATTATTAGTAAAATTAATACTTTTTTAGTTATATCAATTTAAATATTTGAAATGGCCGCCATTTTGAAATTGATTGGGCAAACTTGATCAAAATTTATTTATAATAATGGGCATTTATTTATAATAGATCTAATTTATAATAATGGGTTTACTTTATTATAAATATGAGTTTGGTTAAATTTGGTTGAGCATTTTGAAAAATAAGTTTTTAAATTAGAAACTTACAGACAGACGTGTTATTCCTTTTGGTTGATAGAACAATACCCTAAAGTTTGAAGCGAGAGATTTGAAACACTCTGTACATAAATAAATGGTAGTTTTTCAATTTATACACAGAGTTGTAAAATTAGTAATACAAATTGACTGAAAGCATCATATTAAAATAATACAATTAAAAGATTGATGATTACATATGATACATATAGTCCCTTTAATTAGCATATTACATGTAATTAGCATAAAATAAATGAGCATTAAAACACAAACTCATTTCAATATTAGTGTATATAGTATAATAAGAGTAGGCCTACAAATATCATGGTAAACCATATTTGCCGATCAGTCACCTGAACACCTTGATATTGGATCACATATATAGTACTGAACATGTCAGAGCAATACTGTCAATAAAACGATCTTGTCTTGAATATCATGGTAAACCATATTTGCCGATCAGTCACCTGAACACCTTGATATTGGATCACATATATAGTACTGAACATGTCAGAGCAATACTGTCAATAAAACGATCTTGTCTTGAATATCATGGTAAACCATATTTGCCGATCAGTCACCTGAACACCTTGATATTGGATCACATATATAGTACTGAACATGTCAGAGCAATACTGTCAATAAAACGATCTTGTCTTGAATATCATGGTAAACCATATTTGCCGATCAGTCACCTGAACACCTTGATATTGGATCACATATATAGTACTGAACATGTCAGAGCAATACTGTCAATAAAACGATCTTGTCTTGAATATCATGGTAAACCATATTTGCCGATCAGTCACCTGAACACCTTGATATTGGATCACATATATAGTACTGAACATGTCAGAGCAATACTGTCAATAAAACGATCTTGTCTTGAATATCATGGTAAACCATATTTGCCGATCAGTCACCTGAACACCTTGATATTGGATCACATATATAGTACTGAACATGTCAGAGCAATACTGTCAATAAAACGATCTTGTCTTGAATATCATGGTAAACCATATTTGCCGATCAGTCACCTGAACACCTTGATATTGGATCACATATATAGTACTGAACATGTCAGAGCAATACTGTCAATAAAACGATCTTGTCTTGAATATCATGGTAAACCATATTTGCCGATCAGTCACCTGAACACCTTGATATTGGATCACATATATAGTACTGAACATGTCAGAGCAATACTGTCAATAAAACGATCTTGTCTTGAATATCATGGTAAACCATATTTGCCGATCAGTCACCTGAACACCTTGATATTGGATCACATATATAGTACTGAACATGTCAGAGCAATACTGTCAATAAAACGATCTTGTCTTGAATATCATGGTAAACCATGTTTGCCGATCAGTCACCTGAACACCTTGATATTGGATCACATATATAGTACTGAACATGTCAGAGCAATACTGTCAATAAAACGATCTTGTCTTGAATATCATGGTAAACCATGTTTGCCGATCAGTCACCTGAACACCTTGATATTGGATCACATATATAGTACTGAACATGTCAGAGCAATACTGTCAATAAAACGATCTTGTCTTGAATATCATGGTAAACCATGTTTGCCGATCAGTCACCTGAACACCTTGATATTGGATCACATATATAGTACTGAACATGTCAGAGCAATACTGTCAATAAAACGATCTTGTCTTGAATATCATGGTAAACCATGTTTGCCGATCAGTCACCTGAACACCTTGATATTGGATCACATATATAGTACTGAACATGTCAGAGCAATACTGTCAATAAAACGATCTTGTCTTGAATATCATGGTAAACCATATTTGCCGATCAGTCACCTGAACACCTTGATATTGGATCACATATATAGTACTGAACATGTCAGAGCAATACTGTCAATAAAACGATCTTGTCTTGAATATCATGGTAAACCATGTTTGCCGATCAGTCACCTGAACACCTTGATATTGGATCACATATATAGTACTGAACATGTCAGAGCAATACTGTCAATAAAACGATCTTGTCTTGAATATCATGGTAAACCATATTTGCCGATCAGTCACCTGAACACCTTGATATTGGATCACATATATAGTACTGAACATGTCAGAGCAATACTGTCAATAAAACGATCTTGTCTTGAATATCATGGTAAACCATGTTTGCCGATCAGTCACCTGAACACCTTGATATTGGATCACATATATAGTACTGAACATGTCAGAGCAATACTGTCAATAAAACGATCTTGTCTTGAATATCATGGTAAACCATATTTGCCGATCAGTCACCTGAACACCTTGATATTGGATCACATATATAGTACTGAACATGTCAGAGCAATACTGTCAATAAAACGATCTTGTCTTGAATATCATGGTAAACCATATTTGCCGATCAGTCACCTGAACACCTTGATATTGGATCACATATATAGTACTGAACATGTCAGAGCAATACTGTCAATAAAACGATCTTGTCTTGAATATCATGGTAAACCATATTTGCCGATCAGTCACCTGAACACCTTGATATTGGATCACATATATAGTACTGAACATGTCAGAGCAATACTGTCAATAAAACGATCTTGTCTTGAATATCATGGTAAACCATATTTGCCGATCAGTCACCTGAACACCTTGATATTGGATCACATATATAGTACTGAACATGTCAGAGCAATACTGTCAATAAAACGATCTTGTCTTGAATATCATGGTAAACCATGTTTGCCGATCAGTCACCTGAACACCTTGATATTGGATCACATATATAGTACTGAACATGTCAGAGCAATACTGTCAATAAAACGATCTTGTCTTGAATATCATGGTAAACCATATTTGCCGATCAGTCACCTGAACACCTTGATATTGGATCACATATATAGTACTGAACATGTCAGAGCAATACTGTCAATAAAACGATCTTGTCTTGAATATCATGGTAAACCATATTTGCCGATCAGTCACCTGAACACCTTGATATTGGATCACATATATAGTACTGAACATGTCAGAGCAATACTGTCAATAAAACGATCTTGTCTTGAATATCATGGTAAACCATATTTGCCGATCAGTCACCTGAACACCTTGATATTGGATCACATATATAGTACTGAACATGTCAGAGCAATACTGTCAATAAAACGATCTTGTCTTGAATATCATGGTAAACCATATTTGCCGATCAGTCACCTGAACACCTTGATATTGGATCACATATATAGTACTGAACATGTCAGAGCAATACTGTCAATAAAACGATCTTGTCTTGAATATCATGGTAAACCATATTTGCCGATCAGTCACCTGAACACCTTGATATTGGATCACATATATAGTACTGAACATGTCAGAGCAATACTGTCAATAAAACGATCTTGTCTTGAATATCATGGTAAACCATATTTGCCGATCAGTCACCTGAACACCTTGATATTGGATCACATATATAGTACTGAACATGTCAGAGCAATACTGTCAATAAAACGATCTTGTCTTGAATATCATGGTAAACCATATTTGCCGATCAGTCACCTGAACACCTTGATATTGGATCACATATATAGTACTGAACATGTCAGAGCAATACTGTCAATAAAACGATCTTGTCTTGAATATCATGGTAAACCATATTTGCCGATCAGTCACCTGAACACCTTGATATTGGATCACATATATAGTACTGAACATGTCAGAGCAATACTGTCAATAAAACGATCTTGTCTTGAATATCATGGTAAACCATATTTGCCGATCAGTCACCTGAACACCTTGATATTGGATCACATATATAGTACTGAACATGTCAGAGCAATACTGTCAATAAAACGATCTTGTCTTGAATATCATGGTAAACCATATTTGCCGATCAGTCACCTGAACACCTTGATATTGGATCACATATATAGTACTGAACATGTCAGAGCAATACTGTCAATAAAACGATCTTGTCTTGAATATCATGGTAAACCATATTTGCCGATCAGTCACCTGAACACCTTGATATTGGATCACATATATAGTACTGAACATGTCAGAGCAATACTGTCAATAAAACGATCTTGTCTTGAATATCATGGTAAACCATATTTGCCGATCAGTCACCTGAACACCTTGATATTGGATCACATATATAGTACTGAACATGTCAGAGCAATACTGTCAATAAAACGATCTTGTCTTGAATATCATGGTAAACCATATTTGCCGATCAGTCACCTGAACACCTTGATATTGGATCACATATATAGTACTGAACATGTCAGAGCAATACTGTCAATAAAACGATCTTGTCTTGAATATCATGGTAAACCATATTTGCCGATCAGTCACCTGAACACCTTGATATTGGATCACATATATAGTACTGAACATGTCAGAGCAATACTGTCAATAAAACGATCTTGTCTTGAATATCATGGTAAACCATATTTGCCGATCAGTCACCTGAACACCTTGATATTGGATCACATATATAGTACTGAACATGTCAGAGCAATACTGTCAATAAAACGATCTTGTCTTGAATATCATGGTAAACCATATTTGCCGATCAGTCACCTGAACACCTTGATATTGGATCACATATATAGTACTGAACATGTCAGAGCAATACTGTCAATAAAACGATCTTGTCTTGAATATCATGGTAAACCATATTTGCCGATCAGTCACCTGAACACCTTGATATTGGATCACATATATAGTACTGAACATGTCAGAGCAATACTGTCAAGAAAACTATCTTGTCTTGAATACAAAAAGAGCCAACAAATGACAATTGGTCGAAAAAAAGACAAGGTACTCCAGCTACCCCAAGTTCACAGAATTGAAGAGGGAAAATGCCTAGATATTATTCTGGACAACAAACAATCATTGACTCAACAAATCAACCAACTATGGAAAAAGCTTAGTTCTGCTTTCTATGTCCTCAAGAGACTAACAAATAAGCAATGATGACACTGTAAGAACTGCATACTTTGCACTATTTGAGGCACACATCAGGTATGGACTGGAGAGGGTCCTTTAAGTCAAAGAGTCCTTACACTGCAAAAGGAAGCCACCCGTATACTACATGCTTCGGCCCTTAAGAATCATGCAGAGCAGCCTTCAGAAATACAAGGTACTAACCACAGTGTCATTGTATATCCTAGAATCAACAATGTATGCACAGAAGCAAGACATCAGAAGGACACTCGATTTTCATAACACCCACACAGCCCAAACTTCACTATACCTCCTCACATACTGACTGCTTTTGAAAAGCAGCCCACATACACTGAAGCCAAATTCTTAATTATCCTTCCTCAAAAAGTAAAGAACATCAACGGCCATGAAAAGCTACAGAAAAACTCATTGCCTGGCTCTTGGAAGAACACTCATTATATCCTTAGGGATGTTTTTTGTATCTAAAAAAAAAAAAAAAAAAAAACAAAACTGAAGGAATCATAAAAAGTAAAGAAAACAACTCTTACAAATGAGTAAGTAGTGCATGTAATTGTGTCTTTGACTTCTTTTTTTTTCATTTGATTTTCCCTGTCCATAAGGCGATACTGTGTTTTCGTCAATGGTCATGTTCACGACCTCTTCTAATCAACCGAAGAATTCATGAACTGGAGAAAAAACACACATAACTGGTATAGAAGCACAAGAAAATACAAATGAAGATATAAGAAAGGAAAACCACAATACAAGATAATGCCAACTTTTTTATAAATCAAATACTCTCTTTTATGTTAGCAATTTTAACATAATTTAATTTTATATGCATTATGACACATTACTGTACTTAACATTCAACTAATAAAGAATTTGACTATTTTGGCCGTCCAAAGACAAGTGGGATTCACGAAGAAATTGGCTAATATATATGTTGGAAACAGTTACAAAACACTATTTTCAACAATGAAGATCCATTATTAATTACTAAAATTTAGATGGCTTTAGCACTAACTTTGTACGAATATACTTCCAATATTGTTTATCCATCAATATGATTCCCTATTAGTAGAAAATTATTTTCAAGAAAGAGTCGTTTTTGTTGTGCTCGGCTATAGCAGTTCTAATCCTCAGTCTTTCCGTCACCTAAAGAGTGTTATAAAGGGTGACCGCTGGTCCTTTTCTATTTTCTACCTGAAACAGAAGAGGCGCAACTAGGATGTTTGGTTCTACGAGACGTTTTTCCTAATTAGTGAGTTATGTTGAAGCGCAACTAGGATCTGCCTGTTTGGGGAGCCCTATGCCTACGTAATTATGGTGTTTCTGTACTACTACCAGGCCTTAAGACATTATACAAAGTTACTTGTACAGTGTAGTCATTAATTTAAATTCCTCCTCAAAAACATAGTTAGGCAGCATATCAGAAATTATATTGTTACATTAAACGTAGTAGTATATGGGGCGGTCCCTAAACTACATAACGCAAAAATTGGCATTTTCAGAAACCTCCCCCCTGCCCCGTGTAACGGACTTGTCCCTACTCACTCCAAAGTCACAACTCATAGAAGAATGTTCATGACAACCTTGGCCCACCTATTCACTCCATAGTCATGACTTCTTGAAGAACATTCATTACATCCTTAGGAATGTTTTTGATATGTAAAAAAACCAACAAAACCTGAAGGAACCATAAAAAGTACAGAAAATTACTCATAGAAATGATTTTGTAGTGTATCATGTCATTGACTTAAATTTTTTTCATTTGTTTTTTTCCTGTCCATTAGGCGATTCTGTGTTTTCCTCAAGCACCCCTGCATATTCATAACCCTCCCATGCATGTACAGTATGGTATTGTCGCTTGTGGACATGTGAGCCACATCAATAGTCTACAAGAGTACCCACCACACATATACATATGTTGGTATTGATACCACCCATATATGTACTGTAAGGTTTCAGAGGATCCTATAAATCAGCTTCAACTGATGAAGCTTGATATCAAATCCATTACTGTCACTAAACAATAATCTCCCCATGGTATGCAAGTTGTAGCTTCAGTTTCATTATAATTTTTATAACTAAAAGCTAAATATATATTTCACTTTCTCCCATATGCGTTAGCATAGAGACAATATTGTGATCGTCCAAAAAAAATTTTTTTTGGAAGTTGGTATAAAAATCTATTTTAGGGTTCCCTGAACCCGAAAAAGTGGTTTTGTGAAAAAAATTTTTGGATGTCTGTCCGTATCTGCGTCTGTCAGTGTGTATGTGCACTTTGCTGGAGACCAAACGAATGGATCAATGTTTATGAAATTTGGTATAAAGGTGTACTTAGCCAATATCTCAAAACGTTTTTTCACTTTTTGAAATTTCATTTTTTTTATTTTTATGGGCAAAAAACATAAAAAAATTGAATTTTCTCAAAAATGGCTTTAACGATTTAGATTAAATTTTTAGGAAAGATGTGAATTACAATTCAAAATATTTTAGTAAAAACCGCATGTCTCAAATTTAACTAGTTTTTGAGATATGGAAAGAAATTTTGCGAATCAAACTGGTAATTTTAAAAAGTTTCGGTTCTTTAGTGTTTAATATAGGGGAAAGTTTGTGCAAATTCTTTTGAACCGTTTATTTTTTTATTTTTATATAATGGTAGTTATTTTACTATTTCTACTTGTAATATCAGTATTCGGATTAAAAGTAAAGAGAGACTAAAAATTGAATGCTCATACCATGAATACTAACCAAAGTTTTCAAAGATTCACAGTGTCTAGCAAGTCGATTAGGACATTTTTACGTTATTTAAAAAGGGGCTATTACTGATTGCCATTTTTTATTAGGGAGAGAATTTATTATATTGTTGGAGTTTTTCAACTCTTAAAGTGCTTAAAAAACCGCAATGATTCAACAAGTATAAAACCTCCTGCCGTTTTCAGGTGTTACCTACTACCTGAACTTACATTTCACAACTAGATGAGTGACAGTTAGTCAAATCATCCCAGCAGCAAAAAGCAATTACCTTAAACATTTAAAAACTTATACTGCAACATCATTTATTCGGTTATTCCTACAAACGCTTTCAACTTTAAACAGTCTAAACAGCAAAACATGAAGACATAATCAATTAACAGTTCATACAAAACTATTAGACTGTATAAGTTCAACTTGTGTAAAATAAAAATGTACAGATTAAAAAAATATGTGGTATGAATTGTTCAGTATATTAAAATGTTAAGTACATAAACAACAAAAACATTATCCATCAATTGTTTACAGAAATTAATAAAATTTAAAATTCAACTTGTACAAATTCATAATGTGTAATACACTTTTAATTCATACCATTAATAATTTATAGTTTTGTATAACAATTTATTGATAAAGTTTCATATTGTGTTGTTTGTTTGTAACTGTAATCGTTAGTAAGACAGCGCTTTTCAGTTTTATAATTTTAGTTTTATAAGTATGATCAGAAGATGTTTAAGGTCTTTTTAAAAAACTGAAATGATTTGACTTACTCTTAGATGTATAGTTGTTATTGTAATATAGGTTAAAAAGTTAAAAAATGTCTTAATTTACCAGGCAAATTTAGGGCTAAGAAATTGTCGCTAGCATTTAACCTGGGGACCTTCGAACCATGGGAGCGGTTCAGGGGTAGAAAATGATTCGTCCCATGTTTAAAAAAATTATGACATTGGAAACTGTGCCCTTACAAGAGAAAAATAAGTTTCATAATAGATATGGAAGTAGAAATCAGTAAGCAGTATAGGAAGTATGCAATTCATGAGGGAGTGTCTGACATTCTGGTTTTGAGGTCAATTTCACTTGGAATAAGATTGTTTTTCAATGAGTTTGTGCATGTGAGAGAAAAACTTTTGAATTGGAATACGTTTTCTGAACTCTCAAGGTTAATGAATTTCTATAGCCACCAAGTTTTGAGTTTACTAAATATTTCATTTCTGGTACACTAGTGGTAATTATATTATTGTAAAAGGAGCTCTTATTAGGTCTGCATGATCTAACTTTTTAATTTCCCAGACCTTGTTGAGATGACAGTGTCAGCTCCCCACCTGTATCCACTGAGGAAGTCACCACGGCTATAATGACTTCACTGAGCATTTCCACAGTGAAGGGTTGAATGCTCAGCGTCTGCATTACATTCACGAGAATGGCATTCATTCGGCGTACGTTATAACTGCTTGTGTCCAAATATTCCTAAAAGGATGGGTGGTGCATGAAATATAGATAGTCCAGTGCAATTAGGATATTTTCTTGAAAAAATTGGTGGCAGCAATTTTATTGCAGAAATGTGTAGGGGGGCTCATTAGTAGTGTAAATTCAAAATGGCAACTAAATTTGAACGGTGCGTAAGCCGCTATTTTCATTTGAAGAAAAAATTTTTTATACTCGATATCTCTATTATTTTCAATTTTTTTACAAGTATAAAGAAGGAGAGATAAGATGATGCCTATATATCATGCTCATATCTAATTCATGATATAATTAGTACAAAATACAGTGTTTATGAACTATCACACTGTTTCATTTTAAAAGAATCTTTCAACTAATAATTAGCAGTTCATTGAACTGATCTGTTTGAAGGGAGCTGAACTGATCAATCAGGAACTCTGGAAACTTCCAGCCTGGTTTCCCGTTAGCTTAAATCTATTCTCCAGAAGACCAGTGTTACGTTTTCTCAGATCAAGCAAAATAGTCTTTTAAAGCGTTTATTCATTGGCTGTTTAAATTTTGACATAAGTTTAATTTTAAATTCTTGAATAAGTGCTTATAGTTAATTATCTACTGATTTTGCCTATTAGTTGGTTACCCGTTTTAATTTAATTTATGAAATTAGAACAAATTCAAATAGGCGTATAACAAAGTATTACAATTAAAAATTTAAAATATGCAAAGCAATTTTCCATTAAATATTTTCCATTAAAACATTTACAAAATAACCTTAAATTTATAAAAAAACTGTTAAAATTTACATAACATTTGAATGTTGGTCTCATGGAAAATATACAGTATATATATATATATATATTCATAACTGTATTAAGAAATTTTCTGTTCTTAATTAAAACATTACTTATACATAAAATACTAATTAATTCTAAAATTTGTTTGTAAATTCCCAAAAATAAATGAAAAATTAAACTCATGACTCATTTCAATGCAAACAAATACAGACATTTTTCACGGAACAGACTTACTGTAAGACATAAGTTGATTCTTTTAGGGTGCTATTTTCTATCATATTAGAAAAATATTATATTGAATATTAAAAATGTATTTATCAGTTAATACAAATTTATACAACATAAAATGAAGATTTCAAACTAATATTAAAAGTACATTATTTCCTTCCATTCGATTTTGTAAAATTATTTTTTCATTCGCTATGATGAACAGGACTATGTAAACAAATTATCAATGTTAGTTTTACGTAGCAATTGTATTTTTAACTATTTTCCTCTTGCCTATGTGTTCTGTCAAGAAAACAAAATGTTATATTTTTGTATGTTGGAATCTGAACTCTTGTCTGAACTTGTCTTAAAATGGTACAAACAAAATCAAACAATCAAAACAAATCACTGCCCGTAAGATTAATAAATTAGCTTTGGAGACTGAATTTTGGTTGAGTAAAACACGGTACGACTGTTATCAATAGACAGACGCACATTTCGAGATAAGGCTTGTTTCTTAGTGTGCGATATTTTTTAAGGTATGAAAAAGATTAAATTGCAAAAGATATGAACATTCACTCTACAACAATATCAGTGACAAAATTCCTATTGTATTTATTAAACATGTAATAACCAACGAATAAAATGTCTATGTTCCTGATTCGTCTTTTTTTAGTAATGTTTAATTTGATTTAAAT
Organism: Stictocephala bisonia; assembly: GCA_035578905.1. NCBI lineage: Eukaryota > Metazoa > Arthropoda > Insecta > Hemiptera > Membracidae > Stictocephala > Stictocephala bisonia. The sequence goes on along the minus strand of JAQJVL010000063.1, from coordinate 18,694 downwards.
CGGTCGGGAGGTAGTTGGTTAGATCCTACAATAAACTGAAGGTTCTTAGTCCGATTCCAGATACGTAACACATTATGAAAGGGATCAGCTGATAATCACTGGCTGTTCGAATGAATTGGGTTATTAATTAATGACACTTTCTAATGAATATAATCATTCATCTACATGCATCAACCTAATTCCATATCCACATTCACCTATATCTTGACAAACAGCGTCTTAATAATAAATAATTAAATAAATTTGATTTTCTACGGTTTTGTGAAATACGAACTGGGCCGATTATTTTTATTTTGTTGTTATAAATTTATGTTGCAATAATATGATTTACTGAAGTGAAATAAAATACAGTCAAAAGATTACAAAATGTGTTATTTTCTTATTTGATTTTCAGTTTGACATTTAAAATTAAAAAGTATTCACAGGGGAAGGAAATTACAAAAAATTAAAGGTCTTAATGTAGGCCTTTATCAAACCAATACACACGCAATATTTTTGCTGCATACAATCAATTAGAGTTGTGTGATATAAAAATTCCATGCAAATAAAATAAAACAGAGACTTAAACAATACCATTCTACTATACGGTTTAGAGATTTTAATACGATATTTAAATTCATATGGGGTGAAAAATCTAAAATGTTCAAGGTTAAAAAAAATTGTGTGGTAAAATATTTAGTAAGCATATTTTTCGAGACATAGCTGTCAGCAAATGACTTTAACTCAGGCCCCATAGTTAAAAATAACTATTATCACTCAATAAAGTAAAATTAAAAATTAAAATGAAAAGTAAAAGGAAGTTAAAATGGGTGTTAAGGTTTACATTTCTATTCTAAATTGATAGTCACCGTATATATATAATGTATTTATATATATTTAGATTTCATACAGCAGGCTACCATACCTTTGAATAATCCATTTCTTGCTTCGTGCAACGAGATAGTTCCACACACTGTAGACTGATAACTTAACGACCTGTAGAAGCTGGCCGCCTTGGCTGCAGGTCAGGATGTGTAAGGTTCTTGTGGCCTTGAACAACGTGTCGCCTGTCTTATGGAATGGACGTTCTTCTCGGGATGAATTAACATTATTGAACGTCATTTTCCCTTTTTGTTGCATTCAGCCACAATACACATTATTACATCAAGAAATTATATAGAGCTATACAACATTTTTGTTATTTATGATCGGATTTTTAGAAGTACAGTATTTCTCTGACTTTGATTAAAAAACGAGTAGACTATTTTTTACTTAAATACCGCTTTATCAGTATTTAACACGATATGCATAGTATTGAGAAGAAGTCTTTCAATAGTTTAGGATGTTATTAGCTATAAAAATAAGCAAAAACGTTCTTGCTAAGATACGTTCTAAAACATTTAGTTTATATGTATGTGTTTTTTATCTACAACTTGAGAACCACTTAGGGTAAATCTTTGAAACTTAAGGATTGTATTGGTACACACTTTGGTACATTAAAAAAATATTTTTATCATAATCAAAGTGGCGGATGATCAAATTATTCCAATCAAAATGGTGTTATATCCAATAGGATTCCTTAAATGTTTTTTATCCAATTCATTTGAAACAAAAATGTTTAACTTTTAATAAAATTTACAAAAGAAAAATACTCCATTGTTACTGTAATATTGCAGTAACAATACTGCATTGTTTTTGTAAAATTAGTTTCGAGGTACTTCAGATGGAATAATTTGAACGTCAGCCTTTTTGAAACGGGTAAAGATATTTTTTAAATATTATATTTTGAAAAAAGGTGTACCAAAGGGTAATACAATCGGCAAGTTTCATAACTTCACCTTCAGTGGTTTTAAAGTTATAAATGTTTATGTGAAAAACGCTTACAACATGGATAGACAGAAAAGTTTTAGGACATCCCTTATTATGAATATTTTCTCATATCTAAAGAACATGTTAAATTATTGAAACACTTTCCGAACTCCATATATATTACAAATAATGAACTATAAAGGAAATATTTTAAATAGTTTTGTCCACTAAACTTGATGAAGTAAAAGCTATTGATAATAATAATGATTATTATTATAACTATGGACAATTACTGTCTAGTATTAACCCTTAAGACTCCTAAGTCCAATAATGTAAATTGTAATTCCACTCCTCAGTCCAGTATTACAGACCATTGCCATTTTCCTCTTCCACTACAAATTAATTGGTGTTGGAATGGGCCTTGCACTCCTCTGTCCTGTTATACTGGCCAATGCCAAAATGCTCGAACGCTCCTCAGTCCAGTATTACAGGCCATTGACAATCAATTATAGTTCATGTTGTTTCTTTATTTGTATTATATCTACAAGCTTCCTTAACATTTTATATGATTAAATAATAAAATATTATTAGTTTTTTATATTTATTGAATTTCTAATACCCATTTGTTATCTGCACCAGCCATTGTAATTAAGAATTTAACACTTGCTTTGCCAATGGGATATTGTTTTGACTCTCTTATCATGTTTTTTAAGTACAAATTAAACTAGAGTTTTGGATTGTTTATTTATTGTTGTTACTCTTCTCTTGTCAGTTCTTGTCAGCCCTGATAATGGTGAGACAGACAACTTGTTTTCTGTGACGTTCATCAGTGTTAAAACTTATCTCTTTTTTAGTTTAGTATTTTCATGTGTTTTTTACAATAAATTAGTATGGAAGGTGACACATTAAAGTCAGATAGTATGTTTTAAACGATATCACAGTATGAAAAATTATAAGAAGTAATGACCTCGTTAAGTTTTCATAAAAAGTTATTTTTAAATTAATAATAATTATTTTAATATTATGATTGTTATTTTCACATTTTTCTAGTATTTTAGGTTTTTAATAATTATTTTATACTGTACTTACTCCTGAAACACTTATTTTACAGCTAAATATCTATTATTGTACGGTATGTATTATTTTAACGTGGATATATTACAAGTTTTACTTGTAAAATATTATTGACATTGTTTCTCTAAATATTATTAATAGAAAACAGAAATTTAATATCTTGTTTAGTTTTAGGTAATAAAATTTGGATTTTACCATATAAATAAATGTTTTTTTTATTGCCCCAACAAACATTTTAATATAATTGACTTTAATGCCATGTAAAATAGACTAAATTAGTAATTTGATAACTTTTAATTGTTAAATATCCATGCAGCATTTAAAATGTGTCCCTTTAAAATTGACCTTTAAAGTAGATTATGCAACTACTTCTATAAACACATCAGAGTGCTAGTGGCTGTCATCACCACCAGGACAAGGATCTGTAGGGGAAAATGGCTGTGGCCTGTAATACTGGACTGAGGAGTGTTAAGGGTTAAGTAAATGAGGATCCATGGTAATCAAACCTATTAATTCAGTACATTTAATTACAACTTAATTCTGTTATAATGATATCAGCCCCTTTCAGCCAACAACACCGACCCCTTTTCTCCTTTCTTCATAACTTTTCAAATTATCACCAACTCCAAACTAAGTATTACAACAAATTTGTCACACTGATGCAGTTATTCAATTATCCCTAACTTTGTATAGAAGCAACAATAATACAAAATAAACGGTATTAGTAATATTTTACCAAAATATTAACAAAAAATACACATACATATTTACGAGAAATTGAGCCTATTCACAGGCCAACTGTCCACTTGGTCTTATTTCCCTTCTTGATTACATTGCTTATTTTTACTTTATAATATATTAAATTTTTGTAATGTAATTGTAAATTTGTTTAGAGAAATAAACTGATTTTCTTGAGCAAGATACAATTTACATTTAATTAATTGGACTTTGGTACAGCTTAATTCGGTATTTATTGTTGTTACCGAATTCTTTGTACCGAGATCATCTAAAAATTTTCTGTTTATTTAGGTTGAAACTTTCTCAGTAAATTTATTTATTGAATAATTATAATAACTGGCCTGCCAAGTCTAATTCCTAATGTTATACAGAAGATATAAAGACATTTTAAAAAATCCAAGAAAATAATAGGCCAATCAGAGACTCCATAATATTGTTTAGTACAAAATTTTCAACTGAAAATTATTATTAGCAGAAGTCAAATTGGGTAGACTTACCACTTAAATGTCCATGTTAAAGTTAAGATCTTCAATTGATTCCTTTGCAAATCTCTCTGGTTAGAGGATAGTAAGCGCGGTTTACCAAAATCTATCACTACCACCATAATATTTGTAAATTTGTTTACTTTTACCGTAGTAAATTTAAGTAGTGTGGTGATAACTTGTATTGTAAAATTTTAGCGACAAAATCATGCAAATGCAATACAAAACTTTTGACATATAATTTAATTTGTACAAAAGAATATTTTTCACCCATTCTTGAAACTTTCTCATAGGAAATTAAACATATAGACACCAACTTTACACATATTTCTATACTTGATATAGCAGTGGCTATAATGATTAATATTTATACTGCTGTTCACTAGCAATTAACATACAATCTTACTGCCATACAGTTATATTCAATACTGACGATACATACCGTTCCTTCTATTCACTGTCAGTTCCTTTCTCCACACACCAATATTAGAGCGACAACCACTCTCGGTCCACAAACACAGTGCACAGAAATCAGGATGCCATTGTGTAATATGGAGACAAGCAATCTGAGTATAAGTTAACTTTGGCATTTCCGTGACTTTTTCATTTTTAAGTTACATTTGATTACATTCTATTATACCAATGTCAATTATTGTATTTTGAATATTCATTCAAATAAATTAGATATTAAAGTTTTCATTTTAGTTTATTGTGCATATGAAAGTAACTTAGATTACTATTCAATTCAATTCAATTCAAAATGCTTTATTTGTAAATGTACAAAGGTACAATAAATAGCGTCAAATTAGTTAAAGCTAGTTAAGGCTATAAAGCTTATTAATAGTTAGCTTAAGGCTTATTAGTTGGTTAAAATCTGTAGCAGGGCTAAACATGTGTTAGAGATTTTAATTCTTAATTGAGAGAAAGCATGAATTTGTCACTAAAATGCTGGAGTGACCGGGCATTCTATAAATTCCCATGATGGTGGTCCATGAACTCACCAACCGTATAGAAAGCATTAGACACAAGGTGACTTTTCAGCCGAGATTTAAATAATTTTTGGGAAGTTTGGGATTTAATTCGTTCAGGGAGAACATTGACCAATCTGACTCCCATCTGCGAGGGAAGGCGTTCAAACGCCACCGTCTTGTGTTGTTCGATGCGGTAGGCGGCCCTCGCCCTTGTCTCATATCCATGGACGTCACTGCCGCTAGTCAAACTACATTTGTAGCGACAGTACACCGCCGTCTCAAGGATGTAAAGACAAGGAAGGGTCAGCAGTTCCAACTCCCTGAATGCTGTTCTGCATGACTCTCTGCATTTTAATTTCAAAATGACTCTCACCGCTTTTTTCTGGAGTTTAAACATTCTTTCAAAAAGGGTGTTTGCACTACTGCCCCATAATATTATGCCGTACGAGAGATGGGGGTACACGAGGCCATAATAGGCCATTAGTAGAACTTCTAAAGAGCAGTAGTTCGAGAGATTGCGCAAAGCAAAGATACCTTTTGCAACCCTAGAGCAAACATTATCTATGTGATTATTCCAGGTCAATCCCTTATCCAGGTATATTCCCAGGAATTTGGTACAGTCAGTTTCCTTAAGAGAAACATCATCTACCATTACAGTGGTTGAGGTCTCCGAATTGTGAGACCACAACGAAAATTTGATGAAAGTTGTCTTTGAACAATTTGTTTGGAGATTGTCATTCAAAAACTTTTGGATGCAAGAATTCAAATTGACAAAAGCTTGTATTTCCAGTTCAGGCTGAGAAGCAGCTCTGAAGCAGAGTTGTGTCGTCTGCGAATTGAATGATTCTTCCATTTGTGATTGATTCCTCCAGATCATTCACATAAATGAGGAATAGTGCTGGGCCAAGGATGGAACCCTGAGGGACTCCATGGTGCACTTTGATGAATTTAGAAATGACGTTTTCAACCTTCACACATTGGCTACGATCGCTAAGGTAGGACTGCAACCACACATGTGGTGGACCGCGAACACCATAGCGCCAGAGCTTCTGCAAAAGGATTTTGTGATTTACACAATCGAATGCCTTTGAGAGATCGAGAAAGACACAGCATCTGTTTAAGATCCTCAAAGGCCTCCGTTACAAAATCAACCAACTGAGTGACTGCATCAATTGTTGATCTGCCAGACCTAAAACCAAACTGGTTGTCGGTCAAAATTTTATGCTTTTCAAAAAATTTTAGTAGTTGATTTAGAAAAAGTTTTTCGAAAATCTTACTTATCACCGGTAAAAGAGAAATTGGACGATAATTGTTGGCTAGGCAAGAATCGTCTTTTTTGTATATTGGGACTATCTTTGCTAATTTTAACATGGAAGGAAAAACGCCAGTACTAAAGGAAACATTTATTATTGTTGTAAGAAGGGCAAAAGGGAATCCGATTTCTACTCTACAATATACTCTGTAGAAACAATGGCTCCCAACCTCTTATCCCCAAGGACCACCTTGTTTATAAACGTGTCAGTGGATCACAAGACAGTTTGGATATATTAAATTTAAACTTAATTGTAATGACTTTTTTTATAAATTGTGAATGATATACAGCAAGTAAGTTGTATATGATGAAAAACTGGCCCATAAAAGCCTACCTTATGCAAATACAATAAAAGGCCTATATTATAACGCCCAGTCTCTCAGTGACTATGTTGGTCTAGTAGCCACCAACAAGTACATTTCAATATTTGGTTATAAGAAATCATATTGATGCGACAAAAATTTGACGATTTTAATTGGAACAAATAAATATTGAGATAATGTTACTGTATTATATTAATAAGTCCCTTTTTATCAGGCACGGGGTTTATACAATAAAGTTACTTTCTGACAGAAATTTTACATAGAACGGAATGTATATTGAAAATTACACTGTCTTCTTAGTTTCTAATGATGTATTGGTAAAATTATTTATACAGAACTTTCTAGAAGACCACTTGAACCCTTGCTGCAGACCACACGTGGTCCAAGCTGGATATCGCTGCTCTAGAAGAACATTTTTCTATCCCTTTGTGTTGGAATCAGCCATTCTATAGCCAATTATTTTGCAAATTATTTTACAGTTAAAAATAAATGATTTTTCTGTTTGTTCATTATTTTATTGTAATAAATTAATAATATTATGTTTAAATATTCATCATTCATTTTTAGTATGCACATTTAACTATATATTATGGACATATTTTCATGAATAAGGGCAATTAGAATGTTCTATTATTCTTGGATGTAATGTTCCTTGGATTATTATTCAATTTTTTAATGTTTACTAAGCCAACAACATCAGTTTTTGTCATTCCTGAAATACGTAAAGAGCCAACAACTTTAGTAAACATAATAATTAATTTTTATTTTGGTCTTGATGATATAATTTTATATCAGCAAGTTTTGAAACATTGTCCTATGCATAAATGATCTCACAAGTGACATTGCGGCTTATTTAATTTGCATTTATAAATAGCGAGATAAAACTGCAGGCAGTCTGCTATCTGGAGCTGCATGCATAGCCAACAAAGTCTATCCACGTTGTCTCACTGACAGTTAGGCACTGCGCAGTATGGTTACACCAGTGTATTTGTTCAGTTATCCTTTATAAATTTGTGTATTTTGTTTTATGTATGTAAGACTTGGGAAATTAAAAATACAGTGAATTACGAATTTAATTAAAAATTTGTGCGTATTTTATTCTATATCATTATACTTTATTTCTACAATTTCTCATTGAAATGTGTAAAAATTCTACTTGAAAGTTTTATTAGAACTGATTATAGTTTATTTTACTCATAAAAATATTGTTAGCTCATTAGTTTGTTTTGATTCTTTACACTTTTATATTATTTGTAGATTTTTACTCTACAACAAACATTTAAATAGTATGTGGGTGTTTTATTCTATTCTAAAGTACTTACTTAAATCAGGTTGATTAATTTAGTACTACACACGTTTCCACTTCACCTAGCTAAGGAAACTTCTATACCAACCATGACAGGAATTTTCTCTGTACAGCTGCATCTGTTCCCTATTCCAAATAACAGTGATAAACTCAAGGCGACTTTGAACCAAGGACTTGTACAGTGTTAAACTAGTGTGCTTTTCATTGGAATACCTCATAACACATGCAAGACCCTTGTTCCTCCTTGCTTTTGATTCAACACAGTTTACATTCTCAAAGAAAATCAGCTTGGGAGTCTATGAGAACACTAAGATCATAGACGTCACACTCTCTTGAAATTCTACAACCACTAAGGTCCAGAGGATTCGCTACCCAGTTGTCACTGCCTATGATTGCGTTGGTTCAAGAAGTGGATCAGCGACGAGACTCTGGTATTCTCTCATGGTCCACTTTAGTCAAGAAAGCTTGTCACAATCAATGACCTGAATTTCAATTTAATGAACATCCTAAAACACGCTGAACCTCCAGGCTGGTTATGAGTAGTGGCACTAGCAAAGAAAAGCCTTTGCTTATTACTGGTTCAACCATATTATTACCGAAAATAATGTTTCTAGCATTGTTAAGGACTTTGGTACATCATCTGCAAACTAAGTCCAGTGAGATTTTTAATTCCTGACTGCCAGCTTCAACATTGTGGCTCTTCCAGAAACTTGGTTTTCATTCAACCATGTTTCATCCTCTTTTATTGTTAACAGAGTTGACATAAAGAAGAATATAAACTGCACCAGAGGGTGGTGTTCTGCTTGCTTGATTTTAGGTCAGCAAAGACTTGATTTTATTTAGAAGACCTGTTTCCCTGAGTTTTGGTTGAGTTACATGTACTTGGCGGCAAGAACTATTTGTTTTCTTCTGTTACTTCAGCTGTCCTTCCATCCACAATCCTTTGGATAGCTAACAGAAGTTCCGATGCAGAAATCTACGGTAAACCTTCAGAGTGAACTTTAGGATATACAGACAGCTCATTGGGCCCCTCAGTCAAAATTGTTGTAGAACTCCTAATTGGAGTGATATAATTCCTTGGCTCTGGGCACTCAGAGTACTTGAAATTACTTGCTTTAAGACACTCATACTATACCACACTAAAAAGCAAGGCACGTAAAATGTGAATGGCTGTCACAAGTTACCACAGACAAAAAATTTACGACTGCTATAAATCTTTCCTTTAATTCTTTAATCATGGCCTGGATAAAGTTGCCATGGATTATCTTACAATTCTTATAGCTTAATAATTAAGACTTATAAAAAAACAGAAACCTTTTCAGTCAATAATTGAAATAAAAATAGGAGGTGAACATCACCAGTCAACAAGGGTGGCATAAAAGACACTATCAGCGTAGCAAAAACACTGAAAAAGACGTTGTTTAGTCAAATCATATTAAAATGACTGACTTGCTACTTTTTCTAAAAAGTGTTATGGCCATACTGGTCAAGAGAATAAAATTGTTGCTCCAAGAGCTCCATTTTTTGGCCACATTTTGGAGTATGGATAACGATTATGGCAGGTTTATATGGATGCAGAAAGCAGAATATAATTCTTGACTGTGTAATTCAATTTACACTCAACCAGTATATCTCTATTTCTCAAGTGTTGCACGTTTGGGCCTCAAGGTTGTATGGACACTTACTTGGTAGTTCAATTGGCCAGTGTCGTTGGCTAGTCAAAGGATCAGTAGGGGGGAATTGGAGCCTCTGTTAAAAATAAAAAAACAAATTAGCTTTAGACATTTAATATTGTTTAATTCTTCACTATGTACGGATTCATACAAGTTTTCGTAGTATTATTTTTTGGCATGCAAAGGGTTAAAAACTCGTTAAGGATAGGCAAGTTTACTGCATATGTGATTATATTTATTTACCATTAGGATGCTGATCATCAGATATAGGTGAATATAGTTTGCGAATGAACATGATGAATGAGTGTAGTCTTTGTTAATAACTAAATTTAACTTATCTTCAGAATTTTACCATGGACATAGATTGTTGACATTACATTCAGTTGTAATGTCCTTGCTGAAAACAAGCATTGTGTTGACTCTGTGCCGGTATTAAAAAGACAAAACAAAACCTTCTACAACTTATGTTTCATTTTGTTAATGATAATGCCTATTTCCCAAGTAGATGGTTGATTACTAACCTAACAATCGTTGAAAATTTTACTTCTATACCAATACAGTATACTAAAGAGGGTACTTTCATTTGACAAATAAAAACCATATGAAATTAAGTATTTTAATAAACTGTATGAACACTTTTTACAATATTCTTACACTTTAAACAAAAATACACATGTCTTCCTTTAAGACAAAACCGAAACAATAACAAAAAATAACATTTGAGATATTATTCGTAGCAACTGCAGTCTTATTACATTATAGATACAACAACAGTAAACCAAACATTAAATAGTACCACGAACAATGACAGAATGGTATTTGAAGAGCATCACTACTTAAGAACCAATTTAATATCTGAATAAGATAGGTCAATTACAGTACATACACAATATTAAAAAAACAACTCATGATAATATTTAAGGGGAATTTTTTTCTTCCACAGACTCTTAATCAGTTGACATGCAAAACCGAATTACTTGTTATTAAAGATAAAATTAACATTTCAAAATTAAATTATTTATCAACAATTTAAGAGGATGACCGCTTTGAATAATGTGCTCCTTGGAAGATAGTAATGTTTATGGCAATACTGCACAAGTTAAGTTGAATTTATGCTAACCACTGCTAATATAAGTAGACAGTTAAATTTGTTAAAGTAAACTTAATCACAATGAAATTTATTAATATGAGTTTTAACAATTGTACTTGTATACAAACATTCCATTAGCTTCGGCTTAAATAATTATTTATTAAAAATCATAAATGGATTCTGAAGTAGTGATTTTGAAAATTAAAAATGAATTAAAACACTTAAAATAGATAACACTTCTCAATAAACAGTCTGGTCCGAAAAATGTGTGCTCTGTGCCCTTTTTACATTAACACTGCTTCAAATAAATAGGCCAAAATACCCTCACATGTTCAAACAATGTTTATGGAAGCTTTGAAGAGCAACAAGAGATTAAAAGTAGAGGCACCGACCCTAAGTGGTAAGGTGGACATTGTTGGGAAATGTGAGTATTCATGTTTTCTCCTTTTGAGCTAATTTTGTTGGTATAAGAAAATAAACCTTAAAAACATTGAAGCAGTAAAAAAGTTGTATAATTTTTTTGATTTAGTTTTCCCAGTAGTTGTCCATTAACTTAAAAAATCCTTTTTTTAAAGTCACACAGTAAATGTCAATTAATGAAGGGATTACATTTTATAAAATTACGGCAATATAAAATTAACTATACAGAGCACAAACGATGCGAACATCTTCACGCATAAAAAATTGAACAAATTAGCAAAATATAAGGCATTTTGATAACAGCATTTTGTAAAACACCATTTTATCTCAACCAAATTTTAGAAATATATGGAAAACACTAACAAATTATTAAAAGACATTAAAAAAAAAAAAATGGAGATAGTTTAAGAGTCCGATTCAGGGTTTGGAGGAGGCTTGTTTTCTGAGTTGCCCCCTCCACTTCCACCACTGCCATTGCCCATATGACGTCGCAGTTGCTCCACGAGGGCTGGATTTTCATTTTCCATTTGCTGTGCAAGTTGTTGAGACCTGGAAAATTTTCATTTTAAATCATTAGTTTTTGTAGGACATGCTTAAGTTTAGGATTGATTAAGATGAGTTCAGCTCAGATTGCTGGAATAGTTGCAAGTACTGTACATGTTAAAAATACATGTTAGATTTATCATTACAATGTGTTGAAATCATCCTTCTGGATTTGCGTGTTTAGATTATGTTTGTTTTGGTTGTGTTGTTTGTTACTCACTTTGACAACAACAACAAAATTGTTTACGATTATTGGTATTTAATCTAGTTTATTCCAGTGGTATTGAAAACAATGGGATAAGATAATGGTATTAGGAGAAATGAAAAGGACAGGATTATGGATGAATGCCCAAATAAATTTGCCCACATATTGGAAGGAATAGGGTGGTGCGTTGTTGTGCTATCACAATATAATAAGCTAGTTATTTCTTGCAGTTAGAAGACATCCTTCCATTTCTACCCAAACAAACTAATATAGAGCAAGAGTGGTTAATTTAGTTGACAATTATTTCAAGTTTGCGGCAAGCTATTATTTTTTAATATATTATGTACTTCAGGTATGCCATATTATTTTACATAATGTCAATCGTACAACCCATCCGCCCACCTCTACACGTGCAGTGGTATTGACCAACCCGACCACCCCTACACGTTCAGTGGTATTGATCCACCCGCCGACCCCTACACATGCAGTGGTACTAACCCACCCGCACATCCCTACATGTGCAGTGGCATTGACAAACCCACCCACCCCTACATGTGCAGTGATATTGACCCACCCGCCCACCCCTAATGGTGCAGTGGTATTGACCTACCCACCCACCCCTATACATGTTGGTGCTAACATATTCTGTATTAATGCACCAAACATATACCTTACAAGGAGCTGAATTTTTTTTGTCTTCCCTACACTTACTTTGGGCCATTTGAGGTTGGTATATCCTAAGAAAAAGTTTATTTTGGTGAACTTTCAGTCTGTGCCACAGAATCACATCACACGCCTGGTGGGTGTTGCAGAACAGATTGAAAATAAATCATCACATTCATCCTACGACATATAGCAAGAGGCTGAGAGTGATATACAGTCCCCCGGTAAGAGCTGAACTCATACTGACTGCCTTACTAAACCGAAAAATAATAGCTGGCTTTATGTGTAGTTATGCATTGACTATAATTAAAATTACATCTTTCAGCTATGTATTTTTTAAATAGAATATATTGCATTAATATATAAGAAATTAATTGCATTTCTCTAGGGTTCACAATTAGTCATTTAAGCAACAATGGAATTGTGCGTGGTACAGTGTGGCCAGCTCAAAAACACAATGTCCACTGTGCACACAGTTAGTCATGTTTCTTTGTTACTTATTATCGACTGAACCATGCATATTAGTAAAAAAAATAAAAAAAAAACAAGTAACAATGTTTATCTACAACTTTCTCACTGATGAAACTTTCCTGACAAAAAAAATAAAAAACCTCCTCAAATGTAGATTTTTTCATATCATTTCTTAAAAATTTAACTACTTTTTATTATTGTTATACTATAACAAATTCGACTTATTATATAATTTATGTAGGGTTATACTAAATTTCAAAATTGAAAATCAATATTTACTAATTTAAAATACAGTATAATTAAACAGAGGCCTTTTAAAAATGAATCTCTACAGGCTATACATTTTTAAAGCATATATTTAATTAAAAAAATATATTAATATATTATTTAGTTAATACCATTACAATAAACATCTCCCCAACATTTTTATACAGAGTTGTAGCTCTCAAACTCCCATTAGCATTCTTATAGGCTTACCATTCTGCATTCTCAATGTGAAATTTAGCACTGAATGTGTTAACCCCTTTAGTTAACATCTTACAGCGCCTTATGTAAGATAAAATGTAAGATTAGACATAATACTAAGTAGACGCTGTATTCATGTCCAAGAGTGTGAGCGTCTACATAGTAGACACTACTTATTTTATATATATATATAATAGGTTTGTTTATTTTACTGGCCGCTATCGATGTCAATTTATTCCAAAGGTATTAGAGAATCAAAATATGGCCATTTGGTTGCCGAAATCGACTTTTTAAATTTTTTTTTGCGAAAGAAGATTGAGGTCAACTAATTTTTGCGAGGACAATATTTTTTATATTTCCTCTATACTTCTTATTTTTTTATAAACATGAACTGAAAATATATGAATTTTATTCTTCATTAGATGCTCTTTTCGATGGAATAAGTACACTTTTTTAAAAATTTAGGCGCTCTTAATTTATACATAATTACAAAAATTAAAATTAAAAAAATATTTATTTTTTTATAAATAAAAATACTTTTGTATGTATTTTCTTGTTATAAGGCTATTCTTAGTTTATTTTGTTACAATGCAAAACAAAAAGTATGAAGATATAACAAAAAATAACGAATCTATGAGCGTTTTACCAAAACTACATTTTTGCACACAACTGCTTAGCACTTTTGAGTATATCCATAGGCCAAGCAGCATAGCACTAAAAAGGTTAATGATGTGTTTTAAGCCTTGCAACGCGGGAAATGGATATATTCCCAGCCCCGCATTAGGGCCAAAATGTGGTAGACCCTATTTTATAAAATTTAATAAATTGTAGTTCCAGTGGGATCCGCTAGAGTTCAGAAGAATGTTTAATAGTCTTTCTAAACAACGGTTTATGTGATCTAAAAGTGATTAGTCAGTCGTAGTGAGAGGGGGGAGTAGCTTTGTCAGCTAAGGCACGCCTGACTGCCAGTTTGCGGTTACCCACCGCCTTGTCCAAAAGGTATGTTGGTTGTCCAAAAGGTATGTTGGTACTAGTGTAACCTAGAGAAAGCTTTGCTTTTTCTTTCACACAAAAAATAATAATGGATTGATACTATATGTCAGCAAACCAAACTGTGTATGACATTACTCTTTTCTGAGCCTAATCTTACACATAATGCGCTGCACACACAAATAGGCTTTATGTGAATGATTTTTAAAACTTAACTTGTGTCTACTGTATATTGTACAACTCACGCACTTGTATCAATTTTGTAATATTTCCACCACATTCAGAAAATATTTCAAACACTCTAAATCTTTTATGGATAATCTTTCAAATAATTTACAAGTATTTGAGCCAATTTACAACTATTGGTGCATTGAGGATTTCCTGTGATGCTGGGCTGGATTTAAGGACTATTTTCAAAGATATAATATTGATGCACAATTTTTATTTACATAATTTATACTGTGTAGTTTATAAACAATAAACCTGAAGAAAAATGTGCATCTGTTTTTTTCAAGAAAGATAATTTTTATTTTATTTGACTTAAATCAACAACAGCAACATTATTAAATTGATCGTAACTAAACATTAAAATACGAAAATGTTTTTCATTTATTGTAAACAGAACAGCACAGCCACTAATTGATGAAAGAACTTGAACGCTAGTTTTATATTAAAAACAAAAGGAGCAACAAGAGGGAAAGGAAACAAAGGCATATGCCCTGAAATCCAAATCTGGCCAAAGTAATTCGGTTGAATTTTTACAAATGGAGAAAAAAAGCTGGTCCAAGAATGGACCAGTGGAAACAAGAATCCTGATGTAAATGTAGGTTTTTGGATGAGCCCACATTCTGCGGCATTACTTGGCAAAAAGCTATAATTCCTGTAAGGATTGAAAACTGATTACCAATTTCTCAAAACAAAACCGTGCTGGGGCAAGATAGCGAATAATACCAGGAAGCCCTATGGTCCATTAAGATGGCCATCATGTTAATAGTTAAGCTCTCAAACTGACGGAGCAGTATACCACTGTACGTGTCTAGGTGGGCTGGTGGGTCAATATCACTGTACGTATATGGGTGTGCGGGTGGGTCAATACCACTGTACATGTATAGGTGGGCTGGAGGGTCAATATCACTGTACGTATATGGGTGTGCGGGTGGGTCAATACCACTGTACATGTATAGGTGGGCTGGTGGGTCAATACCACTGTACGTATATGGGTGGGCGGGTGGATCAATACCACTGTACGTGTATAGGTGGGCAGGTGGGTCAATACCACTGTACGTGTATAGAAGGTCAGGTGGGTCAATACCACTGTACGTGTATAGGTGGGCAGGTGGGTCAATACCACTGTACCTATATGGGTGGGCGGGTGGGTGTCCATAACCCTGCTTACTGATTTAAGGGGAATGTATCGGTGAGCATCATACTGTATCCAAACAGAGGGATTCCAAACGTCATACTGGATTCCAAACAGAGGGGTAGTTATAGACAAATGTATGTGGAAACCTCCAACAACTTAATGGTTCAGACTTTGACATTAAGTTGAGTCAAAGTCAAAGCCAGCTGTTAACATCTTCTATATGAGCTAAGAAATCAAGTTTGAATTGACCGAGATCATTTGAAGGCCTAAAGCCCTGTGATAGTTCCAAACTAAAGGGCTATCTGAAAGCTACTATGGTACTTTTCGAAGTACCTGGGAAGCACAAGGAGAGAGAACCTTCCTTTAGAGAACCTCCAACTATCTTACATATACTTCATGAAAGAACAGTACACTTGGAGTTGGCGACTTGGAGCTGATTTTTATGAAGGGATCTAAAGGAAAAATAAATTTAGAATATGCGCAAGTTCCAACTTCTTGGTCTTTTCATGAAATTTGTCAAAATACTTTACTAACACAGGGCTTACTTCTCTGGTAAAATAAACCATACCATACACAAAGGCTTTGTTTATTTTATTTTCTTTCTGAAGTTTTATGCTTAGATTCAATACCACTGTGTATGTAAGGGTGGGCGGGTGGGTCAATACCACTGTGTATGTATGGATGGGCGGGTGGGTCAATACCACTGTGCATGTATGGTTGGGCGGGTGGGTCAATACCACTGTGTATGTATGGGTGGGCGGAAGGGTCAATACCACTGTGCATGTATGGGTGGGCGGGTGTGTCAGTACCACTGTGTATGTATGGGTGGGCGGCTGGGTCAATACCACTGTGCATGTATGGATGGGTCTGTATCTATATACACGCACAAACAACTTGCATAGGACGTTTTATTCCTTAACTTTCGATACCGTGTCTGATTTGAAATAACCACCATTGTATCGATTGGAATTATCTCCTTTTATTTGGAGTATTCTTTTATTATTTATTATTATTTCCCTTTTATTATTATCTTTGTATTCTCCTGTTTCTTGAATTTCTCCAACTGAAATCCATATAATATTACCTAAGGATCAAGACACTTTTTTTTAATTCATCATAATTTCTGATGAAATATACAAAAACGCACAAATAAAAAAATAACTTGCAATAACATAAAAAATAGTGATGTTAAACCATTATAAAAGACTTTGTTCAGACACTGTAGTTGATAGTGGTAACTATGATTAACACCAGTGCTGACAACTTACTATTCAGTGAACAAAATAAATATACGTGGTTTCTTACCATCAAAATCAACTGATCTGCCACTAACGCTAGCACCATAACTTTTAAAATTTAACTTGTATGGAGTGAACATTTAAAAAATTTAAATCAATGAAAAGTCAGCGTCTTTTTTACAGTGCAAATAGTGGTTTTCATATCCAATCTGTGTGGGCCTACAGCAAATTCAGATAAAATAGAACGAAGAGAAAAACCTCAGCATGGTGTACCAAGACAATTTCCCAGAAGCACAATTACTAGTAAATGATGAAAATATATTGGCTACACCTGTTTATCTATCAATCACAAAATATAAAAATTACTTTTGTAATTTAACAACAGTTCTATTTTGTACCTATTTTTGGGTTTTTTCTGCAAAAAGACACTATTATAATACAGCATTGATCATAAACATAGACGTTCTTGGACTTTTCTTGTTTATTTTGCAATGTGTACAAAGATATTATTACTAAAGCTAATCAGCTACTTACGCATGCAACAGCATATCAATTCTACCAGCTCCCTCTTGAACCATATTTCCTGACAGGATATTATTCATCCTGAGAACAAATTACAGTTAGTTTTTCAACTGTACTATTCATTCATAGTTATCACAGGTATTTTTAAACATGTTACAATTCAATATACTTCAAATAATATTTTATTTTATTGAAAACTATTTGTAAGCAAACATGATTAATGTAAATGCTACTAATAACTAATGGAATTCTTCTTTTCTATGGATTTTCCCCCTCATTATTTATCTAGATCTATGGTGTAGTTTGCCTTTTCCCATCAATATTTAACCAATCAAATACTTAGTTTTCCTTTATGGTATAACCATTGATTTTACTATATAAAGAGATACTCCATCCATATGGGAGAGTTGTGGCGAGGCCCCAAAACTGTTTTGAGGCCCCACGCTGCGCTGCGCATAGCCCTATTTCCTCTCTCTCGCACGCTCTTCCGTCTCTCTCTCTCTCTCACTTCCCTCCTCTTAACCCACTCTCCCATTCTCCAGACAGCCGCCCCGCCCTCTCCTTCCTCAGGTCCCACACACAAACAACGTCCTGCTTAGATAATTGTTTACGTTATTCCATATGGCCAACGTTTATCCGGGTTCTCTGTTTTTATATTTGCTTGCATCTCTTTCGAATAATAAAGAATACTGTGTTGATACTATTACAGTAAAACTCAGTGTGACATTCATATTGAATAAAGAAATATTTATAACTGAATAAATTAAAACACCATATTGATTTATATGATTAACACACTGTGTATTTGTAAATAGACACACTTGAATAGACCGCTAACTTATCGGCAATGCTGGCGATAATTACTGCTGATTTAAGTAAACATTTTCATATTATATTACCCATCTGAAAAATCTTTATTTATTGCATTTTAACCATCGATTAGGTGATTAAATCGACTGTTGTACTCAATCATTAGTTTTTTCATATGCGGTAATTGATTAAAATATAAATTGTTTTCAAATCCAATCAATGACTCTCCTTCACTTATGAAAATCTG